>VZRF01006704.1:171778-506824 GCA_013396875.1 Vireo altiloquus
AGGAGGAGAAGGAGGAGGAGAAGGAGGAGGAGAAGGAGGAGGAGAAGGAGGAGGAGAAGGAGGAGACGAATAATGACCAAGTAGTGATGAGTTCCCACACTAGAAATGGCCTCACCACAGCACCTGTGCCTGAGAAGGGATGCCTGAAGTGTATTTGCCACACTTCAATCCAGACTCTTACACTGGGTGAATTCTGCATTATGACAGAGGCCAAATCAAATGTTCACACCGTTTTTTTTTACCAGGAGTACACACAGAGTCAGTTACATTGGAAAAGTGTGGGTTTGTGTACATCCTGGTGTGTATCTGTTTGCAGAATCAGGCCTTCCATTCACAGATACACATTTTCCTTTTCCCTAGGGAACTGCTAACACTGTTACAGCTCCAAAAGAAGGACTGCAAATGTAACTGCTATAATCAGACCCTTTTTTTTGTGGGTATTTGTTTGTTTATTTTGAGTTTTCTGTTGCTTTGTTGTTTGGTTTGTTGTTGGGTTTTTGTTTTGTTTTGGTTTTGTTTTTGCTTTGTTTTTGGTTTTTTCTGGAAAGAGGAATACCCTAATTATCTGAATCATGGCTGCTAAAATTTTCAAGCTATATGAAAACACATCCTGGTAGGCCTGTAGATGGCGTGCACAAGACTCCCACGCTCCAATCTTTCCAAGTACCTTTTGTGCTTGATTAATTAGAGAAACTACAGAGCTGTGATATTTTTACAGTGACTGATGTTTTCTTATAATTAAATTAACCTGCATATATCTCCCATAAAGCACTAGGTCATGAAATTTTTGTAAAGTGCCAGGTAAGTGCCAACTGTAAAACTACAAATTTAATATTTAGATGGATGTCCTCAGTAAAAATAAAAACAGTGCGCTCTTTAATTTCATAGAAATATCATATCATAAATCTACTCTGAGCATCCTATATTAAAATAATGCTATGCAAATAGGCATGACTGCTAAATATGGTTTAGAATAAGACTACTTAAATGAATAAGTAATATTTTAAATGTCAGTCAACATACCATGAAAAAAGAAAGCTCAGTTTAATTAGGCTGGTTAGTTGTGGCTTAGGTAGTCAAAGGATTAGCATGTAGAGTAAGTGAAACCTGCACAAAGATTTGTGCAGGTTTTACACAGGTATTCATTTCCATCTCAATAAAAGATTTAGTGTAACAAATGCTGGCTTACAGTGTGCTTTGGTGCTTATGGCACAAACGAGCTTCTCAAGAAACTTGCTGTGTTGCCATGTAAAGGTCAGGCACCTTTTACCAAGGAGGGGTAAAAAGAGATTTAGAAAAAAGTGGCTTTGCTGACAGATCTTTAGTATAGTTGTAAAGACAAATTTTTTTAATTGTTTCTGTCAAATTTATTTTGACTTATTTCTCTATAAAAGGAGATTAACTGTAGTACCAATAGAGAGGATAACTATCTGCAATCAGTGGTACAGCCCAATGGGATTGGAGGGGAAAGACAGAAGGTTTGGGGTAATATGCTAACTTGAACTTTTTTAACCTTTTCAGCAGACTTTGCCTACTGTAGACTGCAATGCATTGAAGAAAGGAGGGCAAATACAACTCACTTGCTGTGAGAGCCACACTTTTGCCTGGTCTTAACACAGAGAGGTCTCTAAACAGTAAGTTTTAGTACATATTAGAAGCCACCCCAGCTGGAATTATTTTCTGTCTCCTTGAAAGGTGGACCAGAAAGGAAGGTGGGGCAGGCACATGCAAAATCTGCACCTACTCTTTATAACCACAGGACTCAGATAGATGCTGTGTGTTTATAAAACAAACTGATTGTTGCATAGCAAATTCATGACATTAAGAGCACCCTCATTGCAAAAACAGCACTTTGGAAGCCCAGAGGACTGCCAGCCCAAACTGCAGAGACAGCATGCTTACTGTTCCTAACTACTGTGCTCTGCTTCAATTCAAGAGGAAAAGAATGATAACAGATTTTCTTTGTTTTGGGGAGAAAGTAACAAGAATCTTACATGCAGATTATTTTCACAGCCAAGCATGGTTTGAAAACTGAAACAGAATAAAATTATCATTTTAAACTCTCCAGAAGATATCTCCCTATTCTCTTTTGTACTTTTATGCTGAAGTACCTTCTCAAATCTTCTGAAAGCTGGGATTTTTTTAATCAACCTTGAAAATTGGAACAGCTTCCGCTACAAGTTTCCAGCTACTTTCTTTTCATATGTACTGTTAAATATGCTAATAGAAAAAAGCAGCAGCTGTAATCTGCTCATTCAATTGAATTTATCAGCCTGTATATATTTATTGTGTCATTGACCCTGTATTTGCCAAAAGAATGTAGGTCTGCATATATTCCAGGCAATCAGAAGTTATTTATAGGTATATCATACTGAAACTTTTTAATATAGCATTTCTGCCATGGAGTTATGAGGAATTTCTGGGAGACAATACAGGGTCGTGTTTTCTGGGTTTTTTTTTAAGTCTCCAAACCAAAGAACAGTGTTCAGTAGATACTGTAAAAGCTGAAAAGTTTGGAAATTTATTCAGGTTTATTTAATACTAGGAATGCAATGACCCCAAATCTAACAACGCAGATGTGAAAGTCATCATTTCCAAAAGAGGACATGCTGAAGGAAGCTGCTAAGCCTAGCAAAGGACTCATGTTGTGTGATGTAAAGGGAATCCACAGATTCAGACTCATCTAATAGCAACAGCAATTTGTTTCAGCAGCACTGACTTCATGTATTCAAGCTGAATACAGTATTTTCTGCGTTTTTATCCATCCTACCATTGGAAATGTACATTATTGGTGTCTTCTCTTCTGTCTTGATTTATATGTGATTCAAACCTATACTAATCACTGATATTTAAATATAAATTTTGAGAGAAAAAGAATCCCCTTAGATGGGTTCATCTGGACCACCACAAAATGCAACACTTCACAGCCTCTGAAATAAACCAGAGATAGTTGTTTAATTCAGGAATAACACACAAAGCTGGAGGGGGATTGTGGTTGTGGCTTTTTGAATTAGATATGTATAAGCATGGTATGGTTTGTTCTTTCCAAGGAGAATATAGGATCTGGGTTTTTAATTGCTTTTCTTTTTACAGCGCTATTACATGTAAAGACATTGAAGCACTGTGCCACATCAAGAACACAAAGCTGAAACTTTAAACCACAGCAAAAGCCAAATTTAAACAGTTGAACGTGGGCTAAATATGGAAGTTCCTCCCACAAGCTACAGCATGGTATGGCTCAGTCTTCTTCAAAACCTAAGCCTCTCCCATAACAAACCTGATTGACAAACACTGATTTAGGAGAGAGGAAGGACTCATTCAACAGTAACATAACCAGTGAAATTTAGCAGCACTCAGACAAAAAAAAAAAACCTTCAAAACTTTATACAACTGCACATTCAAGTCACTCCCCAACACTCTCTCATTTTAGGGTGCAAACCAAGCTTGAGAGATCGCTTACTAGTTTTCCGTCCAAGAACAATAACTTTCCCTTGACTTTACAGGCTCAACTGAAGGGATTAGTATTTGCAACTACACATCTATTAAAAACCTTCTGGCCTCAACTCACAATGGTCACAACGTAGATCTGAATTCAGGTCTTTCTGTGGCCTTAACAACAGCTCCAAGCTTTAAATAATCATCTATCATCCCATCGTTTTAGCACACATGTAGTTCTGTAAATTGTGCATATAATCAGGTTAATCATTAGTCCTTAAAATAAAGAGCTAAGTATGTCTTTTAGGGACTGGTGCTCTAGTCTGCATGATGTTCCTTGTATATGTTCCAAATAATGGAAATAAGTGAGTGAAATTTTCAAAATCCTTTGAATTACTCTTTTCAGCTACAAACAGCAAGAAAAAAAATGAAGTAGGACTACATAGATACATAGCCATATGTATGCAAATAGAAAAGACTAGTTATATCATCTCCATATATCCCAAAATCTTGAATCAAATCCAAAAAAGCTTACCCTTGCCAACGTCAGGGTTCCTTGTTTACACACACTGCAGCGGACCCTCAGTTTTCCAGGCTTCACAGCTTGGCAGAAATCTTTGCAAAAAACATAAAAACTGTTGTAACTTGCTGCACCTGTCAAGAGGAAAAACAAACAAACAGTGAACAACCAATTTTGATCTACACTGAAGAGCAGTAGCAAACTGTCATGAAAGCTTTCTATCTGATTCTATAAGTGATAAGTTAAAAGAATTTTAAGTTCCGAAGACAGCTTTGAGATCATCTTATCTTGCCTGGTCTAGTTCCTAACACTTTCCAGTAACTCCTGCTTCTTGGTCAATAAGTACAGGTGAACTACACTATAACTCCTTCAAAATGCATCCAGAGGTTACCACTGGTGAGCACCAACTGAAATCCTTGGCAAGTGATGTATGATATTAATTATCCCAGTCCTCCATAATTTACATCTCACTTCTAGTCTAAAATTGTCTAGCTGCAATTTTTATGAAGTCAAATTGCATGAAAATTTCTTTAGATGAAGCTTAAAATATGAGTTTGACTGATATCACAAAAAGAAAACAAATATTAAATTTAACAAATTTACTTCTATTCATGGGAAGACTGGAAGCCAGTTCTTTATTCTTGTTGGCAGCCTTATAACCTAGCAAAGTTTGCAAACTGCTGCCAAGATATTAGACCAAGTAAATTTTCAAGGAAAATGAAATGAAACGCATTCTGTTCTGTGAAACTATGGAACAGAATGTGATATGCAGAGAATTGTGAAAGCCCAGGGCAATGCTAATGAATTTGATTTCACAGGCAATGATGATCACTGTTTTGAGTGAAGCACTTTTTAGAATAGCTGTGGCTATTCCTTACAAAATGTTGGAATAATCCTGGCATGGTTTTAACCTAGACTGGACAGCTCCAAGTTCAGAGACTCAAGTCTATCATCAGAAGTTGAAATGAGATCAGAATATTAAGTTTCAAAGAGAAATTTCTTAATATCAAGAGGAGATTTGACCCATTAACAGTGGCGAATTTCAGAATCAGTAGCAATTCCTTAGAGATGAAAAGTTTTTCACTGTCTTTCTCCCTATTCTCTCACGTCTCTCTATATTCATCAGCAATATATCTTTTATGTACATTTGAATCCTAGCACACTACCACAGTAAATATGATCTGGAATAATATTTTTAAACATGGTCGACTCCCTTTATTTTTACACGCCCCTCACTCAGTAAAGGGTCAGACCCTGTGTTCTGCCAATGCTACATGCCAATCAATTACATTTTATACCTATTTATGGCTGTCCTGATTTAAACGTGCTCTAATATAATATAAATGTAACTCAAATATAATTTGAGTTTCCAAACTCAACCTCAGAGAACTGTGTCATCCAAAAAATCTTTTCTTCTAAGAAAAAGTATGCAAATGTCTACAAAGAAGATGTACACCATTGAAAGAAGAAATTTTGTAACACCTTTTCAATTTTTCAGAAATATAAGCCACATAAGAGTATACCAGTGATTTATCCAAAACTAATTTTAGTCAACTGACCTATCAAGTGTTTTCACTATGCTTCTTTGGAAAGCATTAACCACCATGACAGAACATAAAGTATTACAGAACTTAAACTGAATTCTGTTTTTGGGGAAAAAATGACACACACTCATACATTCACACACACACTTCTCATATGAATAAGTACAACTCCAAAGGCTGAGAGCACACTTATCAAATCAGTCTAAAACACAGATCTGGGATTAAAATAGTTAAAGAAAAAAAGGCTTATGCTAAACTATTTAATAAATAGTACAATGTTGAGAGGTGAAACTTAACATGACAAAGTTTTGGACATCTGGATATCCATTCATTCATATTTTGCTGGAGGTTCTGATTACTGCAACTGAGAGCACGTCTGGATTAGACTTGATTTAACGTAAAATCCACAACAAAAATCTAATCTATGGCATTGCATATGAAAAGGAGGACTTAAGTCACTTGCAAGTGACTTAATTTTACTTTTGGCATCTCCTCTATGCAGGATCAGCAGACCAGTCAATAAGACTAAAGGTCAGTGCCTTTAGCACAATTCGAAGGGAACGGTACGTGACTTAAGCAAGAATGCTATTGTTAGTAGAAGTCCACAATAAACAAGATGATTTCAGCCACTTCTTCCTGACTTGGTCTCAAGAGCAGGAAGTGAGACCAGAGCCTGTTATCCATCCTGTTGTCACCAGTCTTCTCCTACTGTTCCATTTCCATATGTAGGCTGTCTAATGGGACCACTGAAGCTGCTGCTTCTATTCTCACTTAGCCTGAGTAGTTCTGTGGTGGCACTGCTCACTGTTCTAGTTTAGTCCTACACTCCAAAATGATTCCTGGTATAACTCTAATGAAACCCTTCCAGTTAAACAGAATTGTCTTATTGAGTACATGAGCCCTTACAGCATAAAACAATTTATTAATTGGCTAATGCCTTTCTGGATCCAGTCCTCCACTCCCTGATGTCTTGTGTCCCCGTCTCACATTTTATGCCAAGGATTAAAATTTATTTCAAGGATTAAAACACTTGAGGCAGGAATCATACTCTCTGTCTGCTTTGTGTTCTAAGCTCATTCCATCTGGACCCAAAGATAAAATTATTTTATTGATAATAGTCTGCAAAATATTCACAGGATAGTATGGCATAAATCAGTATGACTGAATACTGCAGTAAAAAATAGTAGTCATAGGAGAAGCCTAAAATGAGACATATTTCTGATTTACTATACAGGATAAATCTTATGCATTAGCTTGATATTTGCTCTGTGCAAAAATAGACTACATTAGCTCAATATTCATTTTTCTTAGCACTTTCAATTTTGTTTTTCGTTTTCATGAATATAAAAAGTCCCCCCTAACACATTCCCTGTGCACAAATTTGAAACACAAGAAACAAATTTATAATATAATGAGTTGGAGCAGTTAAGCAGCACAGATCTATTCAGAGACACTGAATAACTTCAGAAATATCTGCTATAACAAGAAAGCTGGAAAGGCACAACAGGACAAGAGGGATGCACCGATTTTAGAAGGAATGTGCTAAATGCAGATATTCAGCAACCCATTCACCATTTTATGCAGATGTGCTGATTTCATTCTCACAAAGTACAGTTACATCCTTCAGATGCATGTCCTGAGTAGCATCACCAGGCAAAAAAAAGACTTAATTAAAAATGCAAATTCTGTAAGTCAGCTTACAATACAAAACTGATGGACAGCATTAAGCTCTTTACTGACTTGTTGAGTCACTGACTATATTAGCAGGGCCCTTGGCTGAGACTGCACCCCCTTGGACCCCTTTTCAAAGAGAAACTGAAAGACACAGGAACAAGGAAATCTGTCTTAAGCACCAACTCTGATGTGTCAATATTAACAAAGAATGTAATTGAGACAGGTGCCAGTAATCACTAAAATTGCTGCAGAACCAACGATATAGTAAATATATGAGACACACAACTTTTGGGTGTATAACTTTAAAAACTTATGAGAATTCAGAATACAATCACTATTTTGCAGTTTTCACTTTCAAATCTTATAATATAAAACCACTTATTACAGGCTAGTTTTAGGAAAATGTTTGATGGTTTTCTCTATGGAGTTCATTTAATTATGTTGCCTTTACTGGCCAAAAAAAAAAAAAGTGCAGCATGATATGAACACAAGAGGCCTCTCATTTATGAGCTGTATCAGGACCTGTCTTCTCACTCCAATGAGACACACTCTCTCTTTTCTACCTCTTCAAAGCTAATTTCCTCACAAATATCACATTTAAAAAAAAAAAAAAAGGTCTTAAAACTGTCCTCTTCCTTTAGTATTTGATATAAAAAGGGGAAGTAGATTTCTTTGATGTGTATCCCAGTGTTTTGTACTGTCTCCCCATTTAGGTTTTTAAGCTTCTTAGGACCTGAATTACTTCCTTATTTTTGTGTTGTTAATGATGACCATGATGTGGGAGCTTTGTACATGTTAGTGATAGCACAGACCAATTATTTTGATATGCATGACTAGTTAATGAGAAGACATTAGTCATAATGACTATAGACTTGATTCTGAAATCGCTAATCAGTCAAAACACCCATTATCATCTCTATGACTGTTTAAGTGAATAAAATCTAAATAGGTATATTAGTAGCAAACCTACTGTTTTCATTTGAACTGCATTTTCATATAGATTATAATGATTACTGAGTCTTTCCTATAATCATTTATTTAAAACAGGACACAGCTACAGGAAATCTTTCAACAGATTGAAAACTACATAAAGCTAGCATTGTTTCAGATTCCATTATATTTACATTTAGACTACTTGTAATTTGCAAAATGTAGACTGACTGTCAGAGACCTCAGACTATTTTAGCAATTTGCACCCACATAATGATAAAACACACAGTTAGAAGTGAACAAAAAAAGTATTATTCCAACTGTGTTCACTTTAAAGACTTTGCTTGATTCAACACAGTAGGAAGAAAAACATTTGAAGCATAAGCCCAGAAGGCTCAAACTAGTGACACTTTCCACATAAAGCTAAGTTTAAAAAAATGCATGGAGGCTGCAATTCTGCACCCAAAAAAAGAGAAATTACTTATAAGATTCCATTCACTTTGCAAAAATATAACTGGTCTGTTCTGCCTTTAAACTTTTGGTTTTTAACCGCTCTTCTTTGCCTGCAAAGATTTCACAGAGCACATAGGTTTCCTCCCCCGACCCACAGGTGCGGATGCACACATTTATAAATTTTCTCCCTGTTCTAGATTATACCTACACACAGATCCTGAAGCAGTGTATGCTTCAGGATGAGCAGCAGATGCAGTTGAGCAGTTTCAGCAAATAAACTAAGAAATGTTTAAAAATTAAGCCACTGGTCATCAAGAACATCCATAAGGACAAGGCTGTTCCCAGGTCAGGCCAGAGAAACAAGAATATACAAGACATACATCCACGCACAGCATACTTAAAAACACAGCCCAGGGATGGAAGAAAGATAAGGACCTGAGCTTAAATGTAGCTCCTGGGCCAGTTGGCTCACTGAGGATGTGTGAGGTGAGAACCTCTGACAAGGCTTCCGGGAGCTCTTTCTCGCACAGCTCTTTTGATAAAAGCCTGACCCAAGGCTGTACAACTGCCCATTTCACAGCTGGCCTTTGACACAACTAGCTAAACATCCGAGGAGGGAGAGAGGTTGAAGAAGGCAAAATAATGGCTATTCTTACTGAGTTGCTTCTCTGTATTAGCTCCCTAATTAATTCCAGTGTCCCAAAAACCCCAGCTCTACTCAACTTATGTTGTCCAGAGTTAGGTAAGCTAACATATCAATAGCAATTGCAAGTATGAAAGGCTGGAAACCAGCAGCAGCAGTATTGCTGTTAGCTTTGTTACAGAATCTGTCACCCTAATACAGGCAGGAAAGTTTGTTTTACAGAGCACCCAAGGAATACATAATGAGGCTTATGCAAGTCTTATGGAAGACAATTGATTTATTCAAGGTACTAAAACTTTATCCTTGGAAGTGGTCAAGGCCTTCTTGGATGGGGCTTTGACCAAACTGGTCTGGTGGAAGGTGTCACTGCCCATGGAAGGAGATTGGAACTAAGTATCTCTAAGGTCCCTTCCAACTCAAATAATTCTATAATTCTATGATTAAAAAAAACTTTACCAGCAGTTTTTTAATAGAAATTATATTGTTACTGAATGAAAAGCAAAATTCTCTTGTGTTCAAATAGATAGTTAAAATACAGGAAATAAAGCTCAGGAATAAATTCTCAGTTTTCTCAGCACAGTCCCAAAAGAAAATTGTTCTAGGACTTGAGTATTCACTGTCAGAAAAAGAGAAATGAACAGTGAAATGACAACGTTTGCTGGTGATATGATTTTTTTCAGGACACTGAAAATTAAGGACAACCTGAAAAAACACATTGAAGACTGCAGGATGCTGAGTAACTAATAGTAAAATGAAAAATTAAATTCATTGTAGAAAAGCATGAGGTGGTGAACATAGGGAAAAAAACCAACCAAACAAACAAAAATAAAATTACCCAAACAGTGATGGTCCTGACTAGTTATTACTACACAAAAACAGGATCTTGGGCTAGTTCTATGAAAATGTCAGCTCAATGCTAGAGTAGCAATCAAAAAAGTAAATTGAATGCTAGGAACTATTAAGAGAGGAATTGAGAAGGAAAAAAGGAAAACAAAAAACCCCAACAAAACAAAACAACACACCCTAGAAAAGAGTGTTGTACAAAAGCTGTGAAATCCACTATGTGCTCCATTTTCAGTAGCACGTGCAATTCTATCTTTTCTTTGCATTCACAAACTCCACAGATACATCTCTCTTAGGACTGTAAATTAATGTACTAAATAACTTGCCAATGTTTTTATTCTAACATTTCAGTGTGTCATAAATGTTGCACAATAACAGTGTACCACAGAAACTGTCTTTTTGAATGACCTGTGGTACTTCTTTTCATTTTCAATGTGCTGCATGTCAGGTTCCTCACTCTGAAGCTCCCACAGATCTAGAATTTACTCCTCTTAGAAATTAAATAGATGGAAAATGGCTCAGGAAAGATGTATCTATAACTCAGTTGATACAGTGTTTTTCAATACAGACAGAAAATACCAGTACCAGTACTTATAAAACTGAAATATTTAGTTTCTGAAACATGCTATTTAATGACATGAGTAACTTATTATTTCAGTAAAAGTAATATTTTGAGGAAGGTCCTTATCTGGTTTTACAAGTGAAAACACATATATTGACAATCTTTTTCTTAAAGACTTGTCCAGAAAAATGGAAAAAGATCGTGTGAAAATGGCACTTTACCATGCTTGGTTATCTTAACATAATGTCATAGTCATTGAATCACTTTTATATAATGCAATACCAGGACTATGTTGTAGAGAGTAGGAATAGATTTTTAAAAAAAGTTCAGCCTAGAATTTCACATACTCTGTTCACATATGCTCTAAACTGGAATGTTTTATATGCAGCAACACCCTTTAGCATTTAGAAGACAGTTATGAAAATACAAACCTAATTCAAGAGGTTTCTTTATCTTTTTAAACCATGGAGCAAAGGGGTTTGGAAAGAAGGGATACAGTTTTTCCAGGCTATTAAAACCAGCCTAGGTATTTAAGCAATGGATAGTAAACAAAAAGCAATTCAGTTGTGACACATGCTAAGAGCTAACTTCCTTCTGGAGATGAGGGTAAACATAGAACAAAGTATTTCAGGAAAAGAAGGAAGACAAAGAGAAAGAGAGAGTACACTTTAAGCTCAGAGCTTGAACCTCAAAGCTCCTCTGACTCTGCATTAACTAACAGAATTCCCCAACCACAGATTAGCTGAAAGGCAGCAAGATTCATCGCATTAAAGTTAAATGTGCAGAAAATGGAATCATAGTAATCCTCACTGACATGTTTACATGTACAGTCTGCTGAGCATCTACGTCTGTTATTTGATAAGAAGCATGGAAATAATAGTCTCAGACTTTGAAACAGTGATACCAACTAATCCTATCCTTGCAACTCTTACAGATGGCTCAACACTTCTAAAAATTCCTCACAGAGAAGTGATGGTACCTATGATCTAGTGATCCCCTTTGTTATGCCGAGATACATAATTCTACATAGGAAAGCTTTGAGTTTCAGCTCCTGACCTTTCCACACTGCACTTTGGGGAGACTTTGGGGCAGCTTCAGCCAGATAAACCTGTTGGCTTGACCATCTTCATAAAAAACAGGAAAACACACTTTATTATCCAGAAGGAATCAAATGGCTTCTCTATCAGAATTAATTAAGCTTTTTAAATACTCAAAATAACAAAAGATGAAATTTCTAAGTAGATGTCTGTCATTATAACTCTTATTTACCCTGCTCTCCCTTAATGCAAACCTATGATGAAGTAAGAATGCAGTAACATGTAGGGCCTGTGAGCCTTCTCAGTAAGAGTTATTATCAATATACATACGGTTCATTGACCAATATGTTCTCTGATTCATCAATTAGATATTTTTTATATTATATGTACAGTGCCTTCAAATGTGACATCAGCATTAAATGTTCATTGCATTTTAGAGACTAGATTGCATAGCAATTCTCTGCTCAAGATTAATTTAATCCAAGTCCTGCTGTCATTCTTCAACCTGTCACTTTGGGAAACCACCCTCTGCCCCACATCAGTATTCCTACCACATGTAGAAACTCCACTCCTCACCACGCTATGCACAGCACACAGCTTTAGCAGTTGCTTGTTACCCTACTCCCAACTAGTGTGACACCAAACCAGAGGCTGCCAGCTGAACTCTCGTTGTTCCCTGGGGTGCCACACCAATCAATTAAGCAATTGATTTTGTGGAATGGTTTTGTTGAAGTTAAAGAGAAATGCTTAAAAACTATTTTGTACATTCAACTTGAGATGTACTTCGTACCTCTTAATCTCTACAAAAGCCTGTTCCCCTTCTGACATCTTACATAAACCTGAGAAAGCTGGTTTGGGTTTTTTTCTTTCTGTACAATGCTTTTCAGTTTGACAGAGTTATGTGCTGGAGGGGTTCTCCTTTCTAGTGTTGAATTCCCAACTCAAACTATAAAGTACAAGATGCTCCTGCAGACTCTAAAGAGACAAGATTTCATTCAAGTACCTCCCTACTTCCTTCAGCAGTAAGCATTTGATCTCTAGTTAATTCTCTTGAAGAATTATGATATTCTAAGAAACAATCAAGATATTATATCTACATCTCCAGTATATAACACAGATCCCTGTTCTACTATGTATCTGTGCAGGAGGTAATCAAACTTGCAGTTCTGCCAAATTTATAGTATGTTTATAAGCCATTTAGCCAGAGAAAGAGACTCCAGAGGGGTCTACAGGAGAATAGGGATAGTAAAATGAAATATGGAAGAGATTGTGCAGAAAAGCAGAATGTTAGCTATTTTTAGATATGGCAATGTTTCATGAAGATGTTTTGTTTATCTACATATTGCTGGTCAAACACAGATCTTTGTGCCTGGATAGCAAATATAAAATGTCTTTGTTCACATTTATACAGCTAAATTTAGTGTACCTGAAAAATTTCTATTACAGATTAGGAGACAAAATGTTGAGGACTGGTAACATTTCTGTTTGAAACAGATTTTATGCATCTCCATCCTAAATACTCCACTATGGTTAGAGCTAGAAAGAAGATATTGCTCAAGATGTGTCAAGTATTAGCTCAGCTATGACCATTGTTATGTTCCTAAGAAGTTAAAAATTACTGTGAACAATGTTATGGGGTTTAGGAACCAGGATAAGATGATCTAGAGCAATTCACTGCATTTTGGGTATCAAGAAGGAAGAAAATGCAATATCCAAAATCGCTAATCTGCATCAAATCAGGAATTCATATCTTAACATTTCACAGCTGAAGACGAGATTTTGCTATTTATTTCATTATTATTAGCATAAATACAACATTCTTTTGAAGAGAACTAAAATTTGCTTGGGAAAAATACCGGCTAATGTTAATCATGACCTTCACCTGGCCATATCTCCAGCACAGACTTAATTTAAAACACTACTGACGTTTGATTCAGCTACTCCAAAAATAATTAGTGGAGGCTAATTATAAGCAGAAGCGTTGCAGTAGATAAAAATTCAGTTGCCAAGTGATACACCTTTAAATCAGAAACCAACAGTTGCCAGTTTTTTCCCAGTAATATATGCTGAATTTATTGTGTGACAAAGCTAAAGAGAAAACTGTGGTGAAAAAAAGGAGGAACTGTGGCTCTTGGTATTTTAGTTGCTCAAGTGAACTTTTGATCTTTCTTACAATTTTGGTTAAACCACCTTCATAGCAAAAAGGCAATAAAATAATGTCAGCTAGTAATGAAAACCAGGATACCACAGCTCACAATAAAATCCATGACAAGTTGGGCAGTGTTGCAGGAAGCTGAACATCAGTGAGTACAGTATATGGTGAACAGGCTCAGCTTGGAGCATTATGTCCTTCTGTTGCCCCACCCTGCACCCAAAGACCCCATATCCACATGTTTCTTTTTCTCTATTCCTGTCTTTTGACCTACAGAACTGACTGTTGCACCAGCAGGGCATCATGGAAGCTGGAAAGAGACTGATGGTGCTCAGCAAACAAGTTGGCTTTCAAGGACCCCTGGGGCACTTTGCTCCAGGATGCAGCTGCCACCTTTGATATTTTAATCTGTGTTTTGCTGAGTGGGAGGATAGTTAAAATATGAACATAACATATATATATACACACATATACTCCACCACATGGGCTTGCATTTTAAGTGGAAACATAGTTGCAGATACTCTACTCCAGAAATGCAGAAAACATTACAGGTAGATCGACTGTCAAAACTAAATCTGAAGAATTCATCTGCAAGTACCAGTTATGGCAGTAGTTGATTGTAACTGCTAATATATTAATAATATATAACTGAAAATATATTATATATTCAGAGAATCTGTCATGTTCTCAAGACCTAAGGCTGAATACTCACAGAGATGCAGTACAGATAGGCTGGTAAAATACAGTTTCAGGTGTACCAGTGCATATAAAGATTAATCTTTTTCTGAACTAGCATTTGAAAATGGTATTTTCAATCTTAAGTTTAATAATTAAATAGGGACTTCCAGATCCTGGATACCTCACTAAGAAAACTGATTCTGAGACAGCAGTTGCACAAAAAATTGTTGCCACAGCACATATAATCTAGCTAAGAAATATTCCAAACAGTTTCACTTGCAATCCACTGTAGCATCCTGTCTGATATGCGAAAGGCAGAGCAAGGAAAACATTTTCTTAGTTTATTTTCCTTTCAGTTTGATAATGTGATCACAAATGCTGTAACCTATCTAGGTCAAAGTTTCTGTCCAGTGCCAATAGAACCCATAGAATTCCAACACTTTAGAAATTTGTAGAAAATATTTCTCAATTACAAGCAATGATAAGTGCTGCTAAATATGCATCTTCTCTTCTGTTCCAACTTAAAATCTTAATTGCTTGGCATAACGTAGGCAGTGTTGTTTCAAGATCAATGTGTAAGGAAGAACAAGGTTTAAGGAAAAGGCTCAGTGTACCTCAGAGTAGGAGGAAAGAAACCCTACACTGAAGGGTATTTGAAAATCCACATAAAGCTGGTAGAGAATCTCAGTTTCTGTGGTTAGATATTTTCTAAAAGAAAGAAAGAAACAAACAAACACAGGGAAAAAAAACCCAGAGGCACAAAGGATTAGTAAAACCAACCAAAATCCCAGCTGGCAGTCTGTGAAGAGAAGTGTGAATGGAAATGAAGGCTACTACCTTGGCATCTCTAACAATGGTCACTCAGCAGTGAAAATGTGAAATTTTCACCGAAACAAAGCTGATCATAAAATCCTAAGGACTTTTGGCACAGCAATGCAGGAGCATGCACTGACTTTAATTCTACTTTTCTGTGAATATGAATTAGAACTTCTGAATTAACTGTCCATTTTCCTACAGTGACCAATTTTGTTAAAAAAAAAAAAAACCCAAATCAAAAACCCAAACCAGAAAATCTGTCTTCTCCTGCCAAATACAATGATCTTTCTCTTCTTACACAGAAGTTAATATTTAGTCCCACTGAAATTATTTGTAGATATAAGGAGAAAGCAAGGTGTGTTTTGCAAAGCTTTTTTTTTTTCCTTCTAGTATTGACAGAATTGCTTAATCTCTTCCATGGAATTACTTTCTGTAGATCAGGCCTTTTCCATAGGTCTGTTCTCCCAATGTCTTTGCTGTGTGCACAGAGTTACCAAAGACATTAATGAATGGTGAGCAAATTATTTGAGCCCAGACTATGATTCCTGGCATTTTGAGTGCTAAGAGCTCATAACAGAGACCATGTAGTGCAAGCATAAAGCTGCACAGTGGCAGCAACTACTGTTTTTGTAATGAACGTCAAGCATTCTTAGAATACTATAGGATAGAGCCCCGGAGAAAAGAGGGGAATAAGAAAAATGGCTAATATTCACGGATCACGTCTTCCAAGATTAGGAATGATGCATCCCAACACAGAGGAAGTCAAGAGGCCTGTATGGATGAATACGGAGCTCTTGGAAAAACTGAAACACAAAATGGAAGCCTACAGAGGGCAGAAGCAAGGACAGGCAGCCTTGGAATACAGGAGGAATACACAGAGGTTTTCCAAGCAGCCAGGGATCAGGTCAGGACAGCTAAAGCCTTGATAGAATCAAATGTATTCAGAAACACCAAGTGTGGAGGCCTGTGAGCCTCAGGCCCAAGGGGACAGCACTGCCCTTGGGAGGGACGAGTATTGTTTAGCATTCACTCCCCATTGATGAAGACTTAAGGCCTTTCCTACGGCTCTAGTTACCACGGTTACCTGTATCCCCGTTCAATCCCTCCCCCTGGCCCGCTGGCCAGCCCACTTCTCCTCCCCCTGGGTGGTCACCTCCCTAGTTCTCCTCCCCAGGCAAGCCCCTATCCCTGGAACCTTCTCCCTTCCTCGAGCCACCACTGGCCCCAGTGCCCCAGCTCCTCCCCCTGGCCCCGCCTAGGTACCACCCCCTGGCCCTCATCCCATTGGACCCTGTTGCTCTCCACCCCCATATAAGAACCCTGCACACCCTTGCTCTGGGCCTTCATCTCTGGCCCCTTTCACACGCCTGGCTGCAATAAACATCACTCTACAAACCCATACAAAGGTCCCTGCCAGCTCTTTATCATGACACCTTTACCATCAATATCGCTTGGGGCTTGCTCCTTGAGAAGGAGACAGCCTTTCTGCTTGCTGCAGCTAAAGCTGATGTCTGCAGCTGGACACTGTGAGCCTTGGGCAACCCCAACCGCGAGTGGCATCTGAGGAGATGATTCTGGGGAGGTTGCGGCATTTTACCACCCACTCCACACCACAACAACCACGGGCAACAAGAAAAGTTTGTATAGGTAGGTCAGTGATAAAAGGAAGACTAGGGAGAATGTGGGTCTGCTCAAAAAAGAAATGGGAGAACTGGTTGCCCAGGACGTGAAGAAGACTGAAATACTCAGTAACTGTTTTAGCTCAGTCTTTACCGGCAAGTGCACCCAAGTGGCAGAAGGCAAAGGCACAGATAGGTAGAATGAAGAAACATCCAGGTGGAGCCCAGTGACAAGTGGTGTTCCTCAGGGGTCACCTTTGTCAGCAATGTGGACAAAGGTGCAGTGCTGTGGTGCAGTTGCGTCACTGGGGGGAAAGGATGCCATCCAGAGGGAGCCTGACACACTTGAGAGATGGGTCTTTTTGCTGGCCAGCCTTCGCGTACGAAGATCCGGGGAAGGCCTCTTTTTCCTTTCAGACCTCCCAGCCTGCGCACTGGATTTTTTAGGTGAGACACAGGGCGCGCAGATCTGAGCCCACCCTTTAATCCCGAGGTTCAATCTGCCGGGCCAAAGCGAGTCTTGGACAGTGGCAGCTGAGGTCCTCCTCAGGACGTAGGCAGATTGCACCCTTGCAGGGCTAACGAGGAGCTCTGCCTGCCCGGGGAGTATCCCCGACCGGGAATCGAACCCGGGCCCCGGCAATTACTGTGCCGTATCCTTAACCACTACACCACCGGGGCTCCCAGAGATGGGTCTACACAAACCTTATAAAGTCCAACAAGGCCAAGTGCAAGGTCCTGCACGTGGGTCAGGTCAGGGCAGTCCCAAGCACAAGTACATCCTGGGCACGGGTTGAGAATGGGTTGAGGACAGGCCTGAGGAGAAGGACTTGGGGGCACTGGGGGATGAGAAGATGATGTGCAGTGTGTGCTCTCAGCCTGGAATGCCGATTTTATCCTGGGCTGCATGAAGAAATGCAGCCATGCCTAGCAGGGCAAGGAAGGTGATCTTTCTGCTATACTTTCATGAGACCCCACCTGGAGTCATGTATGCAGTTCTGGGGTCCTGAACAAAAGGATGTGGATGTGTTGGAGCAGATCCAGAGGTCTGGAGCACCCCTCCTATAAAGACAAGCTGAGAGAGTTGAGGTTGTTCCACCCAGAGATGGGAAGGCTCTGGGAGCCCTTATAGCAGTATTCCTGTACCTAAAGAGGTCTGCAAGAAAGCTGTGGAGTGAGTTTTTGCAAGGGCATGCAGTGACAGAACAATTGAGAATGGCTTTAAAATAACAGAGGGTAGGTTTAGATTGGATATAAGACAGAAATTCTTTACTATGAGGGTGGTGAAGCACTGGAACAGGTTGCCCAGAGAAGCCGTGGATGCCCCAACCCTGGAAGGTTGGATGGGGTTTTGAGCAATCTGATCTAGTGAAAGGTGCCCTTGCCCATGGCAGAGGGAATAACTGGACTCTTCCTGTCACAAAAGCATCACCCTGAAACTCTATTACTATGTTTTTACACATGAGAGCTATTTCCTTAGCGTTACTTTCCTGTTTTTCCTAATTGCATCTAGAAAACATAAAATGCATAGTTTTGTTTAATCAGTACAGAACATTTTCCACCTACATATGCCACCTCCAACTGGTGGTATAGAGATGCAAGTGATGTACTTGCAGAATAAAGTCCATCCATGTTGTCGCCCATAAACAATCAAAATTCATTTTAAGAACACAACTCTGTTCTACTCCACCCGCTGACACAGGGGATTCAGCAAATACTACTTTCCAATTAACATGGAAGGCCTTTAAAAACAATAAAGTAATTAGACACGTTCATGAGAGATAATTATAAAGATAAGCATTCCCGGAAGAGCTTTAGCCTTTATTAGAAAAGAACTTTTTTTACTTTTTTTCTCTCAAATTAATTTCACAGACATGCAAGGTGTGATGGTAAAATGTGGAAAAATGGCACCATTCTCATCAGTGTTAAAAGCATATGATATGAATGAGGTCTCCAGCATGGCACTGGCTGCAATAAATTATCAAGTGTACATTCTGTTTTCTGAAATGGGTTCAATTTATCATTTTATTGAAAAGGTTCCATTATGCTAATGTCTTATAAAATCACTTTCTGCTGTTGCTAGAAGGTGAAGAGGGGATATCAATTTATATATATAGAACTTGGAAGTATTGCAGCAGTGAATTGTCAAGGGTTAATAACCCTAACAGAAGATAAAATATACATAAGAGAAAACTTCCAAGGACTTAGTAATGACAAATTTTCATAACCCTACTGGAAGCAAAATAGTGTCCTTAAGCTTAACTCTCTGAAAAGAAATGTTGACAGAATTAGCAATAGTTAATTGCTGGGCTAAAACTCTCCCTCTCTTGTTCAATTAACCCTTGAATTGACACTGGAGACTGTTTTTTTCCAATGAAAATCATATTAGAAAATGCCATTACCACTCTTGTCAACTTGCCCAAATAACAGCCATGAAGGATAATCAGACAGGGATATGTGGGTGATTGTTTGAAAAGGGGAATGAAACTCTTCTAATTGAAAAATTTCTCTAAATGAAACTTTCTATAATAAGAACATTTTTGTTCTTTTGAACTATTGTATACAAAACAGGAAAGTATTAAAAAAAGATAAATAGATTTAGATAGACAATGTTTGATCTCACATAATAGCAATTTTGTGGTTTTGTGATTTGTATCAAAAACCCCTCTTTTTTTTGCTGTGCATCAAAAAAATAGAGTACTTGTAGCGGTGTGGTGCAGCAAGGAGCCCCCAGACAGGTGCAAAGGAGGAGCTTTATGGCCAAAACCAGCGTTTTTAGGCCATTAGTCAGTTATCAGTTCACATAGTTTTAAAGGCACAGCAAACCCAATCTAATCAAGCACCATACAGCACAGTGCAGGCAGGAGGCATTCACTCAGCCTGCTTCACTTCCTGTATTCTAGCTGAGTCACTCTCCCACAGCCCCTTTCTACTTAGCCCAAGTAACAGGCTGGAGCTATAATTTTACAAGTCCTTTCCTTTACAAAGCTTTACTAGTACTGTTTGAGAAACATCCTATTTTTAACAGGAAGCATTTTCCTAGGGGCTTGCCTTCCCTACCTCTGAATGTACTCACAGAGCATAATCCAAGAAAATACAACATCAAGAGGGATAATTTAATATATACTGACATTAACAAGCTGCCCAGGGAAGGAGTTGAATCACCATTCCTGGAGGTATTTAAACTTCAGATCTGGCACTTAGGGACATCGTTTAGAGGTGGACTTGGCAGTGATGTGTTAGCCTTTGGACCCAGTGACCTTAAGGTCTCTTCCAACCTAAACAATTCCATGATTCTATGATTGCAATATATTTTAGTAGTTGAAAACAAGTGGAGCTAGAGCACTATCTAATAACCATTATCTCATTGGATCATCAATAAACACCCTTCTGGATCTCACCGCTTCAAACATGAATTACAGCTCAACAACTTCTGTCATGCAACATTTTCCAACTTAAAATTTTGAAAAATTGTCATTCAATACCTAGGAAATATTTAGTGCAATTGAGTTTAAATTAAATCCAATGTCTCTTTACACTACGAAAATATTATTGTCATTCTCTTCTATTAACACACATGGATTTTTATACCTGAGATGAACATACTTAAAAGATGGTTACTTCAGAAAAACGTGTTCTAACATCGTGACAATCTAGTCAGGCATGATGTGTAAGCATTTTGCATTAAGTTTGTGAGCAGTGTGACTACCAAAGGAACAAAGAGGTGTGGGTGTGTAGTTGCATGCATCTTTGTCTCAGGAGGCATCCATGTGACAAAAGGTTGTAAAACAAAATGCATGAGGGACTGCAGTTGGGCAGAACATCTTCCAAGTATGGAATGCTCATGAAAGGTAGCTGGCAAAACAAAAAACAATGGAAGCAGTGAAGAGCACGAAAGGTGATTCAGGACAGGGATAAGGCATAAAAAAATATCAAATAAGAAAGGAAAAATGGAGAGGAAGGAAGACAAGTACTTCAGTTCCAATTTCTCTTTTGTAAGAGCTCTCAGGCCTGATGAACTCAAGTTCCGTGACTACAACACATCAGTGCAATGAACATGGCATCAGGTTATGGTATTGCACATTGACAGCAAGTTTAAGATAAAAGGTCTAACAGTGAAAGTCTTAACAATTTAATGTATGTAATGAATGTACAGTGATAACTATTAACAGTGTACAGGACCTAACCACTAGCACAGAGATAGCTGTCAATGCAGAAATTTTGTAAAGATTTGTTTTGAACTTTAAAACAGAATTGTACATACAGTAAACTTAGAGAGTGTATAATGAAGACAAATGCAGCCTTGCTTCCCAGAAATTATTTGCCAGAATCAGGATTACTATATTATTTCTGAGTTGGTACTTTATTCTGCATTTCTAAAAAAGGTAAATTAATACCTTCCCTTTCCTGGATGTAGATTGATCCTCAAATTAGTATTGCATTTAATATTTAAAAGTTTGTAAGGTAATGTATTACGAAAAATCTGAATCAAATATAGACTAAATCACAATGTGCTGCATGATGAATTTTCATTAAATTAAAAGTTTTTTAATCCTAATACAAAAGTAAACTGTCAGGGCACCAAATCCAAAAATAAATAGTAACCTAACTAGTTACTTGAATATGTCTACTGAAAGAACACACTGGTTGCATATTAAATAATTTACTACTTTTTCTTGTAGAGCAATATGAGTCTTATTCAAATAGACTGTGAAAGAGGACCATCATAAGAATCATGTAACCACGAGGAAATGCTCTATTAATATTTCAAGAAATTTAAGAAAGGTCAGTTTAAGCATTCCGGTAATTTGTTTTTAGAACAAAATTTTGATAACTCTAGGAAAAGGGACCTAATTACTTAATGTAAATTTCACAGTATACTGATTTTCCTTCTTCAAACTACTGATTTACAATACTATGAACCTAAGGTATATTTAATTAATTAATGTTATAATTAATCTACAAATGATTAGTATGGATGCCAAAGGAAAAAAAAATCTTTATACTGATTAGTTTCCTTTGAAAAAAAATGCAGTCAAACGACACAAGAAAATTTTTGGAATCCTTTTTTGTCTCTTTTAAGGGAATAGTAAATTCTTACATATTAGGATTTGTAACACAGAAAAGCAATATCAGGTCCTGGGAAGATAAGTTCATTGTTGTCTCAGTTTTGTCTGGTGCAGTTGCTGAACGCTTAGAGAGCTTCATGTTTCTGAGTGACATAGAAATGTTCTTTCCACACTGGAAGCCATTTTGAATGGATGAGTGCTCATGTTTTGATGGAATTCTCAAAAAGTGATAAGAAATAGCTGCAGTTATTCTCAGTTTGGTACTGGGTAGTGGTACTCAGCCTAACACCACATACAAATGGGGTGATAGATGTACACCATAACACTGCCCAACCTGGATCTAATTTGAGGTTATAAGCACTATAAAACTATGAAGTAATTGTACAATACTTCAGGAGTTTAGACTACTTATTTACATCAAACAGATTTGACACAAAAATTTTTATCATTTTAGGCTTTTTGCCTAAAAGAATTATAATAAAGTGTAATATCAATTACAGGACACAGGAATTTTTAACACACAATCATCAGAATACTGTTCAAAAACTATTTGTACAATGTCAGCAATTTCCCTGGTTAAATTGATAAGGATTTTTTTTATTCATCAGGGCTTGCCTCAGAAGTATGCACAGTTCTGACTATCCACACCTTAAATTGTGGCTTTCTCTTATAAGTGTTTTTTAAGGTCTTTTTCATGTATCCGACTCTTACACGGAATGGGAACCAGTTCATCACTTTATGCATCACTAACAATATTGAGGTTTTATATATGTATATAAAATTAGTATTACGTATAAATATGTTAGTATTATGTATAAATATTATTTGAGGATCAATCTACACCCAGTTTCATCTGCCTTAATTGATGGTTGTACTATTTGGAAAGACAAGAAGTTTTAACATATATTAATTTTGGGTTAAGCATTTCCTAAGATGGAAAACAATCAATCCCTCTTTTTGCTAGAATTTACAGCTTGGCACACCAAAGTCAGTATTTACCAGGGCTTTATTTACTCTTCTGTGAAAAGAAGAACTTTGAAAGGTAAGGAAACAGAGGTGCCTTGCATGCAAGCATTTGTAAAAGACTATCTAAAGAACATCAGAATTTTTTTTGGAACTGACCTGATGAACATTGATTTAAAAGTTGAGAGTAAAAAAACCTAAGTAATGATGACCACATGTAGTCGATTCAGAGAAAATAATAAATCAGCTGATAATGAATTAAACTGGGAATTAAATAAGCAAAAACATTCATGTCATCTTACACAAAATAGATGCTGTTGAACTATCTTTTTTTTTCGTATTACAAATTGCTTGACATGAGTCATACATTTGAAAAGGGGAGGAAATGGGATTCTGCAGTCTGACTTCCTGCCTAGCACCATCCATACTACTTCTAGGTTGAAGTCCAGTCTTCATGTTTCAGAAAAAAATGTTCTACTTTTTTTTTTTAATGGACAAATACAGAGAATCCTTATAAGCTAGGATAACTTGCATTGGTGGTTGATTTCCTGGCAGGTTAAAATCCATGTATTTGTATTTGCTGGCTTGCACTTTCTAGACAATGAGAGCTAAAATCCTAAGATAGCTGCTAAGATCTAATACTCCCACATTACCAAATTTCCGCTCCCACAGATGCCAAAACAAATATAAACCAACCATGATCTGCATTTATCCAGGATTCTCATAACTCTTCTCCTGAACCTTCTAACATCAAAAGAGTGTGTTATACTAGTTTTAGTTATGCAAGTGTCAAAAGCAGAGAAAATAACATATTCTCCACTCCACTCTCTTTTCTGTTTATACTTCAAAATATTTTATTTGCTTTCTTGGATCTGACATGATGCATTCTCATATTCAGCAGATGAGCCATCAAACCCTTATGTTTTACAGATACATTGTTTTTCAGGTGGAAATCAGAGAATCTTAGAATTGTTAAGGTTAGAAAAGACCTGTAAGGTCATCAAGTCCAACCATTATCTCTTCATCTTATACATGTATCTACTGCTATGCAACCATTATGGAACATAGTTTATTTACTTACATTGTGTTTATCAAAGCACTTTGTCCCAGATATTGGACAGATGCAAATTCAGAGGGGGCAAGGTAGGATGAAAGTCCTATGCTG
The DNA here is from genome assembly GCA_013396875.1 of Vireo altiloquus. Lineage (NCBI taxonomy): Eukaryota > Metazoa > Chordata > Aves > Passeriformes > Vireonidae > Vireo > Vireo altiloquus. The sequence goes on from VZRF01006704.1 coordinate 195,882, forward strand.
AGATTTTTTTATATGTCCACTAGAAATCATGTGATGTTTTCAGAAAAAAGAAATAACAGAAAAAAACCAAACCCCGCTCCCCAACAAAAAAACAGGGCATTCCTACTAGTTTTGTCTGAAAAGACAGGAAATCTGGAATTCTTTGATACAGAGATCATTTGGATCCATTTAGATTTTTTTTTTTCAGTTTGTTAATGACTTTCAAACTTCTGAATTCCTCATAGAGAAACACAGTAGTCTAAAAACACAGTGCAAGTGAGATGCATCTCCAGACAAGTTAGGAGTTGATTTCATTACTCACACTGGACTGGGGGTGAGCTGGGAGGAGGATGTCCTGTAGTATGCTTCTGCAAGGAGCAAATAATGCTCCTTGTTGGATACACACTGCCAGGCTATAAGGGCTTTTGTGTCATCAAGTGCTGCAGTCCATACTACTTAAGTATATTGCTAATCAATAGCAGTACAGCATAACAAGAGTTGCCACTGTCCTGGTATATCTGGTAAAATTCTACATTTTGGCCTCTAAACATTTACGTAAATATTTTAAAAATACTGGTTTTGCAGTGAAATGCTGCAAAAGCTTCTGGGAGAAGCTCTTGTGATGAAAAATGACCAAAAACCTTTTTCCTCAGAATTCAGAGGATAAATAAAACAAAATCAGGGCAGGAACAGGAGGTCAGCATCCTGTGGTAACAAGCAGAAATAACTTAGGCTTCAGAAAGACGTGAAGTCTCAGTGTTTACTGCTGCAGTTATGGAATAGCTGTGTAGCATGTTAGACTAAACAATATTAATTTAATCAATTAATAAATCCTTTGTGCCTAAATTGTATGTTTAAATTTGTCATCTACACACAGAAAAAAAAAAGATTATACTTTGTTCACCTGTACAGGTTGTGGCTGTAGACTGATCACCCCAACCATTCACCTCTTAAGACAACAACTTGGTAAGTATAATTTCAGCTATTGGTGATAGTATGTGCTTTCTTCAGCCACTCATTCCCACTACTATGAATCATTTCAGTCATGCCAAAGGAAATCCTTCCTTCACAGTAAAGTTTACTGTAAAACTAATCTATGGCATAATTTTTTTTTTTTCTGGATTAATTTTTACCCAGACTATTCCTTAACATTTAAGTGACTACAAATTAACTCACCCTAAATCCATAAGGAAAAATATACTTCCCGATATTGAACAAAGGGGTGGAGCTGAACAGAGAAAAGGACAAGTTTTCATAGCAAAGAATCAAAACAAGGAAAGAAGGTAGCAGGCCATTAAAAAGTACTTATTATCAACATCATTCCACAAAGAACTATCAGTCAAAGAGTGGCTTTTCTTTTTTTTTCTTCTTATGATAAAATGCCTTTATAACTTAACCACAGATAAAACTAGTCCACATATTTTATCAGTACATTTTTTCTTCAGTTTTCGTTCTGCCGTGAAAATACTTGCTGCAATTAAAAAAACATCTATCAGTTTGTACTTGGCTTCACAGTTTGTAGTCTGTGGACAATCATGTCACATGACACATTTTAAAAATCCTTACACAAGTATAACCTATTCTGTAAAGTCAAGCACAACTATTAAATCCCTGTACATATCATGTACAGTATTGAAAAAATAAATACGTGGTAATGTTTAAAAGCTCACACTTTTGCCTCACTTCTAAAAGCAAGCCCAGGCTGACACCCTGTCCCTAGTTTACCAGATTTAAATCAGCATGCGCCCTCTTACCTCATTACTCATTCAGATTGGGAGATGTGGATCATTAAGCTGGGTACTAATTTGCTCCTAAACTGCACTCATTCATCATTAGCTGACAGTGAGAGGTTGACCAAGTCAGTTGTGGAATACTTCTGTGACCCTTCTATGGATTGTGTATTTTCTGCAGGAGCTACTTAATAAATTCTCTAGAAGTTATTTTAACAGTTTTAGTAGCCATTTTGTTAAGCATGATGATTTCTGTGGTCAGGTTAGTCATAGAGGTATGTGTTACATTCACAATTTATCTTCTGTACTCTGGATATATATGTTTGGTATTACCTTCTGTACTGTGAAAAAAGGGTATTTGTGTCCTATTCTTTCTCAAAAGACATCTCTGATGGACTATTATGATAAATCACAACAGAATCTGGTATTGCACAGAATGATGTATCTTCTATCTTCCCTGGGCCAACACAAAGGGTTAGATAGTCTGTAAAGAGGAGGCTTCTCTGAGAAGATTCATGTAATTGCTAAGAGAATCTTATATTTTCTTCTGACCTGAGCTTCTCTGTCATTAACTATTTTAAATATTATTGCAGAACTCATTTTGCAGTAACTTGTGCCTCAGATTATTTTTCACAAAGAAGATATTCTCAGTAATCATTTGGTGGATGAAGAACTACTAATGTCCATAGTAAGAATCATCACGATCATGTGTTGTGCCAGCAAAGCTTTAATAAATCCTAAATCTGTTGTAAATATTTTTTTTATAAAATGTATGAGCATGAAAGCATCACAACAGATTGGGAATTGAACACATTCACAAGGCATAAACTGCCCAACATTCCAGTTAAGGAAACTTCTATAATGGAAATTTTACAGAGACTATTTTTTGCCTTCTCATTGACCTCTGGGGGTTTTTCCATCTTACAATAATTTGTAAAAATACATAATACAAGTTAGAGACAGAAAAAACACTAGAAACCCCTCATTTTATCCCCAAAATAAATTATTTTGTTAGAAGACACATAAGATGCTTATCAGCTCTTGATATTGTTGTATTTTTTGTTTAATACATAAAACAAACCATATATTTCGGGGGCTTTTTCCCTGTGGTATGAAATTAGAACTGTTCACCCTTAGAAAGAAAAATTCACATATTTAGAAATGTATATTGAAAGGTACTAAGTCACTGAATTACCTGATTTTTCAGAGGGAAGTGAAACACTGTTTTTTCCAGGATCCAGAATAACTGCCAACCCTGCAGAGACTGATGGGAGGATGCTGGTACTGAGATCTATGCGAGTTAGACTCTCAGGTTCTCTATTCAAGGCTTTTAGAACACCTCCAACACAGTTGTCTTCTGTCTCCTCCTTGTTCTGACTGTTTTTCTGTGGACTCTGAACAATATGAACAATGCTCTGCTGGGCCAGGTCACAGTTCTGCAACACAAAACCAAAATCCCAACAAATAATTAATTGTGACATAATGGACAAAATCCCTCTATCTCCAATTTGTTATTTGTTAAATGGTCTCCAAACCGTTTTGTGGAGAACTTCAGTGAGCAGTAATGGAGTTTAAAGCAAAGTGACAAGTGTAAATTGCTGGAATTAGGATTACTTGCATTGCCAAAAGGGTCACAACACTTAACAAGTTCAAAACATTTAACAAAGAAATAGTGGACCAGAGCCAAAAGCTCTAAATAAGTCTGGTTTATTGGCACAAAGTGAAAAATCTCCAGAGGGAGCACTACTAAATCAAGCGCTAAGAATATTCAACACTCAAGAGGCACTGCACAGATAATGCTGAAACACACTCTTCATGTAGCAATTTAGGGTCAAACTTGATGATCACAGAGAGTTCACGAACAAGGTACTCCAAATATTTTTATAATCAGTAACAAGAGAGATAATGCTACTGATGAAGACTGAGATTTTAGAAGACCTATAATTAATTAAAGGCTTTCAAGAAAGACTTGTATTAATCTTTCCACAACAGACCTTGCAAGAAAAATTGTTCTTTATTGGATGATACCTTCTGGAAATCCATGCCTCATTCTCCAGGACCATGAATGAAACACACACAAGCATCAGCCTACTCAGAAAGTAGTTAGTCTGTCAAGAAATTAATTTTCTAACTCTGCAGCATCATTAGGTTGGCCGTCTCTGCTGTGAAGTGTCAAGACAGACGTTGAATTCATTTGGGAGAGACAGAAAGAATTCCCAAGCATTTGTCTCTGCATCTAAACAATATTTAAAACTTGTATTTTGTATATGCCATTACTGCATGCACTTTTAATTGCAAAAGATTTGTTTACAGATATTTTAGTGCTCTTTAGACCCTCATTCTCCCATGCTGTCTTCTACCACTTTTTGTATTCTGGTCTTTTTTCTGTTGAGTGGTTTTTCTTCATTCTCTTACATTATTCCTCAGTACTTCTCCCTCCACACTTTCTTTCTTATACAATGCAATTAAAGGACAAAAAAATCTGGCTTTTGTTTTGTTTTAATTGAATTTTTAATAAAATACTTTCTCTTTGGTGATACAGTAATCAGCCAGCAGAGATTTTTCAGACCAAGGACACTGCAGTCATAATATTCAATCAAAGCAGTTATTTCAATCTTAAAACATTATGTTGACATTAAAGGTCTCCTCTTTTTATGGTACAACTTGTTGCCCTAGAATTTTAACAAGATCCATTTAAATAGCTCAAAAATTCAATTCATTAACACAATATCCAAAACATGTCTGTCACTCTAAAGCTTCTCCAACTAAGAATACTGCATAACATTAAAGAATTTAATAATCTAAAAGAAATTAATAATCAAATTAATAACTAGGCAAATGAGGAGCTCAAAAGTGATTTGCTCAGTTACAGTGAGAGTTTAAAAAGAGAAATAGGTATATATGCAAAAACTCACAACCTTGGAAACCCCTAATAAACTGCCAATCAGTCATATGCTGTTTTAATGATCACCTCTTCTGGCAGTTTTGCTTGCTTAACCAGACCCATTCTGCTTTTCATTTTTTTTCTCACCATCTGCTGTCCTTCTCAATTTGTTGGGTTTTTTTTAAAGCTTGCATCAGTTCCTGATTCAGTTCACTGCCTGATACTGTGCTACAATCGCATTGAGGGGATCATGCATATGAAAGAATAAGAAGGATGGAAAGAGCTGCTTAAACAAAACAAAATTCCCCCACAAACTTTTTCAACCCCCCTTGCTTGATCTTGGCTGCTGTACACGTTTATATGCCTAGGCATATCAGTTGATCTTTTAAAAGTATAGGTCCTTTTCCAGCTCTTTTTCAAGCTGGAGGATATGGGGTTAGCTTAGAAACAAAGGAAGGGCTGACAAAAAAGAACTCCATCTTACCTACTATTCCCCAGCAATGTCAAGAACTACATACTTCAGAAAAGATGTAAAATGTGCACTTCAGGCAATTGAATAGATTGCCTCAGCTGGTTGGAGCATGGGTGCTAATAATGCCAAGGTTAGGGGTTTGAGCCCTGCATGGGCCATTCCCTTCTAAGTTGGACTCAATGATCCTTGTGGGTCTCCTCCAACTCAGAATATTCCGTGATTCTGTATACGACCATAGCAGGAGTTTATTTCAGTATTTCACTTAAAAAAAATTGAAAAGGACAGATGGACATGTATCTTAGCTTTCTTCCATCTCTTTTATCTAAAACAAAAACGAACTTTGAAAGATTGGACATCACTACTGATGATGACAGTGTAGATAATAGTCTCAGGAAAGCTTAATTAGCACATCTCAGGATAACTTTTCAAAGAGAGGAGGTAGGAGAAAGAAAAAACATCCTTTCATTTGTACCCTGTATAAATTTCATATAGAAGTCACTGAGCGATAACAAACATGGAATCCCAAAGCATCAGTTTTGTCACATTTTTCTGACCACATTTGAATTGAGATTGGGTTGTGTTTAAAGGAGGAAAGTAATCCTCAGCCTTTGTAAGAAAGGTGATAAAACAGTACAAGAATAAAATAAAAAAGAGTTGTGATCATATCTTAATTGTGGAGAGATGAGGATGGGAATATCACCAAGCATTTCCCAGAATTTGGGTGATTAATGCTTTTTAGAAGATTAAATTTCATGGACAATAGATGGGCTAAGTCTGCTGCTTTTTCTTTGAGAAAAGAGGTAGAATTCTAACTATTTCTGTGAGTGTTTGGGTTTTTCCTTAGGTTACTATTGTAAGATACAATTGTTTATGTCAATGTCACTTTTATTTTCTTCATGTATTTGTTTAACGCCTCAGGAAATATGCTTTTGAGAATATCTATTATTAATGATTCTAGAGAGATAGTCTTATCTGTTGATCCAAATTAATGCCTGGGTCCCATATTCCAAGGGGAAATACTGCAAGTGTACGTAAAGTAGATTATGAAGTATCTTCTTTCATTAGAGCAAAGGGAACTGAGAAGATCCAAAAATTATGAAACCCAGTAATAAGGACTGGTTCTTTAGAGAAAATGGGTTTTGGCCAACCTGGGAAAATGAATCCATAGCAGAGGAAATTAAAATGAAAACTTTTTTTCATTCAAGCCTTTTACCTGTTTTTTTCTTTTTTTCTGAATTCTCGGGTTGAATTTCACAAGGCTAAATCGGCACATCCTGAATGGACAACACAATATCCTTTGGTGCTGAGAGCTGTGGGCTAACTAGAAGGTCAGCTGAGAAGACTGAAATAAATTATGAAGAGGGAAAAGATGACTGTGTTTAATTTACTCTGAAATCCTCTTGTTAGGCTCTGGGGAGATCTCACTGCAGCCTTTCAGCACTTGAAGGAGTGCTGAAAAAAAGTCGGACTTTTTACATGGGTAGATAGTGACAGAACAACGGGAATCACTTTTGAACAAAAAGATAAGATGTGAGGGAGAAGTTCTTTACTGAAAGGGCAGTGAGGCACTGGCACAGGTTGCCCAGAGAAGTTGTGGATGCCTCATCCCTGGAGTGTTCAAGACCAGGCTGGATGGGGCCACCTGACCTGGTGGCTGGCATCCCTGTCCGCAGTGAGGGGGTGGAAACTAGATAATTTTTATTGTCCCTTCCAACCCAAACCATTCTGTGGTTCTGACAGATTTCTGTTTGATATCTTCTTGACAACACATTTTGATAGTATACCAATACTGAAAGGAGTGTTCTCAATCTAACAAAAAGCCCACTAGAGAAGTCATATTTTCTGAAGTGCAGTACACTTTATTTGGAAATGTTTCATGTAAAGAAACACTGGAGCAGAAAATAGATTGAATCTGAAGCTTTGTATGTAAATATAAAAAAGCTTGTGGTGTTTTGTCTTGAAAAGGAATTTAATAAATTTCCATTTCCTGCTAACCATGAATTGGGAGTTTTAAGGTGTTGAGGTATTTTCTTATTGCATATCAATCAAAGAGAAATTCTTCACACTCTCCTACCTATGATTTGGTTTGAACTTCCAACTTTTATGTTACCTGGAGATTCACACCTTTACCCACGAAACCTGGGAGCCTCTCGTGGATACAATAACAGTGGAATTGTCTAATTGCTGCCTATTTAGATCAAGCAGATAATAGACAGCCTGGTGCCATTCCCTAAGATATTCACACAAGGCCAATGCTTAATAAAAGGCATTTTCAAGGAATGATCAACAAAACCCAAAAAGTTGGGTTTCTAGTTACGTTTTTTCCTTAACTGTGCTGCATTTCAGCATCAGATGGAAAAATAAGGGGGGCACTTTTGTTTCATTAATCTGCAGAATGAATAAATAAGACTGTTTTCCAGAGTATGCATAGCAAAACACATCTCTTCAAACCAACAGGACCCATGTAAAAGTACAGATGACACACCAATTTTATTGGGGAAATATTTTTTCATGGATAATGTAGAAACACTAGAGACGACCTTCTAAACAGACAAATAAGCATATGAAGTTCCCAGAAGAGAGAGGGAAAAAAAGCTCACCAAGCCTTGCTCTACTCTTGCTGTAAGCCTTTCACAAGGACAGAGTGCAGGTCTCAAAAGCAGCAGAAAGCAGAAAGGAAATCAATTGGAAGAGCAACACTGTTTCATCCCCTGATCACAGTGAATGCAAAAAACCACCATAATAGTACACTCTATTACATAGGAAGCTAAAGCTGGTATATTAATGAATTTGAAAGTAGAGACTACTTAAAATAAAAAATACAGATATAGTAATAATAATCTGTTGAGCCATGGTGGTTTAAGAAATCAGAAGGAAGATTTGCAAGAAGACTTAACATCTTTTATTTGACTAGCTAATATAGAAAGAAAAATCAGCTTCTGGGCTCAGAGAATCTTACACAGGTCATGGCAAGGGGAAACCTGAAGCGAAAATTAAGCACTGTTAAAATAAGGAAGCAAATCAGCACTCTGATCTGATATCACCATCTATTTGTGTGAATACGGTCTGCTCAGTGGCAGTGAACTAAATATTGCTCCACATGGGGCAAGGGAAAAAAGCCAGTGCACCATCAGGCCTAAATTACATGGACCACTTAGCAGTTAAATTCCAGCAATCAGAAACTACTTGCTATTTTATGATGCTATGGAATACATCTATATTTGATTTCAGTTCACCTTTTCAACATTTTCAGAGTTACACATTACTGTTCTAGTTTAGCATTCAGAATATTGTGGGTGCTAAGCAACACCTGGAAATAGAAGGAAAAATAGATGTATTATTGAAAGTACCACACATTCAAATAAATGTAATGAAAAGGCAGAAAACCATTCACTTAGCAGAATATTTGTACCCTAATTTTTCTAAACTATTCCTATTCAGTTCTTATAGTAGTTTAACCATTGGCAGTGCCAAAGAAATAGAATAAAGGAATGATATAAAAAATATGCTATGAAAAAGGATTCATTGCTTTCTATGTCCAATACCTAGTATCGTTTTAAGGACTACTATTAGAGTCAAGTCCTTTTTGACATGGAACCACATGGAAAACACAAGGGGTAATGAGTACAAATTAATCCTGAGGAGACTCTAGTTGGAACAGAGGAAGAAAATTTTTATCAATGAGAACAATCAATCATTGGAATTATCTCCCCAGTGTATTAGAGGATTCCACAACGTTGGACACTTTTATGAACATCATGCTGGCCCATCTTGCCTAGACCATGTTTTTGCCAAGAACGATTGGACCAGATGATCCTTGAGGTCCCTTCCAAACTGATAGTAGACAAATGAAGTTTAGTGAAGCCCAGGAAAGGCTCCTGAGTAACAAAGCAGGGCCACTCTTTATAACCTCCCCTTGAGAAACCAAGAAATCACGATTCATGTTCTACCAAGTTGTCACAATCCTGATGGCGTTTGCCAATTTCCAGTTCAGGATTACACTAACCAGTAAGGATAGCAGTCATACTGGCATGTATTGCTACATATTTTCTCTTCCTGTATCACGGAACTTTCTGAAGCCACCTGTAAAGACTCCAGCCCATAAGTAAGTGCCAGGTGAGAGGAAGAAACTCCATCTACAATTTGTAAGGAAAGATAATCGTAAAATTCCTGAGACGTTTGCCTAAAACCATAAATCTTACTGTTGGTTTGAACTTCCATGTGGAACATGTTTGCTACTTAGCTTCTAACAAGTACTTTTTATGTAATGCAACACAAAAGAGTTAATTCAGACACATTCAAATTTAGATTCTATTATTTTTTAGCAAAGAGAACAGTGAATGTTGAACAAGAGGACATAAGTACATACTGTGTGATTTACCACAGTTCCTTCAGCCAATGGTTCCCCTGTGTAGCAAGAAGCCCTGACTAGCATTTAGAAAAACAAAATCCCCTGATTTACAGCCAAACACAATAGTTCATGTATTACAAAGGTTCTGTTCTGAATGATACTCTTTAAAGATAAGTAAAAGACTCAGGATTTTATACTGACTAGTCCCTTAATGAGTTAATAATTTGCTGGAAACAGAAATGTATTCAACTAAGTCAGAATTCCCCCTCTTTCTCCACTTACAAATCACTTTACGCTTCATTTCCATCTTTTTCACATTATAACACAAAAATTTAATGTTAATTTCTAGCTCAATGGAGGGAATGCAGAGTTAATGTTCAGTTAGGAACTTTGCAGGGTTATTACTTTTTGTACACAATCTAAGACCTTAGCAATGCTATATACATATTTCTAAATGACATTACTAATAAAACAACACCATTAATACGGTAACTTTTCTTGAATGTAGATCTTTTAGCATGAATTCCCAAAAGATATATTAACCCTTGTAACAAATAAACATGTTTTATTAGCAGCACATGAGACAGTTTGCAGGATTAAAATACCTGCCTAGATTATTGTTATTCCCTTCAAAACTCCACGTAATGATCTGCAAAAGACGCAGAAGACAGCAAAACTTTTTTATATTATGTTTACAAAGCTATTAGTATCTCCACAATGACATTAAGAACATATCATATGGATATAAAATGGAAGAGAAATAGTCAAATGAACACTAAATTCATATAAAACTTTTCTCAGTAAATGAACAACTTTTTCCTTCTTGTAATTTCATATATTGGGCTCAAAAAATAACCTATAAACCTGCCATTTATCATAATGCCTGTATAGAAAGCAACAGGACAATGAGAAGCTTATAATGCTGCATAAAAAATTAATTTAGTTTCTCACGACCATTTGCTTGCCTCCTAAGCACAGTTGAGTGCACCTCATTATTATTCCACCTTCCACACTGAACTACCTGATAGAATTTATACTCTCTAAACATGTTATCTCCCGCAGTAAACATAAAAAAAGAAAGCAGATATGGATTGTATTTTCCATTGCTCTAATTTCTTTGCAAGCCACACTGAAACAGAACAAGTAACAACTGTATTCTATAAAATGCTTGAATGAATTACTTTTGGGCACATTTTGGTCTGGGTTAAATGGTAATAAAAGGTACTGTGCTTAGAAAAGGTCTCATAAGTGAGCACTGCTCACAGTCTGCAGAGTGCAGCATGGCCTCAGGACTGTGGACTATATGTTATTTGACTAACGTAAGATATAATTTTTATTTCCTGTTCCCCTTAAATTCTTCTTTGAGAAGATTTATCTCAGCAAGGCAGACACTGCCAATCTGCTCACACTTCTCTGCCTTCACTTAAGGCATATATTAAGCATTAGGGAGTATGTGAAGAACAGGCATAAAGGTGGCCTCACAATGACACCTAATAAGTGTCAGGACATTACTGAGACATAAATTCTATTCGAAAAACTGGAGAATCACTTATTATGCAGAACTCTGAAAATATTTTAAGGACTTCAGTAGTCTCTCATGCTGATGGGACACTATGGTGGCAGCTATAGAGCTGCAGAAAGGAATTGGGAAAATTCCCTTCTCCAAAGATCTCTGAAAGAATTCCTACTACTCCACTGTAGAAGGCAAATTTTTCCTGTGAATTTATTTCCTAGTGCATCAGAAGTTTAATAGCTATAAATATTTATTTCAATTACTTAACTACTCATTCACAGATGCCTTTTTCATGCTTTATGGCCAGCATCTGGTATACATCCCAACCGAAGAGCACTTTGGTCTTCTACTTGTCCCAGTTCATGCATCTGTATATCAGTGGAAAGCTGCTATGAGAAAAGCCTTAAATAAATACTGGTGAGCACCCTATGTGGCTCTACTTGGTAACTTAACTCCCTAGTATAAACATGGACAAGAAATCAAATATTTTCCAGAGCTTTCCCTGATTTTACCTGAAGATTTGCTCTTAAACTAGCAGCTTCTGTGACAAGTGAAAATGGTCTTAGATTTGATTTTTGAGCTCTGCCTACCAATATATCCCAGCAGGATTAATGCTGGAAAATCTATGCAGTGCAGTATTATGCAGCACACCTGCATATCAGATTGGACTTGACTTTAAGGTAGAAAAGGCTGCTTTGCCAGAGGTATAGTCAGGTATGTTACAAAAGAGACAGTTTATAGATTCTTCCCAATCCCCAATGGGGGATCCATGCCATATCAGAAAACACTCTTACAGTAAGTTAATCTCTATGCCCAGTACGTGTGAGCATAGTTTGTCACCTCATTTATTCCCACCCCATATGATCATGTCTTATTTTTAAAGGGGGAGCACTGATGTTGTGGTTTGACTCGTCAGGCAGCTAAACACCCACAGCTACATCCTCAGTTCTCTGCTCCCACCCTACCCCTCAATGGGATGGGGGAGAGGATTGGGGAAAAAAGTAAAATTTGTGGCCTGAGATAAATGCAGTTTATTAGGACAGAAAAGAAAGAGGAAAAAACCCCAATAATAATAAAAGTGATACACAACACAATTGCTCACCATCCACCAATGGATGCAGCTCAGTAGCTGAGCAGCAGCCCTTGGCCAGCATTCCCCCTTGTTTATACACTGATAGGTATAAGAGGCCATATAGTGTGGAAATCCCTTTGGTCACTTGGGCTCAGTTCTCCTGGCTCTATCTCCTCACAACTTTTTCTGCCCCACAGTCTGCTCGCTGCTGGGTGGGTGAGAAGCTAAAAAGTCCTTGACTCTGTGTAAACACTGCCTAGAACTAAAATATCAGTGTGTTAACAACATTATTCTCATCCCAAATCCCAGAACACGGCACTCTATCAGCTACTGGGAAGAAAATTATTCTGGCTGAAACCACAATATCACACTAACACAAACAAGGTAAATGCTATGAAAATATAAAATAAATAATTAAAATTTGATATTCATATGAAAAGATCCCTTTTATGCCTCTAATTAATGTGTTATTTTTCAAAAAATGACTAGCACAAATGGAAAACATGACTATAAATTAATCCAGACAATTCTGCTAAATAACCAACGTATATATGAAACATGCCATTACAAAAGGGAGGTCAGAACACCTTGTTGAGTCACAGATGAAAGATGTTTTTGAACATCATAACAAGAGAATTGTGACCCATAAAAAAGATAAAGAAAACTGCTTTAAGAGTGTACTTATACCCATACCTAGGAAAAAAATGTTGAATCTCCTGCTGAGGCAATTCAATTCTAAGATAGAAATCTTCAGTGATACAGCATCAAACTGTGACAGAGAGGTTCAGTACTTGTATTTAGTTAGGAAAACATAGATTATTAAGACAAACAGGTTCCTGAAAATCATTTTGAAGATTTTTGTATCATGGCATTCTCTCTTCTGCATACATCCAGTTTACAACATGTCATATGCTTAGGCACGTCACATGTAAGTTCAAACTCTCTGCTTAAAAATCTGGGATATTAAGAACTTTCCATGTGAATGAGAAATTGTGTAATTTGGATTCAAATCAAGATTCACATTCTGAAAATACATGCAGGAAGAATGTCTATGAGCAGCATTCAAAGAGAGAAAAAAAGTGCTGTAAAATTGAGAAGTACCAAGATTTCAAGATGTGGATTTCTCCAAGTAGATTTACAGAGATGTAGATTTCTCCAGGTCTGTCAGGCTTGTCTGAGAAAACAAGGAAGCAAGTAACCTAATTTGCACTACCAAGTACTGCAGACCAAAAGAAGCAGCTCTCCACAGCAAAATGGTTTTTGTCAAGGACCTGACATTCACTCTATAAAGTTTGGGGGCTGAGGTTTTTGGGATGCTTGGGGATGTTTTGAGTTTAGACTACCTCTAGTCTTGGTTCTCTTTTGCAACTCTAATAGGTGAAGTTCTGAAACACATCTCCCTGTTTAGTTTCAATCAAAAGGCATCTACTTTATTTGCTCTGAGGTTGCCCCATGATGCAAGCCACAGCATGATAAATGAGGATGATTGGGAGATCCTTTATAAAGCTGACTCCTGTTTGAAGTTAAGACACTAGTCCAAACACACACAAATTTTCTTATTCTGAGCTCTCATCAAAGGCATCAGCAGACACCTTTCAGATTATCTGATGGAGTGTAATCTGCTGATTAAAGGTAATAGCTTTATTAAAAAAGCCAGAAGTGCTGTCTAGTTGCATACTTTTGTGCAGTGATCTGCTGGAAGTTACATCTTCCATCTGCATTTACAGAACGTAAAGGAAACACATAAAGTACCATAGAATGATAAATACTAATACTAAATACTAAAAGAAGATCAGCAATTGTATGCTGTCCTCTCTTCAAAACTAAACCACTTGTGTTTAAAAGATTAGTTGACCGTTTTTTCCTACAGCGTGGAGATTCAAGTGCAGGTTTTACAACTGTTGTCTTTCTACTGGTGTATCAGGTAAAACCACCACAGTGATTTCCCTAGAGAATCAGATCTGGTTCGCTTGGCTAACTCCACTAAAAATCAATTTTAAAAATCTATTATTCTAAAAACAAGTGTCTTGTTAACGGTTGTGCCAAGAAAGCATATAAACACCTGTGAACTTTCCTTAGCAATGGGAATTAAGCTTTGTAAGCCTGGACTTGTAAATCATCTCCATCTTAAAGATGAACAAGCAGTACAGTACAGACACAGTTCAAAGCCAGAAAACAAGGTAATTCAGCCACACAATAAAGGGAAGAAAAAAAATCCGAGACAAAACCAACGACTGTCACAGTTCAGTAAGAGAGACTACCAGCACAGCTTCTGGGTCGTTGTTGCAGGGATTGTCATGTCACACAGCAACCATCATCCCTTTTAGCCCACTTTCTATCAGAGTGGATGCATACTCCAATGGACAAGATGCAACCCTTATCCTCACAGCACCTCTTTGTGTTAATTATTGTTTTATGGAGTGAAAACATTTTCTGACTTCAGCGAGAGAACTGCTTTAACAGTCCTGGAATTCTCACTTTACTGAGAAGTAAAAAGTGATGCTCCTCTTATCCCTGCAAGGATCAACATTAATTTGTAGTACAGATGCTACAAATTCATTTCCCTAAAGCTCTTTGATCTTGTCCACCCTCAGCTTATGTCCCTCAAACAGGGACTGAGAATATTCACGCCAATGACAAAACAGTCTTTTATTTTTTTTACCTTCTTTTGTTTTTATCCTCTTTGCCTTGAGTGAGAAAAGTTCTGAAATAAATTCAATGACAGCATGCATGTCTTTAGAAAGCACACAGTTAAGAGTGATGTGGAGCTTATATTTGCATGCTTTTATCAGCATCCACTTGAATGATGCTAAACTTGGCTGGCTGCAATTAACAGGATATAAAACTGAAACCCTTACAAGTATAGCAGAAATTAGCCTTTTTTCAAATAAGCTACCACTGGAATTGAAAACACAAAAGATGCAGGGGAAACAGTGATGGGCTGGTGTGAGTGGACATGGAGGGCCACAGATCTGGGAGCTTCCCTATTTTTCTACCAAGTGAAGGAATTTTACTTACTCAAGGCTGGTATATTTCTGTAAGTTAAACACAACGAAGAACAGCTATAAATATGCAAGTTTAAATATATTATTTCTTTTCTATAATTTAAATGTTTGGAAATACATATTTTTTTAAATTTAAATAGGGGACTCAAATTGCTTTTACTTGGGTTCTAGTCACAGTTCTTTAGAGCATCCAGCGCTTTCATGCCTTTAGGTGAATTTCAACCAGGAAGAATTCCTTTACTATTTCTTTTACTTCTTTCACTTGTCCTGCAACTGAGAAGGGGAGGGAGAAACAAACTGGGCTAAAGTTTGCAATGTTATTTGCAAATAATTAAGATACTTGCTCGGGCTTTGAATGCTGGTTGTCACAAGGCACTGCCAGTTCAATATTGCTTTCTAGATATGGAAGGATGGGGCTTTCACACAAAACAAGCAAGATGAGAGATTCCTCTGCTGGGCTCAACCTTCATCTCATCAGATTTCAGCACTATTTTAGTTGCTTCTGGAGATGCAGCACCCAAGCTGTGTATTCAAGTTCCAGCAAGTTGCACACTCACATCCACAAATGCAAGCTGCTTCAGGGCACTCATTGTTGCTATTTATCACCTTTAAAGATATAGCCACAAGGCAGTCATAAAAATTGTAGATTTTTGCACCATAAAGCTTCATGTATAAACCCAAAAGTCCTGAAAAATCATACAGGTTCTACTGCAGGAGTTTAATATTCTTAAAGATGAGAGTGCCACGCTTGTAAATCTCTGCTGTCATTTTCTGACAGCAATGATAAAGGACAACCCTTCACTTAAACAGGGAAAAGAGAGAAACAAAGAAGAAATTAATAAAATGTGTACTTTCCAAATCACATACTAAATCTTTTAAAAACTTTCATTCAGTGTTTGTATTAATCATAATACATCATTGTTTTGGGAGCTGTGGTGCTACAGAGACCTTGTGGGATGAGCAATCTTCTGCCAGCCTCTGGCACCCAGGATGTGTGCAGGACAAAAATGCACAGACAGCAGACTCAACTTGGCTTAGGACAAACACCAATGCACCACTTATGCAGGCAGCATTGATATACCCACAAAGCAAAAATAATGCAATTCACTACTAAAAGCTGTCTTGTCATTATTAAAAGAAAAAGCTAATTTTAATCTGGGCTCCACAAACTGCACAAATCAGTGAGTGATAGAGATGAAAACATAGTTATACATATTTAAGTTACACTTGAAGGTTTCTCTAAATGAACATATGCAAATGCTTGGAGCCCAGGGGCAGCTCTTTCTTTCACTCAGGACATTTACTTAGTTTTCCAAGCTAATATTTAATCTAGTATTCAGTAAAACATCGTTAATTACTTTCATAAATTTCTAACATCCTGTGAGATGTCTTTTCCCTCTGAGCTGCAAAACAGAATCTTCAAACGCCTTCCTCAATGAAGTGCAACTATTTTCACTCTAGAGCCCTTTTAATTGTAAGAAAAGGTAATTTTTAGTTTTCATCTTATTGCTTAATGGTGATCTTTGTAGTTTTAAAGAACACTAAAACATTATATTTTGGTAGGAGGAATTTTAGGGGAGCAAGGAGTAGGAGGGTTGCAACACAAAGCTCAATTAAAGAACTGGTGTGGTCTGTAAAAATAATTTGATAACAAGAAAGAGGAATAGCTTGAGTGAATGACTCAAAAGGGTCTCCAGTTTACCCACCATCAGTCACTTTAATGGAATTTGTAAGAAAATGCAGAAGGCAGTTACAGCAAAATCTTATACCTAAAATTAGAGTTAGGATCCATTAATTTCCTAGTATTTCTAGATATTTTTATTATTTGTACACAGGTACACAGTTTTGTAACACAAATGGAAAACTTCTAGGAAATCCACTGCTTTAATTCCCAATGGGGCTGTCAACACAGTGGCTGTCATGACATTTGTGCTCAAACCACAGCACTCGTACTATGTAACTCCCATTACATCACACACATAAAACCAGATGAATGAAAATTTCTAATATCTAGTAACTTTATAGCTGTTTCTGTCTATATCTTCGTTGGATATGCTAATCGTGTCATTCACTGATTTTCTCTTTCACATCAACAGTTCAAGTATTTCCTTCTAGAAAAGTTTTCTCTGGTACTAGCAAATTGTATACGGCTCACAATCCTTTCCACAGCTGCTCCTCTGATCTGACCTCAAGCATTTGATGATTGTAGCAGCCCTGCAGTGTGCCAGGAGAAATATGAAAAGAAAAGAAAAAAAGCCACTAAGAAGTGTGGCAGCATCTGCACAGCAATTGTCTAGACTGAACTCTAATACAGTGTGGTGCAGTTTTAATGGATGGAGATCCTCTGGCTTCATGGAGCCCTTTTCTTCCCCTGCTCTTGCTTTTTGTATTTATTTTCCTCTTTGTTTAAATTAGACATAAAATCAAGTCCCACATGATACAAGAATTCTACAAGAATATTGCAGAATACCTGCATAAGGAATTTCTTTCATTGATTTAAACCCTTAAGGTTTATTTAATAGATTTAAAAAAACTCAAACTAAATAGGGCAGACTGCCCTGGCAGCAGTCAATGTAATTTAACACAAATCCATGGAAGAGGATTGATCTTACTGAACTTATCTCTAATATGGTTTACAAATACTGACTCTTAGCGTGTTAACTTAGGTCCTCTCTGCTCTGAAAAATATTTTTATACCTACTTTCATACCAGATGGTCACCCAAGTATTTTATAAAAGATGACAGAAAAAATACATTATATAAAGCTGAGAAGAGGCAAACTAATATCAAAACCAGAAAAAGAAGTAATGAATTTGCCTGAACCAATCTTGTATTTCATGACCTCATCATGCAGAAGCTGCCTGTCTATTTCAGAACAAGTGATAAATATTAAAATGAAATTTTTTTTGCATGTCTTATCAAAAGCTTCCACTATCAATTGTTTTCACAAATGTTTTCTTCTGCAAGCAGTGAATGCCTCTTCATCAATCTTTTATCAAAAGCAATCTTGTTCTGATTTCAGTCTTATCAGAGAAAGTTCTCTCTCTCCTTTGTTGTTGTATTTTTTTTTTCTCCTTTCTTGGCAGAAGGTACATGAATATCATTTTACACATGACTGTGGCTGCATCTCCATCAATCAGGAAGCAAAAAGTAAGTGTGAAGGATATATCATGACCCTGCAGAGCTCCAAACAGTAGAAATACATGTGCCTGGTAGTGACAAAGTAGGAAAGCAAGTGTGCACATCCACATGAATGTACAAACATTCCTTTTTACAAGGAATTCTTGCATTTCCAAATATTTCTAAACAGAGAAAAATGAAGTTTCAACAGGCAACTTGACTTCCAGATACCTTCCTGACATGTCCATTGAGGTCGAAAGAGAACACACAGAATATCAAAATGCCAATATAACACAGAGCTTGGGCTTGCAGCCCCCACACTGGGGTCTGCAGTGGTAGGTGTGCAGGGAGAGGCCACGACCTGCCACACGCCAGCCCCAGCCAAGCCCACACACCTTTGGGCTGGGCGACAGCCACACAGAGAGCCAAAACTGCAGGCAGGCAGGTTAGCTGGCAGCACCCCAGCTCCTGCCTACGTGTGAAATACCTGAAGGCATCAGGGTGGAGAACTGACGGCTGGAGGCGCGTGATTGAGGAGACAGATGGATTTGTGCTGCCGAAGGTGCTGCAGAGGAAACACAGCCAGAGGCATTCTTTGAAGGAAGGTCCCCATGCCAAAAGGGGTTATTTGTAGGGAACTTCAGCCCACGGGGGCAAGCTGTGCCACGGTGGGAAAATCCCTAAGGGACTGCAGCTCCTGGACACCCCTGACTGTGGAGAAACACCTTTGAAGAACTGAAATTCACAGTTTCACTTGTCAGGCAGAGACATAAAGAACAAAGGACAGACAAAGGAAAACCAGAAAGGAGTGTCAGACAGAAACCATTATGTACTTTACTCCAAACACCTGTGCTGCCCATTACCTCACCAGCCAGACTGTGAGGGACTGACCATAACCAGCTGTGAAAAGAAGAGGATTTCAGATTAGGAAGGGGAAGACAAGGTTTTTATCTATGTTTTCCTTTTTGACCCAATACCCAACATAGTATTCAGAAGTTTTTGTTAACTGACAATAAATTAAATCTAGCAAATATTCCAAGTCTATGATATTTGGTCCGCAAGACTTGCTTGATCTCCTTGAGCCCAAAATGCATTGAGAACTATTCAGTCTGAATGCTCATTTTAAACATCACCTATGACTGGTAGAAGAAAACATTCTGAACAAATACCATTTGTTTTCTGCTGCTAAAGCTGGACAGCAACCAAGGTTTCAATACATCTGAACAAGATCCTCAGTTTGTACAAATAAATGTCATTCCAAAAGCCTCACAGTTCACCGAGGCCAATGCACAGTGACAGAGCTCCAGAACAGAGTGAGCTGCTGCAGTGCCAAAGGTTGAATATATAATGATTTCCATATGAGAGACAAAGAGGCTGCAAAATTCTCAGTTTTGACTCCTCAGGGGGTAAAAACCACAATAAACATAAATAAAACCACCTTAAGAGAAATGGGAAGAAAGCTACAAATGCAATTATATTCATGGGCAAATGACTGGAGCCTTGTGCTCCCCCCACAAATGCTATGCATGTGTTTGCTTCATAAGTATGCATCAGGTTGTTCCTGCCACTCACAGGAAGAACCTTGTCTCAAATATTCCAGACAGAGGAGAACTAAGGAGACAAAGAGCTTCATTTAGATAAATCCAGAAATGAAATTTATAGCTGTAGAGGCAGACTACACCTAAGCTGCTCCAACCAGGTTCTCAACTCCTGCGCTGCTAAGGAGAAAAATTTCATGGCAGGAAAGTGTGAAGTTGAATCATAGGAGAAACAACCCCAGTGCCAGGATCATCACAGATCCTCACCTTCTCATGATCCCTTCACACATGGGCAATATGTGTGAGCACCGATGAAGACAGATAGGAGGACTCAAGGCACAGAAACTGTTGGGTTTTAGGAACATGTTTTGACTTGATCCTACTCGGCACAAAAGTGGCAGCATTGTAGTGTTTTAGGAGAATGCTGGAGACAAGCTGCTGGTCTGTCAGTGTTGAGTTTGGGGGTAACAGATTCCAGAGAGAGAGAAAGCAGGCTACAGAGTCATGAATGGCCTGCAGAAGGTTACAGAAGAATGATTATTCACTCTTAGGTAATAAGGAAGCATCTGATAAAAATGCCAGGTATAACATAAGATAAAGGCTTTAATTATTCATACAAAATTTTATGTTTTATTTCTATGTTGCTGCCTTGTATCAATTTGCAGAGAGGTTGAGGGGGATGTGTTTGAGGATTAGAAAATCACCATCAGACAAGAAGCAGATAGTTTACCTCTTAGAGCCAGCACTTTGTAAAGACTCTTTCCCATTATGCTCTTTATCCCGAGTGTTTTGTTGGGTTTTTTTGATTTTTTTAAACTATTTTTATATCTGACATGATGCCTACAGGATAGATTGGCAGACTTGGTAAAGGCTTTCCTTCCTACATGAGGTGTTAGTAATGCAAAGGATAGGAAAATTCTCTTTTTAGAGAAAACTTAATATAAAAAATGCAAACATTTAACATCTTCATCATGTTCCTGATGAAAAGAGGCAAAATTTTGCTAACTGGAGGCTGGAGAGAATGTACATATGATGCTTTCTCATCTAGAAGTTACCAGAACCTATCAGGTTAAGGCTCAAGCTAAAGTTTTCTACCATTTACTCCTAAGGCAAATCTCTCAAAATGTCTTTCCTTTTCATTTTCTCCTCTATCATGGCCTCAGTAGCAGATTTTGCAACTAATAATAGAGGTCTTGAAGATGTGAGCCATGAAAGTAAATATGCTAATCTTTTCAGAAACTAATAACTTTGTACTCAATATGAAGAGAAGCAGATTAGTCAGTAAAACACTATTCCATTTTTCTGCTGACAGTAAATGAAGGAAAACTTATTTTATACAATATTTCATTTCAAATCACATTAAGAATTTAGAAGATGCATTTTTATAATGATCCTTAAATTACTGCAAGATCCAAAATTGCAATGCCTCATTCTTAAGAAGATTTTAGTGTTTTAAAATAGTACTAGAAAGATAGTCTCTAATTTTATACAAAAGAGATGGAATGGTAGATTCTACTGATACTGAGTTCTAATACGAGAATTGCCATGGTAAATATGCTTTGCAATATTGAAAGGCATGATGACATCTTTTTCTAAGGGAGAAAATTTGCTAAATTCCTTTAATTTTTGAATGTTAATGTATGGATATGCAGAGGACAGTAATTGTACTCTGATGAAGAACACTTCAGCAAATTTGTGTCATGCTTTGTTTCAGCCCAATTTTTTTCAAATAATCTTGAGGTATCAGCTTACAAATACATATAAAGTCTTTAGAATTTACACTACAAATGTGCATCATAAATATGTGTCATTAATATAATTTGCAATAATAATTACTGAACCTGGGGAGAAACTAAAAATGAAGATTCGCATTACCTGCTGTGAAAAATTAATAAACTAATTCCTATTAGACATTAATTTACATTTTTTTGACAGAGGCTTTGGGGTTTTTTTCACAGAGATGAGGTACAAAATATACAAAAGCATTTAATGAAAACAGGCTGAGAGTTTTATTGTGGCAGTTGCTCAACATCAGTTACTACTTTGCTCTGGTTTACGTTTTTCATAATATAATGCTACATTGTAAGTATCTGGAATCCCTTTTTTTTCCAGCAGAATTCTGCATAAGGGTCAATGCTCAGGGAAAAATCTCAGCATAAAGAATTCATATCCTTGTAAGAATGAGACTAAATAAGAATGCAATGTTTTTATCTCATTAGAAATACTTCTGATGATAATGAACTGGGTGGTGATGGTACAAAAGTTCAGTAACTGGCACAGGATATTGGACTACAAATGTGAGAAAAGGGCTCAGAGCTTAATGATATATGAAGTTCAATAAACAAGTTGTCAGACAAGGACAATGGGATTTGAAGAAAAAGCCTGGGCAAACGGCCACAGGGTGAGATTCCAGGAGTAGACAGGGACTAGACACCAAACGAGAGAAAAGGGAGAATGATGTCAAAGTCAGACTGAAAAAGAAATGAGAGAAATAGTCATGATCAAAGAAAATAAAAAAGTTAAAGGCCACAAGAACACATTTCTTTCTTTTAACCACAATGGAACCTGGAAACTACAATCTCTGTTGTGAGAAAATACAAATGAAACTAGATGGCACTTCCTGAGTTTGGCAGTGGATAATTGTAACATACTGCAACATTTGTTACTCTGTTTTTTGATATGGCAAAGGTCCGTGGAATGTATTGGGATGTATAAGTAATTTCAAATCTGTTACTGATTTCCAATTTTTTTTTCTATTTTCAAACCCAGTAAAGACTTCAATTATTATAAAAAATTACATAATTAATTTTTTCCTCCTACAGGATCTCTGTTTCATTCAGTAACAGAACCACCTGTGAAATTGTGATGGAAGCTCATGTTCAAAAGATGAAAGAAATACCTTTTGTTTCCATAAATAGAAGGGGATTGAGTGTATGAACAAGTGTATGAAAACAAGTGTAGGGACTCCCAAAGTGCTCAAAAAAAACCCCCAGAACAAAACAAACTAAAGAATGCTTCCTTAAAAAGATGTGTTTTGGCAAGCAAGTTAACTTATGATTCAGATGTGCTCTTTAATTGGTTGTTTCAAATCTTCTGTAAATTTATCTTGAAACATAAACACTTTGCAATGAAAAAATCATGGAAGTTAAATTATTGTGAAGCAAGTTGGAAAAAAATTGAGAGCCTACCTTTATAAAATCCTGACAACTCTTAAAAACAGGAGTCTGGCTGTGACAATAAAGGGTTATATCCTAAACCATGTGGACCACCTATAAGAAGATATAAAATTTATTTTTCCTGTAATCCATACCAGGTTATAGATGTACTCTTGTGTTCTTACTTTATTCCAAGACAAATGCATCTTGGCAGAAATTATGTCTTCTTTTCTTTTTGCATTACTTGGCTGTCCCTTAATAAGAACAAACAGGCTAGGGTGTTTTTAATGCTTCTATGAAGGACGGCAAAATAATAGCTCATCTAGGGGAATGGCTATGACAGACACATTCCTGTTTGTGATTAAGAGTGATTAACAAAGTGGCAATTTCAAGCTAATTTTTTATACTCAGAGGTCTGGTAAAAAAATTAAATTTGAAATATTTTGCCAGACACAAGAAAAAGTTGGAATTTGCTGCATCATAATTATCTGAGATATATTATCCATGCTATTCTATTTGCTAGATGGTCATATTTAGAAGGATGTTCCTTTTACAGGGCCTCAGCTGTTACCAGATTGGTATGGAATTGGACACAGATGAACGTACAAATTGTCATCACCACAAACTTCATTAGCAGCTAAGATGGTCATATGTCCATATATCCAGAGTAAACAAAAGAGACAAGATGCAGTTGGCTCAATCCATCATGGGAACATGCTGAATGTTACAAAATTAAAATCTGGTTCTGAAATATCTGAAGTCATCTCAGAACAAAGTCTAAATAGCCAAATGACAGCACTTTCTGTTATAATGGCTGGGTGTCTTAATATTTTATGTCAAGTGTTAGTTTTCTAACTGTGACACCATGCTCCACCATGTGAGGCTCTTATATATTTTTTATGACTCCCCAAACTTAGGACATCTTATAAATTAATCTATAATCAGTTAATAAATACTAAATAGACTAAACAAACTTAGAAGATTAAAGGGTGCGAGTCCTCCTGATTTGGTTTTTTTTTTTAATAACAATCTAGCTCTTGTGCTGAAGCATAGTATATGATAATATAGTCCAGAAAATACAAAATCAAGCCTGGTAAATACTGGAGCTACTGGACACTGCTTCAAAAGTTAATATGAGAGCTTGGGAAATTTATGCAAACACTCTCTGGGATGGAGAAGAGAACAGAAAGGAGAATACAGGAGGGAATATGGCAGAATTTCAGGATATTCTGTAATGGAATGTCAGCTTTATTGTGTCTGCTCTTCGACAGACACAATACAGAGCTGTCAAGGAGATTTTGAATATCATAGCTGGGCACAAGGCCTTCCTCTAGCCCAAAGGTTGTCATGTCCACAGTGTGGGAATGCACCCTTGTGTTGAGGATCCAGGACTTCAGCCCAGGAATGAGCTGACGTGTTCGGGATGCCTGTCTGCACACAGGTCGTACGGCAACCCAAGGGCAGCTGCGGTCACCACACAGACGTGCAGCACTGTAAGTGACATCTGCTTTTACAGTAACATCAGCTGATTTGGCCACTCTTCCTTACGTGCACGCCTCTACAAAGTCTATAGTCATCTCAGAACAAAGTCTAAATACCTCTTGGAGCTGAACACAGAGTGTCCTGTCTATAGTTCATTCAGAAAAGTGAAGAAAGGTAAAGTGGCAGACCAGATTTAACTAGCATATGACCACCCCTCTACCAACACACATCACTTAATATCTCCAGGTCATTTTGTAGGTATTATGATCCAATCTGGGGACACAAAAGTTGAGTCTGTTGCACAGATGTTTGCAGGCAGTAATTCCTGCTCTTCCAGCTCTCCTCTACATAGGAGTTTTTTTTTCTGTGAATTGCCTAAGGCAAGTATTAGTTCAGATTGGAAACAAGACACTTCAACATAAGGGATCATATCTGTTTTTTTCACATCTTGGTTTAAAAAGTTTCAGTTAATAACACTTATAACCTTTTTTGCTCTCCCTGACACAAGTTACTGTTTCTCTGTTTTAAGCACATACTCAGCAAAACTATGTTATTTTCATATTTTACAATTTAATACTTTACTTAGAGACATCTAATAAAAAGAGAATTCTTAGCTCAATATGTGACCACTTCTTTCAACAAAAGTGAAAAAAAAAGTTAATTAATCCAAAAGTTGCAGTAGCAGTGTTCAGAAATAACAAAGTAGTACATGGCTGACTTGATGTACAAAGGGAGGGAGAAGGAAGACAAAACAAGTCTGAAAAACACTTAAGAAAGGGCTTTTCATTATAATCTAAGCATGAAAAACAATGTAGGAAAGTTGCTAGAGGCATTTCCATGGGCTGACTTATCTTTTAGATATTATCATGAAGACTTGTTGATGTCTTTAGTTATCTGAGTGAGAAGTTATCTAAATTTTATACACAAGCACAGGAGATTTTTGTCCCAGCAAAGAAAGATGGAACTGGATAAACACACATTCATGTATGCTTCAGATTTTCTTAAAATAGCTTCCCTGTCTTCCTGTTCACACAATTCTGTTTATTGACTTAAATGTATTACATAGAGAATACAAAACCCAAGCCAGAAAAAGTAATTCTGGATCACTTTTTACTGGGAAAGAAAGTGATGGCATTGAAGAAATTATTCAGTTCAATTATCAATTTCGATGCTCACTTTTGGCAGCACTTGAATCCAAGGAACAGATTTGTTGAGAGAACACTGAATTTTTTTAAATGAGTAAGGTTTAAAGCATTATGAATGCTAGTGCATAGAGGAGAAGAAGATGGAATATTAAGAAATAGTAATGAACATTCAAGAAATCATAAATAGATGTTACCAATAATTGGTACAGGTGTTAAAAAACAAAGAACTCACAAAGTAAGTTAGTACTGGTACTATTTGAAATAACTTCTTCATACATTTATATGTAGAAATAGAGGCACCTAAGAGCTCTATGAAGAGCTCTAGAAACCTAAGAGCTCCAGTTTCCAGTGTAAATTAAACGCCTAAATGTTTATTCAACTGCTCAAGAAAAATCAAGTAAATTTATAGCACCAACAGAGGAATTTTTGACACCTGGGCCAGTTAATAGGTTGCTCTCAGTTACATCCAGGGCTGTATTAGTGACATATATTATTTTTTATTTTAATATATTATTTCTCTCATTTATAATCAGACTAAATATAACTGAATACAACATGAAGATACTAGATCAAAATGTACTTCCCCTTCATAAATTCTTATATCAAATTGTGCTGGCAAATATATTAGACAGGGAATTCCTGAAATAGAATATTGAAAATGATTGGCCAAAGTATCCACTTTCTCAGTCAAATCTGCTCTGAGAATATAAAATCATGAAGAGGATAGAAGGAAATAATTTCTATTTCCACATCTGCGTTCTCATCCAGAATCAGAAAATTTATAGAATTTGATGGAATAATTCATGTTTGGTTTGCTGGTTTTGTTGNNNGTAAAATTTTTTTTTTGTTTTGTTTTTTTTTTTTTTTTTTTTTTTTTTTTTTTTTTTTTTTTTTTTTTTTTTTTTTTGTTTTTTTTTTTTTTTAATTATTAAAATTTGAAATCTATTGCATATATTATTGTTGTGGTTTGACTGGCCAAATACCAGGCATCCACAAAAGCCACTCACTCACCCTCTCCTGCCCCAGCTGGGCAGAGGAGAGAAAAATTTAAAGGAAGGGTTCATGAGTTGAAATAACAACTTGAGAAAACACTCCAAGGGCAAAACAAGCTCAACTTAAAGCTACAAAGTGAATTTATTACTAACAAAATTAGAATAATGAGAAGTAAAATAAGCCATTAAAAACAGCTTTTCTTCCCCCCAACCCCTCCCTCCTTCCCACCGACAGCGCACGGAGACAGGGCATGGGGTTTGGTCAGTTCATCCCAAGATTTCCTTCCGCTGCTCCGGGAGAGGAGTCCTTCCCACGGGACACAGTTCTCCACGAACCTCTCCAGCGCGGCTCTCATGTCGCAAGCAGCAGCCCTGCCAAACCTGCTGCAGCGAGAGCCCCAGCCACGGGCACACAGCCCTCCCAAAACTGCTGGGCGTGGGTCTCTCTTTCCACGGGGTGCACTCCTCCAAGGACAGGCTGCTCCAGCCTGGAGNCACCATGGGCTGCACCACGGCTGCAGAGGAACCTCGGCTCCGGCACCTGGAGCACCTCCTGCCTCTCCTTCTCCACTGACCTTGGTGTCACCATGTTGTTTCTCTTACGTGTTCTCACTCCTACTCTGGCTGAAAAATTACAACTGTGTCCTCCCCATTGTTTTGATTTCTTCTTAAATATGCTATCACAGAGGTGCTACTATCATTTCTAATTGGCTGAGCCTTGGCCAGCAGCATGTCCATCTTCAAAGCCATCAGGGATTCTAGCTGCTTCTAGCAGCTTCTCACAGAAGCCATCTCTGTGGCCTCCCTGCTACCAAAAACCAAGACAATTACTCATAATAATTCTGGACCTTTCGTACATATAAGCATACTTTATAGGTGCATGGTGCTATCCCTGCAATCTAGTGAGGCTTTAGTATTCAATAAAAATTACCTTGCTGTCTCTTCTGAATTCTGATCTAATATATTTGAAAACCCCTGTGTCCAAAGATAAGTGAGAGCAGATTTTCAACTGCACACGCTGAAAATTAATTAGTAAATATTGTCAAATGAATATATCTGTCATAGAGTGGCAAACAAGTATGGATTTCAGCTGTTCCCACTGTTTGTCACAGGCTTTTATAATCAAGAGAAATAATCACTTTGTCTAATATATACTTTCTTGTTCGATGATGAAATGACAACAGAACTTGAGAAGAAATGGGCAACAAACTTAAAAAACCAGCACTTTATATTGATGCAAAAAGTAATGAGAGATGACAAAGTTATAAAATGAAATTTATTTTATCGGGAAATAAGCAGGGTTTTAAAAAGCATTCTGGAATAAAAAAGGAATTTGAAGAGTGGCATAGCCTACTGATAAAGACAGAAAAAATATTGATAATGCAAAAGAAGTGCACAAAATATTTTTACTTTCCTTTTGTAGAGAGAAATGAAAGAATAACTATATCATATCAGCATGAAGAAGCAGTTTCCATCCTAACAGCATCCAGTGAGTATGCTGAAACATATATAAGCAGTTTTAAGTCAAAAAGACTTGGGCAGGCTAAGGGAAGATATTTGTCTTCCTTATTTTAATTTCTACACGAGTGTGAGACACTATTTTGTAATACCAAAAATGAGCAAGATAACCTGTTTTTGTTCCAGCATAAGACAGGTAGCTGGATATAAATCTGCAGAAAAAGAAAATCAAAATTTTACAAATAATGCACTTTAAATTCAAACTTTAAAAGATATGTATTATCCTTTTGGGTCAACAAGACTTTATGGAAGGTAGATCTTGCTAAGCAATATGTTTCATTTTTTAACACGGAAATGAGCTGCTTGGCTGAGAAAGATAACTTCCTTTGCCAGCAAGGCTAACTTAAGGAGTTGCCTCTTCATCCCTCAGCCCATTGCAGAGATGTTCTAGCATTCCAGCTGCTTATCCAGCAAGTCTGTGGAAATGCCCTGCAAACAGGATGAGAGACTTAAACTACATCTGAAACATCTTTCCCCTCATTTTTAAACTTTTCCACACTTCTTTAGCCAGTTCAATCATGGTTACATAAATCTTAATAAAAGGCATGTGTCTGCATGGCATAGGTAGGAATAAGAGATTGAAGGTGAAGAGATTCATTCCTATGAGAGAAAATTGCTACCAAATCCCCCATTTCATAGAACCATCACCTGCTGTTGTAAGGATTTATTCTGAAATGGGGGTCTTCTAAGAATTTTTCTACAGTCATTGGTAAAAATCCTATTTCAACACTTTTTTATCAGTAGTATGTGAATAAATACACAATTGTATCTGATGTGTACACCTTTGATTGTAATTATTCTTCTGATCTTGAAATATAGGAAGGATGAAGGGAAAAGAGAAGATTCAACTGGTGAGAAAAAATAATAATTTAAAACAAGACAAGGAACTCAATGTGTTGAACATTTCAAAATAAAACTGATACCTGACTTGGTTGTAAAAGGTAGAAATATCATATGCAGATCACATTGAGAAGTCATTCAAGGCATAGAACTTAACAACAGAAAGAGAGAGAAAACTGATGGTTCTTCCAATAACTGGTTCCATGTCTTAAGAGAAACTTTGTAAAGAAATTAGCATCCAGACTGTAAAAATTAAAGACTCCTTCAAATGTTACTCACATTAGATTTACACTAGTATTTGTTTCAGTGTCTTTTATGGATTTGTCAACACTGGCAAATGCCTGATAATCCAAATCTTCTAAAACAGGTCTACAGAAATTCAAGCTAAGCTGTTAAGCAGAAAAGATACAAATGCCATCACAATGGGATGAACTGTTTTTCTTTTAAAGGGAAGATTGCTTCTCAAGTGCACCTGTTATATACATGAGCAACAAAAGCCTGTGTAACCTTTTGCAGTATTACAGATCTTTCTTAATAAAGCCAATACTTTGAGATTTTCTAATTTCCCATATGCTGGTAATTACCATTAAAAATTAAACAGGTAGATGCCTCTATTTAAGTGTCAGAGTTTGATGTTTTTCAGTCAGTGCTGCACAACTCTATTTTTCTTATGTCCTGATTGGCACCAGTTACCATTCTGTTGATCTCTCAGTATGACCAAACCCTTGTAATTTGTTTTGTAGTGCTAACAGCCAAAATCTCATGAATTGTAGCCCTAATTTTCTGAATGATCAGCCCAACATAATACCAGGGGAATCCTTTCCAGATTTGGAATTGGGAGGAATGGGGTCCTCTCAACCCACCCTCCCTGACACTGCAGTGGTCCCATCTGGGCTCCGTGCCAAGGACACACAAAGAAGAAACCAGCAGAAAAATGAACCTGACAATAAAAGGAGTAATTTTTTTTTGATTAGGGTGTTAGACAAGACCAAAGAGGATTTCCACATGCTTGAGTGGGAGCTAGTGGCTTCAAGCAGGGAAAACAGGGGGGAAACAGGGTGAAGGGAATTGGCTGGGTCCCAGCTGATCACAGCATGCTAGACTGGCTCAGCCAAGCATTGAACTACTGTTTCTTAAACACTGCTGTCCAGCTTTCTCCTTCTCACACTCATGCAACCTGCCAAGCTACCTCTCTCGAGTCTGTAAATAGGCAACTTCTTGATTGGTCTGGCTTGGCTTCTGCTCAGGTCAGCCATGTGGTCACTGCACTGGAGAGGAATATTTTACCAATCTCACCAAAGAAAAGAGCCTTTTTTAGCTTCTTCCATTAGACTACATACTGGTGCTTAATACATACCTATCCTTTAACTAAATTTGCAATTGTGTAAAGATCCAACAAAAATCTGATGAGAGCAATTACACAATTGCTTGTCTGAGCTCTTTAAACCAGGATCTGTTGACCACTACCGACAGAAGTGAAACAAGAAGAAACAAGATGAAAACAATAGAATGTCTCCTATTTGAGATACATCTCAGATTTTTTTTGTTAGCTGTATTTCAATCAGAAAATTTAAAAAGGCTAATACAGAAATAAAATCAGAGTATTTTTCAGTATCACATGATAGACAATTATTTTAAATTTGGTGTATGATCTAGGGTCCAGTTACAAAATATAAAAGTAACTTAAAGTAAGTTAAAGAGTAACTTACAGATGACATCAAAACAAAGAAACAAGAATTATATACTTCTAGAATTAAATTTTCCTATAACTTAAGACTCCCACTGCATGAGAAACCATAGCAATTTTTTGTCCCTATCAACACTGAATTGATTAGACAGGACCCATATCTTTATTTTTCACTTCCTGACTCATTCAGCTTCACCTTCCCCTCTACATCAATACTTTTAACTGTTTTCTTGGAAGTAAATGAGATGTATATTTTGTGTAAGAGCAAAATATAGAGCAAAATATATAAGAGTAAGAGCAAAATATATACATCCATAGAAATAGAGCTTTGTACATTAAAAACCCTTCCACACCCCTGGAATAATCCCCTGACATTTTCACTCGGCATGATTCAGCAGCAGGAGAAAACATGTACCCTAAATTTGCTCCCCATATACATAATTATATTAACACATGGTGATTTAATACTGTGAGACAAAATGATCCCAAGGGTTTTCTCTAGCTGGAAGTCTCCAAGTCCCTGTAAAAGAGCAGAAGGCCCTGACTCTGCAGCATGTGTTTTTATTTACAGTGTATGTTGTTAACTGATGTCCTTATAAGCAAGTTTGTCCCCATATTAAGCTCTATCCATGCAGTCACAGCTGTACTAGTTGTCCCACCCAAAACAGTTTAAAGCAGGTGCCTTCCTGACTAAACTGCAAGTTCCTTAACATCTATGGACACAATTTATTTAGGAAATCACAGGCTGTTCTACACCTTTAACATGGTGGAATCCTCTTTTTTACCAGCACTGTTAGTTTTAAGCAGAGACAACTCAGCTGCTCCAGAACAAAGCATGGAAAATAGATGAGAGGGTAAAGTGTCAAAGAAAACAAACAAACAAACAAAAACCCCAGGCCAAAACAGTAGAAAGAAAGCTCTGAGTTTAGCTCCTGATTTTGAATTTCTGTTTCACACTTTCTTCTTTCCACAATGTTATGGTAGGAAATACCTTACATATTTTCCTTTTAGGCTGCAGTGCCCCTACCACAATGAGATCCTGAAAAGTGCTTACTAAAAAATCACATACATCTACAGACATCTATATAGATAACTCTTCAGATATTGTAAACGTTATTGAACTATTCATCCTTATGAATTCAGGAGACATCTGACAGAAAAGCCAAAGAGCATTCTGAGAGGGGCTTAGAGTCTCTCCTGTCCTTGAGTCTCAAAGAAAACAATTATGAGTCATGCAATGATAGGAGACATCCAGCTCTGTGTGGTTTCACTGGGAGACTTGCTGGGGTATCTAAAGTCAGAATATACAAACACTATGTACAAGTCACTTCTTTTCACCATCAAAACACTGAAACCTGAGCTGTAATCAGGCAACTGCTGTAGCAGACTTAGCATGTCAGGAAAATAAAAAAAAGATAAAACCTAATCCAGCTACAAATACAGAAAACTAAAGTCAACAGAGCACAATTAGTCTATCTAGAACTCAGGCAGAATGTGGAAAGAGGGTCTCAAAGATGTCAAAAACCCTTAATCATCGTACTTCTCAGGTTACCACTTTTCTGTCTGCTTGAATCAAAAGGTAACAGTTAAAGGCTGAACAACTACATAAATAAGGATTACAGCATACATTTCAAAAAAGCAAAACTCTCCCTCCAATATGCCAGAAGTTCAGTTCAATCTTTCATCAAGACCTGCAAGAGCAATGAAGATGTTTTGGTTCCCATTCTCAGGACATACTAAGGTGAACCTTAAATTATTTACTTTGGTGTCCATGATAGTGTGTCTCCTTACCATCAGCATGAGACATTGATTATGACTCTAAGATGCCGAATTTCATAGCCTATTCAATTTTAGCCTATTTCACAGAACATCTGTGGAAGTCAGGAATGCTTCAGAAATGGCAGTGTTTAATTTCACAGTGATCATCTGTTATGATTTCAACCACACTTCCAATGAAAATTCCAGTCTATGCAAAAAAATTAACTCATGTGACTTACATCATATCAACTGATAGAGACAAAATGGCATTTCACTCAGCTCCTTTGTTTTCTTCCCACTTCACACTTGACCCCCACAGAAAAAACCCCAAATTCTTCCGCACCCCCACTTGCCTGGGCAAATGAGTGGGCAGATTTACAAGTTTTTTTTTAAATTTATGGCCATAAACCCATTATTTAAGGAAAGAAGTCTGAAATTTCTTTAAGTTCATTTTTAAAACAAAAGTCTAATAAAAACTTGTGAATTTGGTCTGTAAGACAAACTACCATCTGGAGCTCACTGAGATAAAAAGAGAGAAAGTTTCCTTTCATCAAGGGTCATACTGAGGGGCAAAGTGAAGTGCTAGCAATAATCTCTTGCTTCAGAGAATGCCTTAAAATCTTACATTCTTTGCAAAAGAAAAAAAAAAAGACATTTATTGTCTGCCTAGTGACACTGAAGATTAGAAGAAATATTTATTATAAGTCTTTTATGGAAGCATTAGCAGAATTTAGATGTTTTCATAATTCCTTCGAGGGAACAAAACCACCAAACTGGGAAACAGAAGTCAAATATAATTAAACAAATAATGTTTTGATATACTGTTATGTTGAGATACTACCCAAAGGCCAATTCTAAAGTTTTTTTATTAATTTTTTATTAATTGCCTAAGGACTAAAAAATATTAGTGATACTTATAATGATGTACACCTTTTACATTATGCAAATCTTAGGCCTCAGCTTTAATCTCTTACTTAACAGTGAGAATTGTTCTTGCCTGAGGTCCCTGCTACTCAAACTTCAAGAGATTAAAAATAGCTCTCCAAACCATATAACTCTTCTTTGATATAAAACAACCCAAGCCTTTATGAAATGGAAAAATGGCAGTAAGGTACTTGAAAAATAACCATGTTCCTCTGCTAAGAAATGCCCTCATTTGAGACATCAGCCATTTCCTCTATGGCATTAGATTCAGAAATGTGACTGTGGAGCTCTGCTGAAGCCCAGCAGTCTGTCAGGTGAGCAGAGACTCCTATGTACATAAGCACAGTTTAAGGATAGCGGAATGAGTACCTGAATTCACAGAAAATTGAGAGGTTTTGTTTAAGCATGAGATGTGCCTATCTATTTCTGCATTGTCCAAGATCCTCATTAAACCAATGGTGTATGGCTAAGACAGGGCAGACCAGCACCTTCTTCATACTTTGGCAGGCTACCCTTAGATTGGAAGATGATACCTTCAGCTACTGTTTAAGTCTAAAAGTCTTGCTTAGAATTGAAGGTTGAGCCAGGTTATTGTCTAAGAAATGTTACTTCCTGTGAAGTCGAAGGAGGCAAACCACAAGATATTCCATAAATTAACTCCAAAGAAAACAGTATGATTTTTTCAGTACCTCTGCCAAACATAAACTTTTATCCACAAATTCTATTTTACAATATATGTTGTGAATCAGCACAATGTACACTGAAAAATAAATAAATGTTGGCTAAAACTGGTTTGAAATTGGATCAAAAATGCTGAGGAACTGATTAAAAATAGGAATAGTTTATAGATTTATTCATTTTGGAATGTGTCTGAATACTGATGATTTTGCAAACTATGTATATTGTGGATTTGGAAGACACAAAGAGTCAAGATGTGATGGGAAAGTTAGGTAATGCAGGCAGAGTAGTTCTGGAAATTACGATCACTTCTGGGATTTCACACCACAGAAATAACACTTCCAGAGATTAAAACACCCAATAAAGAAACAATTCTGACCTTGTTGAGGGAGAGAGCAGGTTCAGCAGACAGAGAATTTGATTGAATTAAGCAGACCACTGCAAGAAAAGTAGCTTGCATTTCCCTAGACATATGAACTGTAATATTATAACTATATTATAAGGGGGTCTGTAGTCAAGGAAAAGCAGCTGCCACCCATGGTTCTGACTGGTGCTTGACTGGCCTCAAAATCACAGCCTATAGGTACCTCTCTATTTAGGGTCTCCTTGGAGACTTAACTCCCAAGGGTCTGAAATCCCTTTTGTCATCAGATGAGTATCTTTCAGTTCAGAAACCTTGTATTTCAGTTGTAAGGCTGGGATGGTCCAAACTAAATCACTCACTCTTGTAAGGAACTCTCCTCATCCTACCAATCCATTTTACAGAATGGTTTCAGAAGCAATTGCACAGCTCCAGCTGAGCAGGAGGTTAATGAGAGTAGGACTTAGACACGTCATACACACTGTGTTTGTGCCACAACTCAAGATGTCAGTCTCTATACAACTTAGGTATCTGCTTTCCTTAGACCACATTGGGACAGATGAGCCCCATCAGATAGATGGGTAAGAGGAATGTTCCAGTTTGGAGAGGAACTAGGTATGCTCTAGCAGAAAAGCTCCAAGAGACTAGACTATAAGGTGTGTCAGGGACTGGAGAGATTGAGAGAATAAAAAAGAACACAGCAGTGGAAAGAGACTCTTGAGAGAAGGAAGCTGAAAAGGTAAGCTTTAGAGGTAATGGAGAAAAGCCCAGTGTTTTATCACTCAGAGTTGGCTCACATTAAATTGAACCTATCCAGAAGGACACAGTGAGGAAAGAGTAAAGATGTTCATAAATTGCTTTTATTTCTCTTCCTTTCTACATACTCACTTTGAGTTTTCCTAATTTAAAAGGTTATAAGCTTATGAAAACCTGTAGTTAGGAGAAGTTATTGAATGAGTGAGGGCTGCTGAGTGAGTTTAAAAGACTTTCCTTCAGATCCTTCACCATAGACATAGATCTAGGCAAATCCTAGAACCACCTTTTCAACCAGGCTGGGTGTCATTACATATTTCAGGAATAAACACAGTAACATTTGCAAAGCAATACTTATGATTTCTTGGTGGACTCAGAATATTAGGAGCAATTCCTGTTTTTACAGATTTCATCATGAGAGTAGACCTTAAACTTCAGTAAAGTAGTGCCAGGACTCTCTGGAGCACATTTACTTTGGTACAGTAAATATAACTACAATTAAACTAACTTATCATAAGAAAAAACAAAGCGCATTTTTAATAAAGTATCTTTGATTTGGTTAATACTAAAAAACCTGCATATTCCACAGTGAATTTCCAATTCACAATTAACCAGTCATTTTTATTGAGTTTACTTTTACAAATATTTTGTCTTAAACCAAACCCCAAGAGGTCTGTAGGTTTAATTTGCATTTTGTTCAATTTCTTTCCATTGCCATGAAAATCAACTACTACTTGGCTCTGATAACTATTCAAAGAATATAATCTAAGTTTTGAATTATATTTGGAGCCTATTTATGATAATTGGGAAGCCATTTAGCCTTACATATTGTATCAATCGATACATGCCATGCAGGTAGGCTTCCTTAAAGAATGAAAGAAAGACTTCTTGAAATGAAGTATTCTGCAAAATCTTTTTTTAAAAATTATTGTCATGGCTGGCCTATTTTTCCATATTTATTTCTTACGTGTCGCAAAGGTTATCATTTCATTTTGACATACTTATTTTTTCCTATGACAGATCTGTATTCAACAGACAGATTAAATGAGTATGCACGTGTTTGATTTATAAATATTTTAAACATTTCTTCACTGAACATGGACACATATATATTCTCTACAAAGAAGGAAAAAAATCAGTCAGTAAAACCTCTATTGTTTGATCTTCAAATAACAGGGGAACAAAAAAGTTTGCACTGCCACAGTTTATGCTTCTCCAGTTTATGAGAGGAGACAAATATTCACATCACCAGAATACACTTACGTGCAATTTTGCTGAAGATCTTTTTAAAAAAATGATGGCTATAAAAACTAAAAACGGCAAAAACAATCAAAAGAGTTTCCCCGGTAGATTTATACTTATGATTTTCATAATCCTAAGAGAATTTAAACTGCAGATTTGCTGCTAAGTTATCAGTAGAGAGAAAAAGATGGTGAGAATATTTCCAGTGGAGAACCAACACATTTTATGAGAATCAAAGATGACAAGCTCACAGGTTGCAAAGAAGCATAACTTGTCCTGTGAATATTATTCATCAGGTTGAAGCCTTTTTCAAAATATGCCAGGGGATAGTACAAGGTTGACAACTGCTCTCTGGGAAGTTTTATTTTGTCAAGAATTTCACAGATATGATTATGCTGTGTAATTTCAATATATTTTACCAGACTCCTTCAGGCATGGTTAACACTCTCCTGAAAAATATATCAACAAAATTGGTGAAGTACTTCAACATACTCAGTGTCACTTACATTAGGCTGGCTGAATAACTGCAGGAAAATTAAAACTTTCTACTGAGTTATTTGGCACTATTTTCTTATTTGTTATTTGGTGCTACCTGGTTATTAAATCTAAGTCCTCACTATAACAGATGACCATATAATATGTATTTATCCAGAAAGAGAAAAAGCATTCTTTGCCCTTCACAGTTGACAAGTTAGAATTCTACTTCAATGTGTTATTCCACGAACAAATTTAAAACATAAGTACCAAAATTTATACATTAAAAAAATTCAAGTGGCAAGAAAGAATGGAAAATATTTTTTTTTATGTTTGCACTGGAAGGAAATTATCAGGCACAGCAGGTTCAGTATTTCAATGAAAAGAACTAAACCACGCTACAAATGAACACCAGAAAATATCTTCAGTCTATTCTTTGTTAACATGGAGGAAAAATCATCTTAGTCATCTCTTTAAGGGCTGTACTGGGTTGGTGTGGCAAGGTTTGGTAGTGGGGGGAGCTACAGTGGTGGCTTCTGTATGAAGTGGCCAGAAGCTTCCAGCAGCTTCCCCTGTGTCTGACAGACCTAATGCCAGCCAGCTCCAGCTTGGACCTGATGCCAGCCAAGGCCAAACCCAGCATTGACAGTCTTTGGGATAATGCATTGAAGAGAGGAATGAGAATATGTGAGAGAAACATCCCTGCAGGCACTCAGATCAGTGAAGAAGGAATGGGAGAAGGTGCTCCAGGTGCTGGAGCAGAGATTCCCTTGCAGCCCATGGTGCAGACCATGGTGAGGGAGCTGTGCCCCTGCAGTCCATGAAAGTCCATGGTGGAGCAGAGATCCACCTGCAGCCCATGGAGAAGCCCCATATCAGAGCAGGTAGATGCCTAAAGGAGGATGTGACACTATGGAAAGCCAGTGCTGGAACAGGCTCTTGGCAGGACCTGTGGATCTGAAGCCCATGCAGAAGCAGGTTTGCTGGCAGGATTTGTGATTCCATGGGGAACCCAAGCTGGAGCAGCCTGTCTCTAAAGGATTACACCCCATGGAAGAGACCTGCCCTGGAGCAATTCCTCAAGAACTGCAGCTCATGGGAAGGATTCATGATGGAGCAGTTCGTGGAGGAGTGCCTCCCATGGAATAGAGCTCAGGCTGAAGCTTGGAAAGACTGTGAGGAACACAGTGACGATGGTGACACAAGTCAATCCCTTGACCAGAGAAGTGGTCATCAGAGGAAGTATACAAGGCCAGGTTGGATGTGGCTCTGAGTAACCTGATCTAGTGAAAGATATCCGTGTCCATGGCAGGGAATTGGGCTAAATGGTCTTTGAAGGTCCCTTCCAAACCAAACCAAACTGTGATTCTGTGCTTCCGAGCCCTTCTCCTGAGGAAGAGGGCATGATAGAGAAAATGTGTGATAAACTGATTTCAACTTCCCTGTTCCCTTGCACTACTGCAGGGAGAAGGCAATAAAAATCAGGAGAAAAGTTAAACACAGGAAGAAGGGAGGGCTAGACTGTGGATGGTTTTAAGATTTGGGTTTATTTCTCATTATCCAACCCTGATTTAATTCATAATACTTTATTTTTTATCCTAAGCTGAGTTTGTTTGGCCCGTGATGGTTACTGGTGAGTGATCTCTCCTTGCCCTTATGTCAACCCATGAGCCTTTTGCTCTGTCTTCTATTCTCTGCCCAGCTGAGGAGGGAAGTGATAGAGCAGCTTTGGTGGGTCAGCCTATCACTAATACCTAACAAGACACACCAAACAAGCACTTTTCCTGAGAGGTTTTAGAGAGCCACTAAAGCTTCCTTTACCAGTATCCTGTCTCTGCAGTCAAAAGAAAATGAAAAGATGCTCAGAATCTGTAGCACACATAAAAATGAAATGCTTTTTTTCCTATTGTCTGCAGAAGAGCAGCAAAAACATTGAACCATGAGATTATTTAAATGAAATACAAATATGTTACCCAGGCACAATGATTGATATTTTCTTTAGTTATGTCTAAGGAATATTTATAAATTCATCAGTTGCAGCTGCACATCTAATGCTCATATGTCTAATTTCAGGACTGCACCTATCCTGTCATATAGATATTTTGATTCATTCTCTTTGTTCCATCATTAGATCATTTTCCTTCTTTTCCTCCCCAGCTCTTCAAAAAACACTTTCCACAATCTCATTATGTTTTTAAAAATGCTTCTATAATTACACAAGAAATAATATTGCATGTCTCTTTTGTTGATTTTCATTACTTGAGTGATCACAGAAAGAAAAAAAAATAGATCACAGACAAATTCTTACAACTGCATGGAAGGCGGAATTTATAATTATAATTCTATTAGGTTTTACATTTGCAATAATTATATATTTCTTAAAGTGTGTAAATCAGCTCAGAGTAACCTGAATTACAATAATACATAAAAACAAAGGAGCTCTGCATAAATTTCTTCAAGACAAATTGCTGTGCTCTCAAATCAGGCCTTTCAAAATATTACATTCTAGGCCTGGTCTCTTGGAGTATTCATTATATTCCAAAAGCTCAATATAGGTGAAACCACTATCTGATGAAAGTCAAGAGATATTTTGACATTTGCTTCAACATGGCCTTAACCTATTGTAAGATCAAAAGATACCTACAACCAGGGGAAAAAAAGCAGAAACATACATAAAACCAATGTTCTTTCTGAATTTTCTTTAAAAAAGCAATGTATGGTCTCTCATAAATACCTCTACAATTAGGCCAATTTCTCATTGAGGTAGGGATAGTCATATCAAAGATAATGTGTCGCCAAATCCCAAACATTCAGTTGAGGTTTATGGATTTGTGGGTGTGTTTCAATGCATTCAATGCATTTTTGGCCCATGTATGCATTTCAGTTCTTGAACAGCTCGAGTACTCTGATGTTTCAGTGGTGTGTTTATATAATGCAGGACAGTTTATCCAAATAGCCATTCCTGTTCTAAAAGTTAAAACCACCCATCTGGCACATAACTTGATGCCAACTGTTAAGCACTGAACTGACAGAGGATCATGAAAAAATGCTAATTCTCTTCATGTTTTGCATGAGAACAGTAGGATGAATATGGAGGCTATTATGTGAAAATGATTGAGGCATGCCTCATCAACAGCATCTCCTACTCTAACCTCCAGTCAATGATTCAAATAATGTCAAGCCAACATTTTCAGAAAATGTGTCAGGAATTTGGCAGGTAGTTCAGCTTTCCAGCTCATTTTACAAGTGCTTCCACAAAACACAAGTCAAATAATAATCTCCTTCAAAGACTATTCTCTAAAATTATATCAGACTGGTGTTAAAGAAGAGGTACTGAAGCTTGCTTCTGCTCTAGTAGTAGCTCAACTAAGTACAAAGGAAGCAATAGGGATTTGAATCTCCAGAATTGCACTAATTATATTAAAAAAAAGACATTTTAGAGGTTTTTCTGATCGTTTCATGGATTAAATCTATAAATATGTCTATGAGAGTGAGGTGGCACCATCAGCCCTGACTCCCCTTTCCCCACTCCAGTGTGTTCCCCCATGGCCCAGGACCCCACATTAGCCCCTGCTCCAAAGATTCTGCATCAGGGCTGGTCTCCAGCTCCCCACAGAGCTGCCTGGACTTTTCTCTCAGAGGTACCAAATGCCCTGCACTGGGGCTGCCCATGCCTGGACAGGGTGGAGACAGGCCCTGGCCTCTGACACCCCTATCCCCCAGGAAACCTTGACACCTGAATAGCACATGCTTTAATCAGTTATTTATTCCACCTTGTGGATTAAGATAATTAAGCATCATATTCAAACCATTAACTTATTATTATAAACTGCCTTTATTAACCATACATTCAATGGAGTAATTTTTTTGGTCAACCCTGCAAAAGGATGGTTTAGAGCTGATAAAGTGTTTGAGATGGCCAGGTTAAAAAAAACCTTGAAGAGGGCACAATAAGACTAAATATTTAAAAACCTTTAATAATACAGCAGATCCTTTAGGCATAGAGTCCCTGTTTGAAAAAGGACAGAGGTCTAATTTCAAAAGACCTGGTAGGCCCTGAGGAGGATGGTTCCAGGTGCAGAATATTCATTGTTGCTCTTGCTCCCTCCTCTTGTCTACTAAAAACCCACAAATGTTCATTATTTGATGTAAGTTATGGTCCAATGCTTTTTCTCATTTAAGTCTCAATGTGACAAAAACCTATCTATTATTGGTAGATAATTTTCAAAACCATGATAATACATGTCAAAAGTAGTCAGAATTTTTCCAGATGAAAATCAGTGAGTAGGCTTCCTGCTTTGTTTCTGTCTTACAAGTAGGCTGGGGTACTGCTTAATGCAAACATTAAGACTCAGTCTCAAAATTTTCTATTCTGGTATGTATTGTCCTCGTCTTTCTTTCAAAAAAAACCAAAAAACCAAATAAACAAAAAAAAACCAAACAAAAAAACCAACTCAAACCAAAAACAACTCAGCTGGCCAAAGGGCTATCTATCCTAGCAATCCTGCTTTCCATAGTGGCTGCAAACAGCAGATGGGAGAAATACAATAGGGGAAGTGTATATGACACTTCCCTTTCACTCTTCAAATCTCTATTTATTTTCAGCTCAGGGATTTTCAAAGCTGGGAAAGGATTGTGTGAATTATCCACTGGTAAGACAACATTCTCCCTGGATCTTGGCACTACTTTTCAGCTTCCATGTTGCAAAAGACAGTCCTTATAACTGATAATAAAAA
This sequence comes from Vireo altiloquus, assembly GCA_013396875.1. Taxonomy (NCBI): domain Eukaryota; kingdom Metazoa; phylum Chordata; class Aves; order Passeriformes; family Vireonidae; genus Vireo; species Vireo altiloquus. The sequence continues at coordinate 237,291 of VZRF01006704.1, forward strand.
CTGAAATAAAACTGAAAATAAAACTCCAAGAAAGGGGCTGGCTGTTTTTAAAGAATACTCCAGCTCATTAAAATTTGAAAATTTAAAAAAACTATCTCAGAATAAACCTAATAATTTCAAAAGGTACTGAGGAATTCCACTGCAAAGAATGAGATTAAAAAAGTCTACCCCTGATGTATCAAGAATTTGGTGAGATACAGAAGTCTTCATATAGGAAGCCAGGAAAAAATATACTGCTAAAAATGTCATTGCTCAGGTGTTCTCAGTGCAGCCAAAGCTCAGCTCTATGGAGATGTATTCACATGTACTTTTTTCAAAGGTTCACATCTCTTTCTAATGCCTCAATTTCTGCTTCTGTTTCAATAGCTACAGTTTGCAGCTCTGCTATCATACAACTACAGTGAGAAAACAGTATCATTTTCAAAAATAATAACTTCCTTCCAGATAAAAATCTATGTTTCTCTCTCTGCCCAATTTTAGGATGGCACAAGGTCAATATTCCAAAGCAAAAGATTCCATTAAGGGTCAATACTTTTTCTTAATGTAATTCAAGAGATGACATACTATTAAATATATATTTTCAAAATTCCCAAGTGAGACCAGAAATGTTACTAAAACTGTCTGGAACAGGGCTCTGTGTCTCTGCACATGTCAACTGTTGAAAACTCCAGTTTCTACTCAGAGTTTATGAAAGTCTTTGAAATTCCACAATGCCACTGACTCCTGCCAGCACAAATTGAGTCTCAACATCGTTCCCCAATTTATGTGATTAAATGAATAACTTTTATTTCTCTTAATAGAGATGACAGTGCAAAAATTAGAGATTTTAAGTTGTCAAATATCTACTGAGAAAACTAAAGATTAAAAATAAATCACAAAACATTGTAACAAATTTTTCTAAGTGTAAATTTTTGCTTGTATACTGTATGAAAACTTCTCTGCATTATGTAGTTTCTAGAAAAATAATTTATATAATGTATTTTAAACTACGGAATATTTTGATACATAAATTAAATCCAGGTAAGATTTTTTTTTTTTCATAACCTGAGAAAAGCTGCTATGATAATATTCGTATTCCAATGAACTCTTAAACAAATCTGTTGCTACTCTGCCTCTCTCATTGTCAGTGGCAGCTGGAAGATCAGCAGGTTTTCATCTATTATCATTACTTACTGGGCTTGATGATGATTACTGTGCCAGTTGAGTCTGGGATCAAGTAATTATTAGTCGTAACTGAGAATGTGAGCCTTATCACAGCTTCTGCCACTCTCATGGTAAATGTAACGACAAAAACATGTTCCGTATGACTGTACTTGGTGGGAAGTATATACTGAAAGCTCTAATGAGGAACCGTGACATGATCCCTGAAATATTAGTGAGATATTCCTGAAAGGGACCAGTTTTTAAAAGAAGTCTTCTGAGTACAATTCCTACTTTCATAACCTTTGAAAAACACCCTATGCTGAATGGTCCAAAACTTGCATGGAAGCAAGGTTTGCCTGGTATTGTGTCTTCCCTATGAGATCTAAAATCATTAGTCCTTTACAGTGATGATCTCCACAATACTGGCATTGTGCTGACTTTACAGTCACCTGCAGAAGGACACATGGAATATTTGCCAAGACCCCACCAGTGTAGCTTTGACCCCACTCCATTGAGTGGGAGCCCTCCACGGCCTGCTGAGTGTCTGCCCTGGAAGTGCCCAGGGAGAGAAAACCCAGAGGGAGAACTACACTAAATGTATCACACAGAGTTTGCCAACTGCCCTTGCTCCGTATGTTGCCTCTCATACTGTTTCTAGGAATGCTCATGAATAATGCCAGAAGAAACCCAAATTTCAAGTGCTCCATGCTATTCTAAGAAAGTCATTATTCACATAATAAGGCCACAGTTCTATAAAACATGAGAAAAATATTATGAACAGCTTTGAAATAAATTCAAGCTATAGCTAAAAAGCTCTGCAAGAGATGTATAAGATGATGACACCTCCCTGAAAATCTCCAAATACTAAGGGATGAGAGAGGAAGTACATTTCTTCTGGGAGAATGACATAATGAAGAAATACAGAAACAAATATGGATAGTGTAAATACCTTAAAACAAAAGCTATTAACTGCCCCCCCCCACCGTAATCATTCCTTAGAGGAAAACACTGATTTCAAACGGTAGAAAAAATTGTTTCTGCAAAATTTGCTATCAGTAAACTTTTCCAGTATAGATATAACTTGAGAATTTTATTCCATGTTATTAAGATTAAAGCAAGTTTATGTTATAGCATATTACTATTTTTAGAATACTTTGGCCAAACTTCTAATATTCTATGAGTAAGCAGAGATTTCTTTAAATTAAGTATGGTAAATTTCAGCTAACTTCAAAATGTTAATAATTTCAACTTTCATTCTGGGCACAGGCTTAAGGAACACTCGAATAACTAGCATAAAACAATTATTTTTTGGTTTATACACTGTAATCCATTACTAAGCAATATTTATTACTTCTGCATTGAACAACTTTATTTCCCACATAGAAAAATTACTGAACTGTGGCCATTTCAATTTTATAAATTGGAACACAGCCAGTGTGCCACAGTTCTGAGAGTTACATTGTAGAAAGTGATAATCACTGAATAGTAAAGCTTTTGGCAGAAAAATTCTATTAAAATACTTAATCTACTGGATTATAAAATTTTGATATGGTTATCACATTTATGGCTCCAAATTTTCAGGAAAGGGAAGGGAAAGAAAAAAAAGAAAAAGTTGTATAAAAAAATCAAAATATATTTATTTGGAAATTATAACTTTTTCTTTGAGTCAGATATGAGTAAGAACTTTTTCTTGTGACAGAATCATATTATTAAAATATCTATAAATAAAGTAATATTTTGCCTTGGATTATACAATAGCTAATAGACAAAACTTTCCTTTTTTTCAAAATTATGAAAATGAGGATCAGGATAATGACAGAGCCTGAAGTGCATTCCTGAAGTAGATAAAGGAGAAGAAAATATTGAATATTGGAACGGACAGTGGTTTGTGCAAGAGGCAATGCATCAGAGAAATCATAATTATCATTTTGGCGATGATCATAGCATGACTACATGACTACATATACCTTTTTTTTTTAAGATGGTAGTTGAGTTTATACACCATCAGAGCACATAAAACAGCTGAGTAAACCAAAGTTTATTCCTCAGGAAACTTAAAAAGAGATAGAAGAGGACAGAGTCTGCCTCTCCCCAAATGAGCCACTAGCTGCTATTAGGGCTCTCATGAAAAATATGGAAGACTTATTCTGGCACCACATCAAATGTTACAAAGATATAAATCTGTCTCTCAAATACTGTGCTGTTTTTTTCATGAAGACACTTGAATGTCATCAGATGCGAAATGGAATCAGATTTCCAAATCCCCAACTGTTTTGCAAAATGGCATTTCTGCTATTTTGGCTATTACTACTGATTGCATGACTTCCACTGACACTTTTGACAGAACTGACAGTTTTGAGAAAAATTTCTATTGTGTAAAATGAGCATTTCCAAGGGAAAATTACTTCACCAGATATAATTAATTTACTTTAACATATTCTCATACATTTTGCTTTTTACAAGAAAGTGCAAGATACTCAATTCTGTTGTTAGAAGCAGCAGCAATTTCATTTTGAAACAAAGAATGATATATTTAAATTTCTGCACAATTCCTTCTAAACTAGGAATATTTGCCTTGACAAAACTGCCTTATAAAGAAAGGCACATTGTAATTTAACTGCCTTGGATCAAATGAAACTAGTTACAGTGCCATCCTTATTATGTTGCTCCTTTTCTATCTTAATCTGTTTCTAAATAGTGATGAATTCATTAATCTCATCCAAATAGTTCTCACTTCCAAGATATGACCATGCCTTAGTGTCAAATACGAATGAAGCCAAATTTCCATACTTAAACCAAAGCTGTTAAAGTACCACACAATAGCATATGTGCAGGTGCAGATTTAATACAGAATCTCATTTGCCACAGTTCTCAGACATAATCCTTAGCATTCAAGAGCTCCAAAAGTGGGATCATTCTCTAGTATATATTTTAATTCCTTGGTACAGCATTATTACCAAATATTGTGAATTTAAACACATTTGTATAGATACATTCAGGTCATGTCAGTTTTAATCATCACAGTTTCTAGTTACTATTAAAATCTCTATTACATCTGTGTTTTGCTATTATTAGTCTTTCAAGATAAAAGCTATTTACACTTGATTATTCTTAGACTCCTTAGGGTATATTTGGAAAATGTAGCATTCTGTATAAATGTTTCATAGGCTTCATATAAAAATTGAAGGAAAAGATTTGATTTCATAACATGTTGCTGAATACAGGATACAAGCGTTTGACAGCTGAGTGTTTACTTCCAGGTTATGAGTTCAAATTCAACATGAAGTGGAAAATACAAAGGTAGCACCAGGTATTAAACCATCTGTGACTTTTATTAAATGAAGGTAACAGATTTTAGACTCAGACATAACTATTATGATTTTCAGGTCTGGATCCAGATTCAGTTTTTGTCACAAAGGTTTAAAGAGTAATTTCTTCATAAAACCTATCAATTGCATGAGGCCAAAATATTGTTTTGGAAATGCATTTTTCTTGGTTTACACTGCATCTGATGAAGAATCTACTCCACCATAATATCTGCTTTGCTATCAAGAACGTGTCAGTGCCCACTTAAGTAACAGAATGTTACAAAACACATGAAAAAAAAGACCAAAGCCTTTCAGTATAGATGGCAATGTAAAGGAATGTTCTTGCCCAACACAGATGGAATAGTGCTCACAAAATAGACAAAAAAAAAGAAGAAAAGGAAGAAGAAAAAAAAGTACTATTTTTGAGTAAAACATAAAATTAAAAATACATCAGAAAAGAGGTCTGCAGCCAAGTAAGTTGCATAGAACCAGATTAATGGGCTTTATATATGTGGTTTATACCTACCTCTTCACGTCAGATCTTATCAAAAAGAATATATTTATTTAGTTTTATTGTTCTTTTTTTCTGGCTGTTTTTCTCATTACTGACACACCATTGCATTTTTTATTAAAAAATACATTTCAAGTTGTATAGCTGAATCCCAGCCTATTAATCAGCAACATAGAATGCTTTCTTTTAGGTGCAAAATAGAGCACAAACCGCTTGAAGTGTTTTATTTTAATGCTTTATAAATAGTGGCTAATACTTCAGCTATACAAAATGAGTTATTGATATTTCAGTGCATTCCTATTTGGAGTGCAGAAACCTTCAATTTTTTTCATTTGTGTATAATTAGGCTCTAAATTTCAATTATTTTCTCTACAAAGAAGGTGGAAAGTAGAGATACAAATACAAACTTTTGTCTGTATCCATGTCATTTAATCACCATCATTTCACAGTCTAAAGTACAAAGCCTTTCTCAGACACCTAATGAATGAGGTTCTTGTTATTCTTATTGAATATAGGAACATGATTGAAGAGCACTAACTTTTGCATCATTTAAAAATACCAGTGGAAAACAAAGTAGGTGAGCTTTAAAGACTAGGTAACACTAGTGAGTGGAATATTTAAAATGTCTTTCCTCTCAGGATGAAGAAAACTCAATTTTAAAAAAATGTTTTTACTCAGTAAATTTGATGCATGCCTATCTGCGAGACTTGTTCATATTCTCGAATAAAGTTTTCAAAGTCCTTCCCTAAGAACTTTTCAAAGTTTAGGAAGTGCTTAATTTCAGCACTGGCAGAAGAAAATAAAAAAGATTCCACCCTTCTTTGTACCTTATGGTTTTGATTGATCCCTTGCCAATAAATTAACACTATAAAAACCAGTGGAAAGCAAAGAGGTTGCATATGTGGCATGGAATATACACTTTGAAAGAGGTGTCTTTTGTCTCCCCAGCATTCTGAATACTAATATATAGAAAAAAATTCTTGGTTTAAAGCTCCAGCCTCAGGCTGTACCTTCAGAAACAGTAATTAGAATATTCCTGTTTATTGAAAAATTTCAAACACAATTTAGAAGGAAAATAGAGAAAATGTTGAAGCACAGTTCAAAGCTTAAAAAAATTTCTTGTTCAGATAACATACTTTAAACATATTTATTACTTTGGGGAGGAATTAATCTATTAGTTTTTTAAATTTTCAAGCATGATTTCGTACTTTCCTACATGAAAGTCCTTTTTTTCTATTGTCCCAGAGAATCAAAATAAATCCATGTGGTTTTGATATTTTCTAATGCATTTTAGACTTAACTGTACTGCAAACAAATGTTACCAGTTATCCTTTTCTATCCAGCTGGTCTGTTTTCCTCTTCTAGATTCCTAATATGGGGTCTTGCAGACAACAAACCAACATCCCTACTCACCCTGCCCTTGCTCTTACCATACACTGCTAGTGCATCTGAATGAAAATATTTCCAAAAAATATTTTTGACATGCCAAGTAATTCTTAAAATAAATATAAGTTCTCAGAATAGTAATTTATCCCAAAATTTGTATTTAAAAAAAATTAAAAAGGTCTCATCTGATGAGGTACTAGAACTCATATATCAAAATCAGTTCTCCTGCATTTGTAAATAAAAAACACCTCCGTGCTGAAAATAGGTATTTCAGCTGAAAGAGTTTTTCAGGAAGTCATATGTGTCTGTAAAGTGGTGCTTATAATAAAAGTGCCTCTCGGCTACAGTGGTATCGTGTAGTTAAGCACATCTTCTACTTTGTTTGATTTGCAGCCAATACTCTGATATAAAACCAATCATCCTTCTATGTTTTTCTCCTACTAAACTGTTTGTTTGTTTTGCTGACTGTAAGAGTAATGTACATGACAGGGCTGAAAAGGAATCCAAATTTATGCCAGCTTGTGCCTGTGCCTACATCCTGTTTACTTCTATGGAAGCTGACACAGCTGCAAGAAAGATACTATATAGTTCATTATGTCTTAAAAGAGCTTGTCTGACTCAATCAGTTCATCCTGGCAGTGCTTCTGAAAAACACCTTTATGGATAAGGACTTCACAGTCAAGTTCTTGTGAATGTTCTCATTTCATGAACCTTAATGAAGCATCACAATTACAGCAGTTTGCATGTTTCTGTTCTATCATTTCATTTTTCCGTACTTGATGACTGGCCACTTGAACAACCATGGTGCATTTAAAATTCATAAATGGATGTTAACATAATACTAGCAATGAAGGGGTTTTTTGCATGACATTGAGAATAGAAGACAGGAGATGAAAAAGGCTTTGCAGTTAAGAGATGTGTTATTAAATCCCGAAGTACGTTTTTTGGTGAATTGTCCTTGTCACTTCAGAAATACTCTCTAAGTTTAAACACATGCTTGGTTTGCATTCCCACCTTCCTTTAACCACTGGTATCAGAAACTGAATGAGCCTGACACTCTAATACCTATGAAAGGAATACCTCATTGTATTCTATCTAATTATCATTTGCCTTTGTTTAACTTCAGTTACCTGTTGACTTTGCTTTGGTATTATTGTTTCTGTTTTTCTTTGTCTTCATTACCAATTCTTTTAACTTTGAGTTCCCCCAAAGGTTTGATTAGCAATGTGTACTTTAATGGGGAAAATTACTACCTTTTTGCCTTGCAAGATTTAGAAATGGCAATTATAGACAGTTCCTGTTACAGCTTTTGCTCTGAAGCCAAGTCATTGAAACAAAACTAATACTACCTAACTTCAGCAATATTGTTTTGTGAGCTCTCTAGCATGCCATTTCTTATAAAATTCACAGTAAGGCTGACATTTTTTTGCTTTGTATCTGTAGAGGGACACAAATTTGTTTTCAAAAACTCCATGTCTTTAGAGATTTCAGACCCATTTCAGGCTGCCTGACTGCCACAGTCTGTGTGCTGTCTGATCTGCTGCATCTGCTGCCAAATCCATTGTTCAACTACACTTATACTTCTCGGCAGTGTTTTTCATTAGGGCACATTGCAGAGATGAGAAACCTTATTCTTTGCATTACCACCGTCAGACATATCCATCCTTAGTTTCTTTACAATCACAAAGTACCCACAGATCCACCAATAATCCACCAATGCTATACATTTTTTCTTTTTATGGCATTAATGATAATCAGTTTACCAGATGGAGAACATTTTCTTCCAATTATGATATATTTTAGCACATATTAAAGTGTTTGTTGTGTAAGTGCTGTATAAGTGTATATAATTGTGTAAGTGCTTTCTGCTCTCTTCTAAACATCTCCATGCTTTTTATTTGAATGTCCTGATATTTTACATTTTCTTGAGCTTGTTTTCAGTCATGATTTGAAAGTAAAGTTTTAAAAAGCATCATATCATGTAATATATTTATTGAACAGTAACTAGATCTCAGGGAGAAGAAATGGATGGACTCCCCAAGGACATGCAGAAGGTACATCTCCTGCAGTAGATTAAGTCCAGTTGGACCCAAAGGGATACTAGAAGGATAGGGATTCTAACATTGTATGCTCATTCTTGAGACCTCCATATGATCTAAATGGACCTAAATTTCAAATAAATTTCTATTACATGAAAATGATAATATGAGAATGCTCTCAGTGAGGGATCTCTGGCCAGTGAACGCAGTTAAGGCTAAGAACAGCACTTGGCCTTAAGAGCAACCTGTAAGGGATACCCATCCACCAGAGATGGAGAGTCTAAAAAAATTAATGGACAAAGGTAATGTCCTGTGTATACCACAAAGCTACCAGACCCAAAAAGTCCTTCAGGCAGACTATGTAGTTTCCAAATAATCCCTGATACTTTTGAGTTTGACGCTGCTCTAGAGAAGGAAAACAGTAAATAAAATGCGCTAAAGACTAATCTCTGCTTTTCAGGCTGGCAACACAGCAGTTTTTATTCACTTGCCAGAATTACTCAAAATAGAACAGTAGCATCTAAAGTGCCTGTTGGGAACAGATCCCAGCATATGTTGTTGACTCCAGCCACTCCTGAGAACTCTCTGGGAAATTGCTATGTTGGAGTGCATCAAAGCTACAACAGAGACTATGCTGGTAATAAAAATGCATGGATGGCTGCTTAACAGTGCTTGAGCCCTTGCCACTGCTCTGTTCCACTCTCTAGTAAACATGCAAGGCAGGTGACCAGTGCTGATGCACTGAAGCTTTTGTACTGCAAACAGCAGTACCAGATCTGTCACCGCTTTTCTAACATACTGCATGGTCCTCATATGCCTGCTGTGATGCATGCACTTACACAAGACTCTGAAGGACTCAGCTGCAGTAGCAAAATCAGACTGATGAGTCTTTAGAAAAGTATTTATTGGCATAAATGCCACCCTTTTTATAGAAGCACTAGCTTGGGACCCAGTTTTCACATATCAAGAGAAGTGCGACTTTTTATATGAAGATTTAATTCATACACATCTGTCACAGAAACTGTAAGAACTGATGAAGCTGAGGTTGCTATGGAACATCCTAGATAAAACATCATCCATGGAATTGCTGAAGTTGGATTTGAAGCCGGTCCCAGTCTATAATTAAAAATAAAGGCCCCACCCAAGAGAGCAGACAGGGAACAAGCTTTTATAGTGCTATTTATCTTCAAGAGTTTACCATTATAACATTAACCAAGGATGAGGAATTTCCTTAGACAAAAAGACATGTAGCATATCATGTAAATACATCAGCTAATTCTACCTTAAACATCTCACTGAACTTCACTTAAGAGTCAAGTTCTAGCAAGGTTTGCTGTATAGCAGAAGCCTCCAAGAATACATGCACAGGATCACAGCACTTACCTTGAAAGTGTGAGCACAGCAGGTACCAGAGAAGATTAAAGCACAAATTGCAAATGGAAAATTAGGATTTCATGCCAATGGAGGAGACCAAGAAAGCATATATCCAACATAGATGAACTATACAATACACAATCAGAACACACATAACAAGGAAAATCATGAAGACAGTTTCCTAAGCTGGACAAGTCTTCCTTTGGAAGTATCTAACATTCCCTATTGAATAGAAACAGAACTTAGGCTATTAGATAAGGCTAGACACCCAGTTTTTAGATGGCTACAATGTGGAAAAATGTATCATGCTCTTTATATGGCCTTAATTTACTGATACAGCAGTTTCCCAAGCCAGAAAATACTTCCACCCAAAAGGATATACAAAGCTGCATAAAGGACAGAAAATGTGATAAAGGAGTTCAAACTCCTAAACTTTTGGAGAAAAATTCCCAAACAAATACAGTAAAAACTATGCTGATGAACAAAACACAATGATGTTGACAAGATACCTACTATAAAATTATCAGAAACATCTCCTGTGCATTGAAAAGAATGTGACTATTTTGGGGATTTTTAGTCCTTCGCTCTTTCAGGAGGGAAGGATAAAGACACTTAGGATGACTATGGCCTAATATTCCCAAAGAATTCTTAGGTCACAGACAGATTGCCTCAGATGTGAAGCTGAGTGTCCCATGACTCCAGGAACTGGCAAAAAACCACCTGCTTTCTAGTTTCTTCTCCAAGTGCTGTCTGAAAACTAGTTTGGCCTGGGTTTCTCTTTCCTAAGAATAATGTCATGCATTATCTTAGAACCTTACTTTACTATTTTAGATCAGATCTAACATGGCAAGAGTAGTCAAGCAAGTAGCAGTTGTTTTGGACCCTAAAACGATAGAAGAAAATATCTGTGGGAGCTGAGACTATCATTTGAGTGAATTCAGTGTTTCAGTACACTGCTGGTGGAACTGCTGTTCTACGTATTTTCCAGGCTTCCTAATTCATACTCTGCATATTATTACCAGTGGCAAAATTGTAGCAGCAAAGCTTTCCCCATATGAAACAGTGTCACAGTATCTAAAACACAGCCACATCTTTTCATTTATAAAGGTATTTTGACTCTGTACATCTCAGTTGCATCATTTATATAACAGATCTGTAAAAATTTATGAGCCTTCTAGCAATAAATAACGGAGGTAGTATGAAATTATTTCAGTCAGAAACTGAAGGGAAATTCAATACTGTAAACTCAGTCAACTGGAAACCTGAATTTCAAATCATATGGCAAAATTTATTACAATGAGATCTGAAGCAGTTCTACTATTCATTTTTACCACTTCTATGCAAGTACCCTCTTCAATCAATGCAAAAATTTGACCTCACCATTTTCAGAAATAAAGTGTTTATTGCTCTTAGGAAACTTCCTTGCCATACTCAGTGCCTTTATTTTAACTTCTACCACATCTGCTCTTTGGAGATTTCAGTGGTAATTTTATTTGCTTCCCTGTAAATAAGGTATTGCTTGTATTTCCCCAGTTTTTATAACAAAATAGTGAGAATTAAGGACTGCTACTAGGAAAGCTAGCACTACTTTACCATGTATTTATCACGGAAAGAAAATAATACGTGTCTGGGAAAACAGGCAAAATTTTTAGACATACTGAGTGTACAGTTTTAATCATTTAGAGACATATTTCCCACATATAGATCCTCATTTCTTGTCTGTTTACTTTCCTTATTCTTTCTGATATAATCACTAAGATATAATAATATTCAATGTTTAATATAGTACTCGGTAATTGTTCAGCAATTATTGGAAATTGTTTAGGCAGAAGTTCACAGCTGTTAACCTAAACAGAAGTAATTCTTATCTTGTTAAGACTTGTGAGTAACAAAAAACTAAAATAAAATAGTAGTTAAATAATTTGTCTTGATGGTTTCAGTCTTGAATTCTGTGTGCAATTATAAGCTGGTCCAGACTCAACAGGCAACTCATAAGGATTTTGTGACATGTCTTCTGCCCATACTTCACATCTGATGTATTTTTAAAGCCCTGACTTTTGAGCTTACATTTTTTAGTAATGTCTTTGGGCTATTTGTTCCCAGAGCATTAGAAAATATATTTAAGAAAATTTTTATCCAGCCACAGGTACTATTCTATGGTCTAGGCATGCACACTGAGTGAAACTAGATCTGAAAGTGTGCCAGGATATTTTTCTAGTGCTTGTGTTCCTTATGAGTGAGTAATTTTCTTTACTATTTTTTCCAGGAACTATGTCATTTAGGAGCCTGACTTCTCAGTGTTATATCAAACTAAATTATTAGGTGCACTACTAATGCAGATTTTTGTTTATATAAAAGCTAAGATATTTCTTCTCCAAGCATGCATGGGTTCAATAAAAAAGACAAGCTATTTTCAATCTGCCTTTGATAGGCTGGCATTACATAGTCCTGAGTTTATTCTTTCTTAATTAAATACAATAGCTAAAAAATAACTCTAAGTTGTTAGGTAGTTAAACTCTGCAACTTAGCATCTCCTTTTCCTCTTACTAAATAAATAGCTTACACATGGAATTCTTAGAAAGTCAGCATTTAGTTGAATATTATTCTCGCCAGTTTTTACTTTGAAAGTCAATGAAAGCAGAACACATGAAAGGTTGAATACTTGTGAAAATTTTCCCTCAACTGTGCACATAAATCCCAGCATTTTCTGATGGAAGAAAGAAAAGAAATGAAAGCCTATTTTTATATTACTTGGTTTTTAAACACTTTCTGTATTAGTTGGTGGTGAATTAACCTTTCCACGTGTATGGAAAAATGCCAGGTTGGTAAAGCAGCGGGGAGCAAAAGAAGTATCCAACAAAATGCTTGACCTATTTCACCAGATCTCACAGGTGTGTAGCGATCTTAACCAACACACAACGTGAGATCTTTGGGGGTGCACAGAGAGTACTTTTCTGTACAAAAAGAGTGAGAAATAGGTCAGTGAGAGTTGGATGAGAAATCTGGCTTCATTAGATTAGGAGTATTGTAAACATCACAGAATGAACATGAGAAAGGAGTACACTTAAGTGCAAATCCTACCACAGAAAGGGTTTCTAAATCATGAGAAACCTTTTCTCTCTAGATGAGCCATTTAGAAATCCCTACAATCTCAATGCAAGACAATTTCCTCTTGCTTTTATGATTCCTACAGCAGAGCATAAAATGGCTCAAAAACTGTTTTGCAGCCAAAATGTAGCTACTTAACAAGTTACTGAATGCAAAACAAAACTAAGAAAACTGAATTAAATGAAAAAATCTGGATGACTATGGCATCAACCATGAGACACATATTTCAGCAGTCTGTGAAGCCAACCATTCTTACTAAGTAAGTAAGAATGAAAGTAGGCTTTTAAGAGTACAGCATGGAAAATAAAGATTAATTAGTGCCAATTATATTGGTTTTATTTTTCAGGATGTCTCTCATTTCCTCCCATTTTTCAGCACTATCGGAGAAAAAATGAGAAGCAAAGTATTGTGATCAATATAACGCCTTCTTCAGAATTCATGAAGTAAAAATTAAACTATTTATTATAATTATCAGGGTTGGTTGCTAGGAATAACTGTGATAGTGAAAGCTATCAAAAATAATTTGATATTCCATTCCCTTTCCCTCGGCTTAGAATGAATATTTTGGAATCCTACTTCAGCGAATCAGATTGTTGTGTTGGGCCTTCATCCTTGATTTCATGGAAACAGGGCACCCTTGTCTTTGATGTCATTACCCCAAAACATTGCTGCTTGCATTAGCTTCTGTTCCTTTTTTTTTCTCATTAAAAAAGTTACATTTTATCAAATGACAGTAAATCTAATTCAGAAGACACTGAGCTGACATCAAAATGCTCTGATTATAAACTGCCTATTATAGGACTAAGAAAACATTAAGGATTAACAGTTGTTTGGTTACATACTCTGAAAGTAGTCTTAATCCTCTATTCAATACCGAATTTACTCTTTACAAATGAAGATGAGAAACTTGCTATTCAAGGAAGTTATAAAACTCAATAGGATTTTCATGCTCAGTTATAAAAAGAGTTTTGCTTTTGTATTTCATCTGGCTAAAAGATGGATCCTCAATCTGGTAGAGTATATTCAGTCTAGCTCTAGTATATTTGGGAGCTATGTTCTCAAGGTTATCATCTATACTAACAGTAAGTACATAAACTCTATTGAGTGAACAAAGAATAACTGGATTGACAGAGTTACATAAGACAAAGGAAAGATAAATACAAGCAAAAAATCTCAGAAATACAGAAGAAATTGTTAGTTTAACTAGAAAAAAAAATCTTTTATTAGTATGAAAACATTTTTGGTTAGTTTTCTGGTTGGATTGTACTTTCGGCATAAAGCCAAATACCAAAATTTCTAGATCACATTTTCTGTATGAAGACTGAAACACTGTAAAATAACCTTTGCTGTGATCATTCTGAATAATTTTACTTTTTTTTTAATTTAATAATTAGTTTTTATTATAGTATATGTTTTCTACTCCCCCACATTTTCATTATTTAGATTTTCTATGAAAATTGAAATATTGAAATATTTTCTGTTCACATCATGCATGAGTGTTCACCTGACAGAGCTCTGCTAATTTTTTTCAAAGTGTTGAACAAATACAATGGACTAGTAAGGAAAAGGCTGGACAGAAAAGAATACAAATACAAAAAAAACCCATAATCCTCTGTACGTATACTGAAGAACTAATCTGTTTTAAATGCCAAAGGAATTACCATCACAGAAACTGTCAAAGATATTTATAAACTGGAACTTTAAATCGAGGTCTTAAGCATTACATATAAACAGCTCTATATCAGATTATCTCCTATCCTCCCTTAATTCAATGACAAAACTAATAATTTTCCCTAGATCTCTGTCTTCTTCAAAAACTCAAAAGTGAATTTAAAAGTTTTTCTTACAATTTATGCTTCACTTTCTTTTATGTTCTTTTTTTTTTTTTTTTTTAGACTTACAGAAAATGCAGTTTGGCTGTCAATTTTAAAATACTTACTGTTTCTTAGGGTGTCCGGAATTTTTTTTTTTTTAAAAAAAAGGTGTTGTTTTCTCAGTCTAGTCTATATTCAAATGGAAAAGAAGTTTCAAGTCAACATTTTTATCACTGAGATATTTTCTCAAGTTTTGAAGAAGGAGTTCCTAAAATAAAATTACTTAAAGAACAAAATCCTACTGTGAGCAAGAGCAAAGCTTTCCGGGAGTGCTCAGTCCCTAATTCTATCACTTGACAGTCTGGTAATGACACCTCATGTTCTGCAAAAACATTCAGTAGTGAAGTACCTGGATATTGTCTCATCTAGTTTCCCAGAATGAGATGAATGACAGCATTCTGGTTCTGCTTCATCCTGCAGTACAGCATAGAAATCCAGTTGGTGGAAAGTCACCACATTGCTAAGTCACCACATCCTTGCCAGCAGGAGAGGCTGGGGAAATGAAATCGCATATGAAAAGATTCAAGCTTTCTGCTTAGGTTAAGGTTTCACTCTCTAAAAAAGGGGAGGGTTTTTTTTGGAAATGATGCTCTGAAGGCAATGTGTGTATAGTGTTTTGGCACCAGCCAAAGAAAGAAATAATCAAAAATGACATATCTTTTCTGATGCTCAATGAATGAAATAGAAACCAAAACAAACAAACAAAAAAAGCAAAAATTTTACTCTTTAAAAGTAACTTTAACTAACTTTTCTCTTTGCTGTCAGCATGTAACAGCTGACATCATGATACCTGTAACTCGTTAATATCTCACGAGTGATGTGGGTGATATACAGTCCTTTTATGTATGTAAAATGATAAAAAACTAACACTGCTGCACACAGAATGAAAGATGCTTCCAGCCATCCCAACTTCAAATATACTTAGAAAAAAAGTATTATGAAATTTACATGAAAATTAAAAATTCAAGCACTTCAGAATCCCTTCTGTTATTGATTTAGATAGATAAGTAATTGAATTTCATGCTGCCACAAATTTTCAAAAGGTCACAGATTGAAAAAAACAAACCTATGAATAACTGTAGAAGTTGTCAGGTTGGAAGCTAGGGATTTTGGCAGCCAGGATGGGTGCAGCTGGAGCTCTGGCTACCTAACGAGTAGTGATAAATAGCTTAGACACTTAGGGGACCAAGGCTTTAAAGAGAAAATGGGTCTTTTTCTTTCCAATATGAAGTCTGGAAAAGAAACTCTGGATGGGAGCTACCTCTTCTACTGTATTCTTCTGAAAAACCTAACCACAATTTTGCCTAACCAACTCATTTTAATTTAAATTATTGTTGTTCATAGTTCAGCATGGTTGAAGCCCTCAGCTGAAATTTGGGCTACTTTTTACTCTACTCGTCAGAGGAAAAAAAAAATTGAGCAAACAGCCTGCAATAGATGACACTCTTGTCAAAACACAAGGTCCAGAGAAAAGTCACCAAAAGGGAAATGGATGAATGAGTTTCCAGGTCTCCTAGACAAAATGAGTTTCCAGGTTGCCTAGATAAAATTGCTATTCTTAGGTACAAGCTACTTCTCCCATTTAAAAAAATAACAATGTTGACATTTCAAAGCTAGCATTTTGGATCCAAACTTACGTCCACATATAAAGGACAAATTTCCCACCCCACCATCTCAGAAATAATATTTCAAGCCTCCTGAATGATCAGAAGTTCAGCAGTATATGACCACAGCTTCCTGCTCACATTCTTACAAAGATAAAGTCATCTTTGGAACAGTAGGAAATTTTGAAATGAATCCTTAAAGCCCTGCTATGATAGTTGACCACTACAGCAGATCTGCAGCTTTGCAGTCACATACTGCCTGGACAGAGAGATGGATATATCTTTTTAAAATAAAGAATGTAATCAATGGTATTGAATGAGGTTGAAAACAGTCCTACAGGATGTTAAATACACAGAATGGTCTGCCAGCAAAGCACAATGAAAAATAAAAGGAACAAGCATTATTGAATTAGTTATTGAATCCAGAGACTCACATTTAACAAAGGGTTCAAGTGGCCAGAACAAAATTATTAATAAAAAAAACAGTTGGAAAGGAAGTCACTCATAGTAAGAATGTTTTTAGCATGCTGTGAACAGAAAGAGGAAGATAAAAAGCATTATCTTCACCTTTTGTATTTTTGCATTAATTGCATTAATTTTTTGACAATTTCTGTTAGAATGACTACCATAACGTTTTCCAAAACGAGGTAGTTTGCAGTGTTAAGAGAAAGTTTCCAAAAAAAAAATTATCACCAGCTGTACTTATTTATCAAAACCAAAAGGTAAAACATTATATAGAACTCTAGCTTTCCCTATAAGACCACAGGAATACTCACAAGATCATTATAGAATAGGGGTATAACATGGCAGTTAGTTATAGCTATCTTTTTCACAATCCCAGGTTAGTACAGGATACAAACTTTCATTTGGAGAAAGGAGGATATAGTTCATTTTCTCCCTGTAATTATCTGACATTTTGTAAATCAACAAACTTCAAATGTCAACATCCATTTAGATCAGTGAGAAAGGAGTGATGTCACGAAAATTAAAAGGGATCTCAGGAGGCACTACAGTAAAACACATGGCAGGAAAAAAATTGAACTATAAAAATTTCTTTTTTTTTTTTGCTTTTGCAACTTTATTTTTTTCAGCCTTTGCTCATGAAATATAATCAAAGCTAACTCTCAAAGCACAAAATAATAGGACAGATATTCTGACTCCAATCATTAACAGTAATTTCATCCTTCCCTTTTCCACTCACAAGTGATTCCACTGATACTTAAAAACACTTTTTGTTATGAATGGAACTTGGTCTTCATGACAAAGTAGATCAATGTTGACTTTTAGAATGAAATGCTGTGAAAGCTTTGAGCTATAGTGAAAAATAAAAAGGGAAAAGAAAGTCCAACATATTAAAAGAGCCCTTCATCAAAACTAAACTATTTTCAGAAGAAACTTTGGCATCCAACTCAGTACCTTTGAAGCTGGCTGCAAAACAAGACATCCAACTTATTAGCTGGGTAGAAATGCCTTTCAAAGAGTGGTGAAACCACAGCTTGTAAATATCAGTCAGCTTGGAAATGGCTGCATTTTCACTATGCACGTTGGCTTTGTGCTTACTGCATCTAAGATTTTAAAAGTATGCTTAAGTTGTTTAAAGACATTAAAGAACATTCTTTCTTTAATTCCAACTTTTTAGTCAGCTGTGATGAATCGATGACATACCTTCATTGAGTATTTGTAGTGGAATCAGTCAAAAGTATTCAACTCAATTTTGGACTAAATGCATACAGATTAAGACTATTGTATGAAAATTTACTATTTCTTTCTGCTGTTCATGTCTATGTCAGTAACTATGGTTAAATATCAAAGTCAGACTTTCAAGGCAAACAGAACATTGGCACATGAAAAGAAATTAAAATGAGAACTAATATAAAATTAGGGTTCAAGTATGATTTCTATACAGAAAAGATATTACTGAATGAATTTATGAAATCACATCCAAAGATTATATTACAGTATTCTATGAAAAAACTAAAGACTTGGAAAAAAAATCAAAATAAGTGAAGAAATTTTTCAGAAAAGATTATTAAATTTTATATTTTTCTTAGAATTTAGATTTTATAGATCATTTATTATATCTTAAAATATATAGCTGCCATCTTATGTCTTAAACAGGAATATGTAATTCTATGGGACTGTGTTCTGTGAGAATATCTGTGCTAGTCAATGTCATTCAATTTTACATGCAATCTTTTAAATATGTTCCAAAATATTTTTATGGTATTTGAATTGTTGTATCTGCATTTTTAAACTACATAAATTTTGTTCCCTCATCCAATATCTGAATACATTTCTTACAAGCAGATGGTAATGTCACCTCTGAATAAATTTTAATTCAGTACCTATGAAAACTATTTATACAGGTTATTGATGGGAGACTCTAACACTATTGAAGGTACTATGATTCAAGACAAATGGGGCCTTTCTGTAATTTGGATTCAGTTGGAAAGATACTTTAACAGGAGCTCAAAGCATTTCCTCTTCTATTTTGTTGTTCTGGAGCACTGATTAAGAAATAAAAAAAAAGGAAGGTAGAAAAGAAATGTTTACTCAGGTCAGCCAAACAGGCTGGATGAAAATTTTCATTTACAACCAAATTAACTTTTTTACAATATTTCAGCAGAGTCATTAGCAGATGCAATGAGGACTCTTATCTTGCACATCCTTATTCACCTGAAAGTCCAATTAGCACGAATATTTACAGTGTCAGGGTCTTTGAAAGAGAGAAAATAATTTTTGTATACATCCTCTGAAAACAATATTGAATTCAATGTGTATTTTGTGATGATAGGACACAACAGAAGTTTGTAAACAAAGATCACCTTGTTCATCTTCAAAATATATGCAGAGTTGCGGAGGTGTCTACAGCAGTTTTTCCTGTTAATTTGACAAGTGATTTGCTGTCCACGGCTCTTTAAAGATATTTCAGACTGTTTTTTGATCAGGGAATTGATGTCAAAATCAATTTGATAGGCAAAGTTTCTCTTTCTTCCATTGCTAAGTAATAGCTAATGAATAGATGGGGCGGGGGGGGACCACATGCAGAATACACAAGCCAGTGTGCCAAAAAGTTAAGAGAAAAGTAGCCTCCAAGATCAATAGATACAGAGTCAATGGCCTGTAAATTAAAATAGGAAGTGAGATACAGAGAAATATACTTAAAATTTAAAGAATCCTTTCCTTCCAAATCTCCAGGGTACAAAAATTAAACACAAAGCAAGAAAAATGCCAGCTGTTCAAATAAATTACAGATCAACACAAAGGAATCGAGTAAGCCCAGCCAAGCACACTGCAGCTGTCTGCAGACACCAAGAAAGGAGAACAAACTGCTTTCCAGCAGTCAACAGTCTCTAGGGCAATTTCTGTAAAAGGTGCCAACAGGAAACTGAAATATGAGCTTGCTTTTCACTTATGAAATGAGAAACCAACATAATTCATGCTCTTTATCCCTATTCATTTCAGAAAGTCATGCAACAAAGCCAAATCCACACCTTTATTGGCTTACAATCTTAAGTGCTGTAGGAGAACGTAAATCCCAGCAAAGCCTAGTAACTCCACTGGCCTCTTAGAAAACATAAAGAGCAGCCATTCACTTGTCAGACAAACAGCTGCATCTGAAATGTTCAAAGCAACCAACTTTTCTCTCGGATTTTAGACCAATGTCTGACCAAGAGACAACTAGCTGACGAAGTTCATTCCTGTAATTAAAACAAGCTTCTAAGTCACCAGCTATGTGCTATTAGGTCAGCTCTGGCAAGCTGGGGACCAGCTGGCAAAGGAATTGCAAACTTCAAAGAAAGCTCTCAAATATCCAGTCGCAGAATAAAAAAATACCCACTCTTAGTACCTTATTTTGGAAGCTCACACTGGTTAGATGGTGACCTTTACAGGATTATCTTAAGATGGAAGGAAATCAGCCCCTCTCTGAAGTGTTCCTGAATTTGTAATAGAAGATGGCTGCGTGACTGACGTTTGTGGGAAAAAAGAAAGGAAAGAAAAAGGCTTAAATGTCTCCCAACATAAGCTGAAGCTCTGATTTACTTTCAAAGGAACAATGATAGCCGACTGCAAATTTACAGCACACAACACAACACTCTCAATCCATCAGTTAGAGCAGGACAGAATGCTGCTTCCATGTTCTTAATATTTTTTTTCCCCTCATGAATTTGCTCATTTTAACAATATGAACAGGCTGATTCTTTCAAATATTTCCTTTGTTCCTCCCGTCCTCCAAACATCCTGTTCAGTCTGGCAACAAAGAGAAGTTTAGAGAAAATGACAGAGATTCAAAAGACACATTTAAAAGCAGTAACTGTTGTTATCCTCCATTTATCAAGCACATGTGGAGAGTGGAGAGTAGATCTGTCAGACAGTTTTTCTGTCTTTTCATAGAACTAAAACATTTTTTACACTGAAAACATCTAGCCATCAGCCATTTATGTATTATTACACTTTCAGAGTCTACAGGTGTGGAAATTTTCAGCTATTCTACAGAATTAAGAAAAAAACCCTTTCTATTTAAGGATTTAAAGATATACTATCTTCCTCCTAATGTCAGCTTTTGTTCCTGTGATTCAAAAGCCCAATTTCTCCTCTTAGGGCTGATATATTGCTTTTTGCTATTTCATCACCACAGCCTGGACTATCAAATTCACTTTTGAAAGTCACAGAGTCCATATATAGACCAGCTATCTATGATGCTCTAAAATCAAAATGACTTATAGGAGGGGAAAAAAGCATGAATAATATGTCACCAGTTGATTTTTTTTTTTCTAAAGTCTTTTAATTGAAGCAAGCAGCCCAGCCAGTTGTTTTCTATTCCCCCTGGATACTATAGTGAGTATAGAACAACAACAAACCAAAAACATCCAAAAAACCAAAATCACAAAAAACAAAAAACCAAAACCAAATACAAAACCAACCAAACAAAAAACCTCACACACCATTAAAACATGAAGCAGTTACATCCTGAAAAATTAGTTTTAGGTATGGATAATATGTTATTTGAAAGCAGTCTCAGTTTCTGCCACTAATGCAGTGTAATCGTTAATCACAGTTAATGTCTTCTATGTTATATAAGATTCTTTTCAGTTTTCAAGCATTTAGATATGCTGAATACATAACCTGTATTTACATTAGCATTCTGGCTCAGAGTACTGAAGTTAGCTTTGAAAAGAACCCCCAACTACATATAGTAAAGATGTTGATGCTTTAATACAGAATTTTTGATCTACTGATCCCTTCCTATCCCACTCAATTATTTGTTAATGTAGAAAACAGCTGCAGAAGTCTACAGAAAACACATCAGCATGTTGCAGAACGTGGACTGAAATGAAACCTCACATAAACAATCCTGAACTGAGAATGTTCTGAACGTTTTTAGTCAAGCCATGATGGCACTCAACAATATCATAACACTTCCATTCACCTTTTAGGATTGTTTCGCTCACATATTTAGCATAAAAATCCCTATGTGGTAGTTTGCATTTTCAGCAATCTTAAATTTAGGTAGCATTTCTGAATAAACAGCAGATGCCTGTAAAATATTCTCATATTACTCCTACTAGCATCAAGGGTGACATTTATTCACTGCATTTCATCACTGTTCAAAATAACTAGATGCTTCGGGCCTATTTATTTTTGACCGATGAGATATAAACAAAGCTCCTGGGATGTTGTAGCACTTCAGGGCCAATTTGCAGCAAGGATCAGAGAATTTTGCACCTCATCTATGACAGTGAGAGCTTGAAGACGTGGAGACAGCACAGGCACATGTGAGGAAGCTGTGCAAAAACATCGTGCCCTCTTCAATCATTATTGCCGGTACAGTGAAAATTTAATATCCCCTTCTGCTAAGAAAGCTCTTCCTTTGAGACTGCAATCACAGCTCCTTGCAGATGAAAAATCACCAGGCAGTAGGAAGGGTTCAGGAAGGCCAGAATGAGTGGTGAACACCCAGCTCTGTGCACAGGGCTGGCCCCATTGCGGGGAGATCCAGGCTGCTGGGACGGGGCTGTGAGTGGTGGGGCCAGCCCCCTTCACTGGGGAGCTGCCTTTCACTCCTGCCTGAGGGGCTGCAGCCATCCCTGTGCCCAGCCATGCATCTCCTGACCCCGACTCCAGGTGCCAGGCCCGCTCCAGCCTGCCCCACTGCTGTGAGCTGCCCAGTGTGGTGGGCTGGGGCTCCTGCCACTGGGCCGGCTGGCTCCCGGCACTCGGAGCTTGGCACAGCACGGCACGGGACAGCTGCCTCACTACACCCCACTGGGACTCACCGACACAGCAGCTACCATTGTGTTAACTACCTTGTAAAAACACATGGTCCAAGAGGCACCGACGTACTTCTAAGTGAATTAAATAAACCTTACATAATGAAGGCCAAGCTGTTCCTATCAGAGGTATAAATCTCATCCCATGAAATCTCAGGCTAAAATCTCCTGAGATTAACAGTCTTGAAGTTTGTAAGAATTTACAGTGTTTTCAGGTAACCAATAAGGTGGAAGGCCATTCGAGCAGTGTGTCGGATATAGCTGTGGGTGGCAGGCACAGAGTGGCTGTGGCTAGGATCTAGATTCCCAGCACAGGTGAAGCTTAGCAAGATTTGCCTTCAGAGAGGTACCAGGCACTATGGCCCTCATCCCTCCAGATCTCTGCTCTCACAGCTGGGTGCAAGTTGAAAAGCACTGACATGGAAAATAGTATGTGTTGGTTTGACCTTCATCTTGCAGGCAGGGCAAGTCAAACAGTACTATAATATTTCTGAATTATCTATAACAAGATAACTAAATAGAAACAAGAAATCATTCCCTTTGCTAAATTAAGGACACAAAGGAGATAAAAATACAAAGAAGCTGCTTCTGGTGGAAAAGGCAGCAAGACTGAATTGTTTGCCAAAGAAACATTTAAAGTCTCTCTCCCCATTGCCTGGAAGATGTGGCTCAGACAGAAACCAGAGTTCCATTCCTAACCTCGTTTACTACTAGACTTCTTTTCCTCTTGTATTACATTTTCTCTTTGAAAAACTGTTTTCAATTCACCTGGAGCAATTGTCAGGAGAATTCTTTCATTCCTTATCTTTTACTCTTCCTATCTTTATCCTGTAAACTGTTGATACTTGGATGTACTGTGATTTGTTCCTTGCTTCTCATTTTCATTACCATTTTCCTTCTAGCACTTAATGTGTTTCAACTACCATTTCTTTGAGTAATACAAAGGGCAAAAGCCATCTTTTATTTTTGTTTGCTACTGTCACTATACAACCATCTTATTACCTTCTTTTCAATTACAGGCACTGTTTCAACACCCACTATGCTTTTTAGTGCACAGCGCTTTTTTTCAGCCTTGCTTTCCACACTTACACCCTTCTTAAAGACTTCAAACAAAGATGCCATCAGTATACTGACTTTCTTTTTTAAAAAAGCTTATTTCTTGGTTGTAATTCTCCAGATATTTTATTGAGAATATTTATAATATGAAAATCTATTTATATATTCAGTCCTTACCTATTTCAGTGCCTCTGAGAATTTTGAATTTACATCCAGAAAAGGGTAACATATGTAGGCATGCCTCAAACATAATTTAATTGCACCTACCTCAGGTAACAGTCACAATGGAAATGTAGGATGCATATGATTTTGTATAGCCTGTTTGCTCAGAGAAACTTCTTCTGTCCACACTCTGCCCATGTAGAGCTGCCACAGCAACCATCACCTGGGCTAGCCAAATGCATGGGCTGGCTCCAGATGCTGCTCACACAGTAACCCAAATAATGTGCAAACATAGACTTAATTTCTTTACAGTGGAGCTTCAGAAAAACTACCAAAATAAAGCTGTTAGCTAATGACTGCATTTCCAAATAGTCTGCCAGGAGAAGAAGCTGATATCTGTAATTTGAAATGCCAGGTCAATTAAAAATTTCATAAAGGGATCAATACATCCATAAAGTTTGGAGATATTTTTGGGTATATTTTCAGTTCAGTAGCTGTAGTCTAATTTTGACTGAATTATCAGCTAGGTGGTTAAAAACTGGAGAGCTAAAAATGAAAATGAATGAAAGATGAGCAAAGTAAATGCACAACACTAAAACCCAACTATGCTAGTTTAAATTATTATTTCAGATGTTAAGTCAACCGATAACATTTGGTTATTATGATTTAATGCCTTATCAACTGAAATCCATCCCTGCAACTATATGTGATTGGCAAACGCTATGAAGGCAAAATGTTATGCAAAAACATAGAAACAAACAAACTATGAATCTGAAATGTACTGAAAAGATAGTGCAAAGAAAGCCTGGTGCCAACAGTTATTCATCTACTAATCAATACAAAGTAAAGTAAAAAATAACATACAATGCTAGAAAACACTATGAAAAGTGAAGAACAAGATGTTAACACATTGAGTAAAGACAGAAAGACTAGCCAAAATCTATAAACCTAGCCCAGTACCCTGATTAAACTCAAATTTTGTCAGCATTTCCTCCCTATATGGATGTAAAATAAGAAAGTAACTCTCAGAACATGCACAGAATGATTAAATTATAAAATGAGTTTCAGAGAAAAAGTACACTTTTTACCTTTTCTATTTACATTTAAAGAGTTTAAGTTTATATATTTCACTCAATAGACGAGAAACTCAAAAAATCCATTACAATCTAATGTGAAATTTCATGAAAGGATTTCAGTTCAGTCTAACAACACTTCAAAGAGAGATTTGGTTAAATCCGATAAGTAGGATTACATGCAGATGTCAATCAATAGGCGCTCCATATCTATTTGTATTTATAAAATATCAAAATGCCGTGTTTAATAATTACTTTCTAAATGTCCTTCTTATCTAACATAGCTTGAAAAAAATTGTGCAGGAACGTGTTACAGTATGCCTGTGCTCTGTGGATTCATACTGACATTAAGATATCACCTTCTGTTTAACACTGCACTTCTGTTTGTTAATGAAACTTATCCTTTGCCCTGGAATTCTGGGTATCCTGTATAAAAATAAATGCAAAAAAGATTAAAAAAAAAAAATCCCAGGCAGACCTAGGAGCAAAAAAAGAAAGAGGAAAAAAAACCTATAGAACTAACATAATGTCTTGGGGTGATCTTATGATGTGTATCCCATATCACGCAGATATGAATCCTGTGTCTCAAACTGAGACACATACATTTATTTTTAAAAATTTCCATGAATTAAAGAATTAAAGATATCCAGACACTTTTCCTTTCAGAGATGTCTACTAGAATAGACTTTTCTTCAAGATAAATAAGCAACAATACAAATGAAAGGCTAAAAACTCTTCAAAGTTTACAGTTAAACCTATTTTTAGGAGTTGGTGTATGATATGGTTATCTGGTATTTCAAGTCAATGTAGTATAATTGAGTTTTTCTTGTAAAAATATTGGCATACTCACAAAGAAAAAAAAAATCTTATGCAATCCATCAAGCTTATATTTTTCAGGAGCCTACAGTGAATTACAGCACTACAGTGGTAAATAAGCAAGCAAGCAAACAGAAACTGCTCACTTGTTCCTCCTTTGTGTAAACCAATTAAACTGAGTGATCAGTAAATCCTTTCAGTGCAAGTATTTCTCTTAACCAGTCAAAAGGTCACACTAGTAGGCTTCTGGCCATTGTGTTGTGCTGCTGACACAGCCAACTTTCCATGGCTATATGTTTGTCATTGACAAATGCCAGAGGCAGCTTGCTCCTGGGATTTGACTGTAAAGGTACCATTGTGTATCAGGAACTCATCCTCAAGGTGCAATGGGAAACCCAGCAAAGTGGCTGATTTGCAGCTTTGCCCTTCTGTTTTTCTTCAGGATATAATTCAGTTAAATACATTCTCCGACAAAATTCAGCAAGGATGTATTGTGGGCTGTGTAAGCTCTTTCATGGCTCTCAATGTGCAGCATGAATGGATGGTTAAAAAATAAAATCCTAAGCAACAATAACAATGGAAAAACAGAATTGTGTGTTACTTATAAAATCAGGATACTATGGGATATTTAGCAGTCCCAGTGAAAAGAAGGGAAGTGAGTACAAAGGCTTTAATTTTCCTTTGTAGTGACCAGGTATCATTATGTTTCAGGTATCTCCCTGCTCAATATCTGAGGGAAGCAGCACTAGAGAACAGAAACCAAAAGGGAAAGGAGCTGACAGTGCACAGGTCCATTGGTGCCTCAGAGATGCTCACAATACACAGGCTCCCTTGAGTACCACAGCCACAGGCGAATTCCTTTATGCCCACGGAATATCTCCCTCCAACAGACCAGCTGAACAAACAGATGCTTTTATAACAGAGCAAACAGCAAGGTAAAAAAGGACTGTGGATTCAGACAAATAAGCAGCATTTCTTGGAGCCCCCTTGTACCTTACTTATCTGCCCTTCCCAGGAAGCTCATTGCCTGATGAGCCCCTGCTCTCCCAATCCAATATTGAGAGGCAGTTAAACAAGCATTCCCTTAAAATTTGTTCAAACCAATGAAATACAGAAAGCTAATTGAAGTCTATCAAACACTGATAGAAAGGTGTCCACTGCCCAGATAACAGCAGACAGCAAAACATACCAGCCCTGCATCATCTACACACATACTTTTAGGAATAGGTTTATAACAGTGATTTACTCTAGGGGAATTATCAAAAGTCTCTACCAATGCTGGTATCGCTTCAGCAGAGCTTCATAACCTACACTGGAGCCCAAAGCATCTTTTGATATCCCTTACTTTCAACTGAGGTTACTGAAGAGAGGCTCTGGAGGCTTTAAGATTCTGTTGCTTGGCAGAAATATATCTGCTATATGCTACTAGGAAAATTTGAACTTCCTAGTGCTTGCCTGAGTTGTAATTACTGTATTTTTAATTGAATTGATTTCTGTTTTCTATTCAAAGTTTTACATCCCTGTGTCCCAAAATTTCAAGGGTAAATTTTGCAAGCCACATTTTTTCATTCCTTCTTGTTGGCAGGCATCACATTTGCTAACTTCCAGTGAACTCTGACTTCCTTTGTTAGCCAGGACCACTGGTAAATGACCAAAAGTGGCTCAATAAATGCTTCTGCCAGGTCTCCCAGGTGCTTGGGTGGATCCCATCTTGCTCCATAAACTTGTGGTTGTTAAGGGGTGTAGTCAGCCACTGAGCATTTCCCCTCATATTAGGGCAGCTGCATTTTGTGCCCCATTGCCATCTCACAGCTCAGGGGGTTGAGTACCCTGAGAATAAGTGGTCTTACTTTCAAAGACTGAGGCAAAGGCCTTAGGTACCTCAGCCTTTTCTTCATCCTTTGTCATGGAGATTCTCTTTCAGTCTCCTTTTGTTGCTGATGTATTTATAGAAACATTTTTATTGTCACTTATGCAGAAGCCAGATTAAGTCCTACTTGAGTTTTGGCCCTTCTAATTTTCTTCCTACATAACCTAAGACAGCACCAGAGGTATTTAATTAACATCTATTTTATTCTATTATATCTTACTTGAAGCTAAAAATCATGCATGAAGAATTTTTTTTTGAATCCTCTTAGTTTAAGCTAATCAAGTGCTTAATGCTTGATAGCTCAAAAAAAATTAAATTGCAAATGTGTTCCTAAACAGAAAAAAAACTAATTCATTTATAATGAAAATCACTGCAAGAAAATAAAAACAAAAAACCCACAGATATAGTACGCATATTTTTAATCTCTCTTACATTTCAGGATTCAAATTCACAGTGGCTTCTGATGCTGCTGTAAATTAATTACTATTTTTTCAGAGATGGAATGAAAGGCAAGATCTATCATCTTGTATTAAGATATATATAAGCCCAAAGTAAATAATATGATCCAGCTTCATTAAATACTGGGCTGGTTAAAGAACACATACAGGACAATTTAAGTTGCAAAACTAGAACGTAATACCTGTTGTCTGCCAAACAAGAAAAGGTCTACACAGGGCTTCTCAGGCATTTTTCAGCTATGCATTTCATCAGAGGATGTTAATTTGTTAAATTAACTCTAGAAGCATACTATTTGTTTGTAGGGAAAAGTTTCTTCAGTCAAGAATTACATTTCTGGTGTGAGATCCATTCATGGTCCATCCTGGAAGCCCAGATTCTCACATCACCCCCTGAATCAGAGCCTGTGCTTGGGTGTGGGTCCCAGCCAACTTCCTCTGTGCTGTGCTAGGGCACTTCCCAAGCAATACCTGAAGTTTTAATGTACCAGTTCATGATCCTCTCCACAGCCCAATCAAGTATAAAGGAAGATTCAGACTCAGGCCCTCCTTTGAATCATCTCATACTTAATATTACCTGCAAAATCTACCCTACTTTGAATTACCAAGAGAAAAAGAAAACAAGAAAATATTCTGGCACATTTTGAACAAAACTAACTTTGGAGAAGCCCACATTGGAAACAGGGCATCCCAGTTGGATAAAGCAGTGTTTAATGCTAGGTTTGTATGCAGATGGAAACTGCTTTGTGGAATTTTTACTGTAAAAGAAGAGAGTTTTCTCATGTTTGCTCTTGAATATTGGGAGTTTCTGTCAAAAGTCTGTTGTTCAGAACCCAAGTATACAGAAGAAACAATTTTGTGTTTGTCAACATTTATAGATAATTCTTTACAGCATCATAGTAAATACCCAGGAGTGTCTTATGCTGGTGAAAATACTCCTAATGATACAGCATTGAAACAATTCTCTGAATGAAATACCAATAAAAGAAAGATTTTCTCTTCTACCTCAAGACCCATGTCTGCATCAAGACTTTACCAGCACTACTGAATCACTTGTACTTTTATCCACTTCTTAACCTACACAGCTATCCCTGAAACTTCCTAAAAGCAGAGCAAGCATCAGTGCATGTCTATTGACCCATTATTCTGTGGGTTAGTTATGGGCTAAAAAACCCCACAAAATGAGAACAGAATTAAAAAAGACTATTAAGAAGAAAATATGGGACCAAGTAAAGGCAGAATGAGGATTTGTAAGGGAAAATTATAACAGAGATACTTATTCTAAAATTTTTATCCATTACCAACAAGCCTCCTTAGATATCTGGATCATGCAACAACTCCAATATGTTTCCCTGGTGTTCATGAAACCAACATCTTTCTGTTTTCCTCTGAAAAAGAAAAAATTTCTCCATTTTTCATGTGAATGCAAATGTATGGACTGTTAATACTGATACAGAACTCATACTTTCCCTCACAATTTCTGGTGCCTCCAACTTAATGTATTATTTTAGACTTCAGAAAAAACGTAACCACAACAATAACAAAAGACCAAGCAATAGAAACACTACTGACTTCTTTATTCTGCAGACAGAAATTTTGTCCTTTGTCACTTTCCTTAATTTATAAACCAGCAATTGACCCTTCTTGACATGAGGAAGCTTATGAAAAAAAAATCATTTAATTCGTAGTATGCAAGTAGTGAATAAGTTTTTCAGATTAGGTACAAAATTTCAGAGGGGACATGAAACTCAAATGAATTTTGGCAAGAACTGACTTATGCATCCAAATCCCAGTTTCACTGTGAATTCTTTACATATCTCTTTTTCCCTTCTGCTGGGTACAGTGTGTTTCTTCATTTTGTGCCTAAAACTATATTTAAGCTCCCTTTATAGTGATGGACAGAATTTGATTTCTCTGTGTTTTGCATTTATTGGTTTCTGCATTAAAAATATTCCTACCACGAATTATGTAAGTGGAGATACAACGTAATTAAGCCTGCCAGTTAGATGATCCCATTTCCAGCTGATGATAACTCAGCACTTACTCCAGCCCTCCAACGCACAGAAATCCATATCGCTGGAAACTAGACTAGAGTCTGATTAGTCAATAAGAAATCTGTATCAATAGACTCTCTCCCCCGTCGGCATTAGCAGCACACTAATACATGGAGAGTGTGGTAGCTTGTGGGGGGAGCAGCTGTTTAGTTTAAGAATTCAAGTCTCCAACATCCTGAGTGACACTGTCAGGCAAGAGGTTTTCAGCAGTCCAGTCTGTCGCAGCTTCCTTTAGTCTCTTAAAGGAAATTTGGAACTGTCTGCAATTGCATACTTCATAAGCACACTGAGGTTGCAAATTCAAGCACTTGAGACTGGGAAATGCCAGACTTAGCCAGTTGCCCGTGTAAATTTAATTCTCTCCTTGATGAATGCATGTCTACACATTGTGCTATAATTTTAATTACCCCATTGGATACTGTTTTTTCCACAGGACATCTCTCACCCCACCAGATGAATGCAGAGAGGACCTGAATTAACATTGTACTGACAGCCATAAAAATGTCGTTTTCAACTTGCAGGTATTTGACTTTGCAACAAAAATTACATTCTTATGGCACAAATCTGAATAAAATTTGAATTATATAAACACGCACAGATTTGAAGGAATAATGCAGCAAGAAGGAGATGAATTATTTATATATGACCAGCATCAATGCAATTAATAAAAATAGCAGGTGTTGTTAATATCTACACGGTTGAACATACTTTGCAAACACAATGTCATCATCATAATTTAGATATTTCAAAACATTTCACAAACCTACAACATTATTACTTGTGACCTTAACCCTTCCAAGATAATCTGCAGAAGCTGCAGTATAAGAAAGATAATGAAGACCAAAACAGAAAACTGCTATGCACTAAAATGTGCTGATTATTCTTCAAGTTTAGCATAATCTGACTAGGGAAAATATCTGTCCTTGCATAAAAAGTGAGTGCAACTGGAGTTTTACTGGTATTAGTTTTACAAAAATGTCTGTACATAAAAGATATAACTGAAAAAGAACCAGAAACTGACCCAAGAGATGAACTAGTGTCGAAAGCTCCAGCCCTTTGGCATTGTCAGTCATCTGGAAAATTGAGGCTATATTTAGTTCAGATGTTCATTCTTTTATTAGCAAAAATCAGTTATGACTAAAAGAACCCAGGCTAAATTTGTTATTTCAGATTAAATGAGTTTTTAACACAATATTTGCTCGTTTATGCATAAAAGTGAGTCCAATGTGTTCCCCAATTTACAAATCTCCTGAAATCTCTCAAAGCCTTATAACTGATGTCTCATCAAAGGGGTAGTTCCTTTTGTCTCATCGCTTCTTGCTATGATGCATCATGTTGTTACTAACTGCACTACCATATAAAAAAAATCATGAAAATGTAAATAAAAAGGCTTTCATTTCGAAACAAATCCTCACTGTTCTGTTGTAACACAGAGTGCTGAATTCAAACATTTCCCTTCAGACAGAGAACAGAGCTCAGTAACCAAGATCTCTTTTTTCTTTTGCTAGGGATACTTTTGATCTCACAGGTTCTGCTACAAAAAAAAACTTGATTAAGAATAAATGTTCATCAAGTAGGTAGATAAAGATATAATCATGTGATTATATCAGTTCTTTGTTTCTCCTAAGAGTGAACTGCTTATTTCTTTTCTTTCTGGCTAGCTGCTCTGAAGGAAGTTTTCTAAGAGTCTCTGCAAAGCCAGCACTAATTTCTAAACAAATAGCTGGCTTTTTTACTAGAAATGGAACTAAATTATATGGGAAGTCTTATGTCACAGTCATTCTGCTTCTTTTTTAAAATAAATTGTCCCATCTTCTAAGCCTCATTTAAAAAAAAAAATCAATCTGAAGCACTGGAGACTGGATTCAGTCTTCATTAATTGCTTCCACACACTGCTGCTCCCTGGATTCACAAATTTGCCCTGTCAGCACCAAGTCTGGAACATTTCTCCTCAGCCAGCCCTGCTGCTTCCCTTTCCATTTCCCAGTGTCCAGCCTCAACACCAGCTATCAGCCACACAGTTAAAAGGCTGGTTCTTTCACTGTTTCTGAAAACACAAGTAGCAAGTTCACACTCCTCTTTGAAAAAGGATCGCTCTTTTGGGAAGCAAATTTAATGCAGGACATTAAGTAAACTGATGCTGTCATTAGTGCAAATGTCAAGTTCATTATAGCAGATGTCTCAGTTGAAGATTGCTACACATTAAAAGCTCAAAACAAATGTGCAGAGCATCCACCATTTGATTTAGTGTGTCTGCTTCGTAGCCTACACAACTGAGCCAGGAGCAGCTATGGGCATCATTGTCTTGTCTGTAGCAGGGGCAGGCTTCTGGCAGGACATTCCTGAAACATATCCTGCACACGGCGTGACAAGGATCATTCTTATCAGCGCTTGGACGTGTAAGATGTTGGTGAAGTACAGGAGGCAAAAGCCACAGCTCATGCAGCTAGAGTCTGAAAAGAGCTCTAGTAAGGTAAGAGTAAGGAACCTCTTGCAACCATACTGCACACATTGTTACAGAAACATCTTCATTTGGAAGGATCAGGTGGTGTGATTCTTGTAAATTGCATGGCTTTCTATAAGCTATACAGTTCTGGAATGGACCTGCCTTTGGTGTCTTCACACAGAGAACAGCAGGTGAAGCCAATTATCAGGAACAGTGATTTCTGAGCCTCTTATAATTCTCTCCCCCTAGCTAGAGCACAAAATACTTTCCTGCCTTTCAGGCCCAAAGTAATTAGCTGGAATAATAAATGCCGACAGTAATTTTAAAAATACAAAGGAAAAACTGTGTTCTAAAAAAATAAAATAAAAAAATTCATGTGTTTTGAAAAGCTAGCTCTAAACTTCTTTCCTAAGATTATAATTCAGTTTTTTGATAGCATTCTTAGTTTGACTTACAGGAATTTATAAACTGCAGCTGACTCTTCTAAAAGCACTAACAGTCTGAAACAGATGAATCAAAAAAAAATCACCCTCTAAATGAACGTCAGGAACCACACTTCATGATTTCCCTCAATCTAACATAGGCTATGGTATAACAGAGGCCAACAAATACTGCCTCAGAGAGAAAAGGATTTCATTGTTGCCTTCTTCCCATGATTTAGATGTAAGGTTATTTTTCGTGCTTAAAAAGATCTTCCTCTGCCCCTCCTGGAGCAGGCCAGCCAGAAGCCACTTCAGACAATGATCAAATACAGAAAATGTTTTCTTTCAGAGTTGCGTGTATAAAGAACCCTTGCGTGTTTCAGAGTTGCGTGTATTTCAGACCCTACATTTGACAATGCAACAAATATTTACACACAAGATGTGACTCAGTATCAAATATCAATTAACAGAAAAAGCCAAAAGTAAGAAGCACCAGAGGTACAAAGAAAGGTAAGAAAAAAAAGCTGTAATACATAAACTTGGAGACAGGAGTAAAAGCCACAGTTCAAAAGCAACCTTAAAATTTCATTTAACATATAATTTCACCTGACTGAAAAGATCTGTAAAGTCTTGCAAATGTTCTTGCAAAGGTCTGAACATGTACTTGGCTCTTGCGAGACCAGCCTCACATGGAACCTTAAAATTTAGCTTCATGTTCTTGCAGATCCACTTGCAGTTCACAAGCGAACACAGGAATATATTTGCTACAGGAATTTCTTGCTATCTTAAAGCTTCACTGTTGTCAAATGTATACTTAATTGTTTCTGTTCTACTAAGTCCATTGCATTATCTACTTCACGGTATCACTAAAAATTTACTCAAATTGATGATTTTTTTCATGCAATTTTTTTCATGCAATTGATGATTCTTTTTCATGCAACAGTCCAATAAAAATAAGTATTTTACATTTGCCAGTATAAGGATGTATCAAAACTAATCCATCCAGACTGGAGTCAACGATTTAATGTATAAAATTCAGTTTTGGGAGAGTAAGAGAGCATGGCTGGATTTTCCTTTTACAAGGTGTATGCATTTAGAGCACTGTAAAAAATGAAACAATCTAATTTTATTTTCATAACTGAAAAAAAGTTCTCAATTGAGCAGCTGTCATCGAGCCAGCACATATATCAAAATATCTTATTGATGAAAATAAGAACACTGCCTTATTTGAATAAGGTTTTGAATAATGTTTTGAATAATCAAACCCTTTTTGTCTCCTGAACTACTCTAAGATTTCACACGTCATAGCTGCATGAGCAGGTACTTCTTACATGAAAAAAAAATCCCACTTCCTTTTCTTCTGCTACAGAGATGATCTGCAAAGAATAAACATTTAGGATTGTTTTGAGATTTTTTTTAATCTGGTAGAGATGGGTTCCCTTGGAAGCTGCTCAAATTCCATTGATACTTTTTTTTTCCAACAGCAGAGAGTCCTTTTGACTCTCTGTTCATTCTTTCCCTGGAAATCACAGCTGATTTACTTTAGATGTGGACATTATGCAAGTCATATAAATAATAAAACATAATTTAGAATATGAAATACTTTGATGCTGAGTGAAAAACCACTCCATGAAAATAGCAGACTGCATAATTTCAAGCTCTCCTCTCTCAAAGAAATCCACCACAGACAACAAAACCCCACTTAGTTAAATGTGAAATTCAAACTTGATAAGAATTCGGTTACCTTTAAGGTGAAGTGATTTAGGGTCACACTTTTTTCTGGACTGAGAAAAACAATAAAGGACCTTTGGTTTAATAGTGTGTGTGTGCTGCTGGTTTTTTTGTTTTTGTTTTTTTTTTTTTTTNTTTTTTTTTTGGTGCATTTTTATTTACTCTGTCCATACTTTCCTTTAACTTTCTTCATTAAACCTTTCTTTTAACCTTGCTTGGTCTGCCCTCTGTGTTCAGTTTTCATTGAAATAAAAGGATAGCGTCTGCTGCAACCTTTTTCTGCTTTAGACTTCCCTGAGTGTAAAGGGGTCCCAGTACCAGCTCTGCAGCTCCAGGGAAAATGCTTCTCTGCAAAAAGTAATCCCCCTTCTGCTCAAACACCACACAAAGAGGTATGGTAGCCATAAAGAGAACAATCTTTGTAGCTTTAAAACTGTTTTTTAAAACACTTAGACAGGAAACTATCACCCATGGTGAAAGCACTTCTTGAATTAAAGATGTGAACAGAAGTCTTCCAGAAGGGATTCTTCTGTCAATGAATGAAAAGAGAGCTTTTCAGGTACCTTAAATAACATCATAGGAAAACAAATAAACTGGCAGTTAATTTCCAAATGTAAGTGAAATTCAAATAACACCTGGGATCTAAAGGAGACTGTAATAGAGACCCTGTGCTGAAAAGTAAAACAGGGAAGGCAGCAGGGTGGGAAGTATTTGAAAGATCACCTAGAAGCAAAGGCTTTCCTCTCCCATCCTGCTAGAGGCCATGACCATAGATTCAAACAGCTGGTACATTAACAATGTAAGGACTAGACTGATGTGCCACAACAGAACTCAGTCTTTTATTACCAAGGCAGGGAGGAAATGCACAGAAGAGGAACCTCCAAACAAATCCTTAATGGATCTTAGTGTTAAAAATAATAAATTCTCCATGTATACAAGGTATCGAGATATAGCTGTAAAATTGCCAGCCTACTTTCCAGACTATTCCAATTTGAATTGTCCTGTGTTTTGGGTTTGTGCTGAACACAGGGTTAATAATTTATTATTGCTGAGCAGGGCTTACACAGAGCCTATCAGCTATCCCGTTCCCTGTGTCTTTCCAAAAATCTTTCTCATGAGAGCTTGCTTTACTGTCAGGTCCTTGTATAAGTATCTCCCACAAACAGAACAGGGCCTGGTCACACGCAATGGCTACTTGGAAGACAAACACCATCACTCCAAATGTCCCTTCCTTCCTCCTTCTCCCCACTGTCTATGCTGAGCATGATGCCATATAGTCTGGAAGGTCCCTTTGGTCAGCTGGGGTCGTCTGTCCTGACTGTGTCTCCTCCCAACCTCCCATTCACCCCCAGCTCTCTCACCAGTGTGACAGAATGAAAAGCAGAAAGGGCCTTGGCTCTGTGCAAGCCCTGCTCAGCAATAACAAAAACATCTCTATATTATTAACCCTGTATTTAGCACAAATCCAAAACACAGGACGATTCAAATTAGAATAGTCTGGGAAGTAGGCTGGCAATTTTCTAGTGGGTGTTTCATCAGCTGCTATTTCTGAAGCTGAAGTTTATCCATTGGCAGCATTCCTGGAGCTTGTAACTGTAGTATCTTGGGTACAGGACACAGTTGCCTATATGCTCTCACCTAACATAGGATACTCAGCAGGTAGCTGTAGACATCATTAAGCTGTTTGTTCATTGAGAGAGTCCTAACTGTTCTGGAAAAAGCAGGATGCTGCTCTATGCTCTCAACACGTGAAGATGCTGAGCGATACCCATGGTATGTTGGAGCCATCCAGTAAACAAGGAGCGCTAGTCCTTGAAACCAGCAAGACACTGAAACGTGCGCCAGCCTGAGTGATAATGCGTCTTCCGAACTGGAGAGTTCCATGGGTAATGCCAGAATCTTGCATGGTATGGAAACTCATCATGAAAATAACCAGATATCATCAAAAGATGTTTTGCTTAAAATATATTTGGAAATTGTAAATGCTTTGTATAATAGCATTTTTTTTATGCATGAGAATGTGTTTTACTGGGAAATACTAAGGAATACATTTCTATTCCCTGACATTTGCTAATAACGAAGAAATAATTGATACTAATCAGAGTTAATGCCTGCTGTTAGAAATCACAAACTAAATAACCACATTATACCACACACACAACAGCCAACACTATTACAGAAAGACATTTAGCACTTTAACTAAAAAAATTATGTGTACTTTCTAGTAATTGTCTAATGAGGAATAGTTTATGCTGAATCAAAAAAAAGGTAAGTGATTTCATAAATATATAATATAAACACATTCATTGTGACAAACTGATAAAATATTTGGCAGAAATCTACAAACTGCAGGGACCAGAACAGTGAGGACATAAGAACAGCAAGTGGTGATTGACGAGGTGGAAGATGGAAGAGAGACAGGAGAGAATGAAACCATCTGCCAAGGGAAGCCTGAGGAATGAAGGCCCACAGAAAAGAGGCAACATGAGCTCCAGAGACCAGAGCTCAGTTGCAGGAATTTTTAAGAGAAAACAATATTGAAGTGGGTCAAAGAGCCTCCAGTATAGCTGCAATAAAACCATCCTAATCTACAGTTAGCTCTTCCATTTAGTTACCTACTTAAAAGAACAAGAGCACTTGTTAGCTTACTAAAATTTTAACTCGTATTTTGTCTTGCCGGGCCTGGGGATTGAAGTCTGAAGACTACTTTCTTTTTTGATTGCTGCCTTTCTTCTACTGATTGAAAAGGGAACAAGTTCTGAAGAGAAGTTACTTAGGAAGTTAGACTTTAATATTGGATAAAGGATGCTTTCCATTAATGAATATCAAAATAAAATACTTCTTTATTTATTTGTAATTAGCAGAGGGCAAATTTTAAGAGTGATCACTATATGCCTCAGAAGTGTCTGAAGTAAGCAGATAGCTACTCTCTCAAGAAATGTTGCAGCATTGGATGGCTTTTTTTTTTTTTCTTTTTTTCCCTGGATTTAACAAAGAAAAAGGGTCTGAATGGGATCACCAGAAGAAGCATGAATTTCAATTATCTTCCATCCTCAGCAACACTTTGAAGTCAAGGCTTAGTTTGGCCTTTCTTCCAGATCCTGAGATTTGGTAACTTGCTCTAACAGTCATATTTTGATAATACTGAGAGTCTATCTACTCAGAAATAAAAATCTACCAAATATGCTAATAGCAAGTCAAGTTCCCACATTATTATTTTTTTTAATTAAGCTTCTAAGATTTTATAGTTATGCTTGTCTCAAAGTGAGACAAGCAAACAAAACAGCACTTCCTTATACTGGAAGAAGACTATCCACGTAGCATGTGGCAGCAGCAGGTGCTACCTAGTAAATTCCATTGACTTTAAATCATATTGAAATATAAATTAATATCTGTATATTTCTTTTCCTGATATACATAACAGCCCAAGTATGGTAGGAAGATTTAGAAAATATGACATTTTTTCTTTCTGCAGAGAAATACCCAATGGAGAAAATGCCAGATGTGTTCAGTGACTGTGAGATATTTATTAAAAAACCCAAAGATTTTCAGAAAGATAAGCAGGACTTTTCAGCTGTTTCCAAAAAAGACACTTCAATATTTTGACATGAAGGTACCTGTTACCTAACCTGAAGAAAAATAGCAAAGTTGTCACAAGAAATGACATACCTTTATCTGAAAAAATAACATCCAGATCAAGTCTATTGTATGTATATTGCCACAGAACACAATATTACAATAGCTCTTGCAGTTATCCTGATGATTTAATAAGCTCTTCAAAGACTTCCTAAAGTCTGTATGTTCTTCATATTTCCTCTTGTCAATGAACTGAGCTAAAAAAGTCACCCAACACTTGCAACCTAGGCAGAAGTAAAATAAATAGTGTAAATTATGTAGGTATTCTGCCAAGATGAAGGTGAGACAATATTTGTTTGAAATTAATAAGTTCAATGAACTAGTAACTAAGTAAAAAGTAATATATCACATGCTGAAAATGAAGACAGAAAGTAGTATGAGCAATTTAAGAGTGTCTTTGGGTGGAGGGTGGTTGGATTACAAAATGAGTGACTGAGACCAGCAATTTAGCTGATGTTCATTAGTTCAGGAAAGAGTTAGCAAACAACAAACATGAAGCAAAAATTTATGTATTTGTTTCTTTGTTGCAGAGGTATACAAATCTCATTTATATTTCATAAATTTCACTGTTTTCTGAACTAGTCTTTTCCTTGCATTTACCAAGTCTCAGTTCTTCTGCATTAGAAATTTGTGGTAAAACATGCTAAAATAATATTAGCCTGTAATACCCTGAAATTGGTGAAAATAATACTTCTTACATTTAGAAACTGTCAACTAATTGGAGTCTTGTTTAGGGAAAAAAGGATCTTTCAAGCTAAACATGCACACATTTTTGCCAGCTCAATTCTATTTAAAGCTATTTAAAATTCATTAACCTATATTTATTTTGAATTTTGTGGTTATAGTTAGGAGGGAAAATATACTACTGTCAGCTATCACCTCACATTACAAGGAGAACCATTCTATCAAAAAAATGAGATAAATCAGAGTATGCTTTGAGGTTTCTTCTCTGTACATCTGGCAACAATTATCTCCATAAGATGTAGCTCTTAGAGGTTCCAAGGCTTCCCGGAGCATGGAAAAGAGATGCCACTGATGTGACGCGATGACTTTCTGCTGCTCTTTTTGTATGACATAAGCATGAGCTGACTGATGTCTCAGGTGTTAAGCACTTTTGATGCCAGATATTCCTAAATAATTCTCTATCTGGATATACTTATTTTGAACAATTGCTCTTTTTGGTTTAAATCATATTTCAGATAAATATTTGAGCAAATATAGCTGTTCCCAGATTAATTCCACGTTACTTATGCCTGGAAAATACAGAGATTGTGTTCATTTGGTACTCAGTTATGTGGCAAACCCTAGAAAAAGCCAGGGTATTATATTCTACAGCTTGATTCCATGTCTGCTTTTCTTGAAAACCAGCATAAAATGAAAAGATGGGGAAATGATTGCTTCCAATCTAAAGCAACACAACTCTTACCTAATGGCTTTGGGTTTTTTCTGTTCATCTAGAATTTGAACATCATTAGTTTCTGAAACATGAAAAAAACTTGAAACAAC
Organism: Vireo altiloquus; assembly: GCA_013396875.1. Lineage (NCBI taxonomy): Eukaryota > Metazoa > Chordata > Aves > Passeriformes > Vireonidae > Vireo > Vireo altiloquus. The sequence goes on from VZRF01006704.1 coordinate 277,137, forward strand.
CAGGCTTGATATTATTAGAATCTGTAATATATAAAAAAGGCTTAAAATAAAACCAGAATATTTTATAAATAGTAATAATAGGAAATGTCCTAAATGAACCATGTTTAAGCATTTCAGAAAGCATTTTATCAACCCTGATGCAGATCCCCAAATTATTCAAAATTTGAAAAATATGTAAGGGATGCAGTTAAGTTATATACTTACTTTTAATAAAACCAGCAGTAAATATAAATATTTGCAATATAAGTTCCCCCCTAAATCTTCCAAATATCTACAACAGGGCAAACGAAAAAATGGCCTGGGGGCTAACTTTATATTGGGAATTAGAAAGACAAGAAAGTCAAAGCTGTGTATATGTATGTATATATACATACACTGTACATTCAACATATGCATACATAGGACATAAAACCTGCTTATGATTATGAAATTTGATACATTTTCCTAAAACAAAAACCACAAATGAACTACACACTAAAAAGCTCAGAAAATTATATATATACTATCTGGACACACATATACATAATTCTGAAAGCATGTCATCCTCCAAAGGAAACTATAAAGAGGTGCCACCTTTAATAGTTAAACGAAGCTGAAACCAATCTGCAGTTGCAATGAAATCACTATCATACAAGACTTTGTCACTGTATTTTACTCCATCACTTTGTAATAAGATCTTTTCAGAGAGTTTTCTTATTGTACCACTAACAAACCCATGGTTATTCCTCTGTGGAAATCCTTTGTGTTTATGGGTTAGGGCAGACAGAAAATTGAAAATGGAGTTAAGTAGATTCAGTTACAAACTACGATAGCCCAAATGTATCTTTGAATTCTAAAACTAACAAAGATGAGGATTTTTTTTTTTTTTTTTTTTGGCAACGGCAAGAAAAAGTCTTTGCTTGGTTGGTTTTTTGACACCAATGTCAAGCAATCACAGAATTTTTAGGGTTGGAAGGAACCTCTAGGGATCTAGTCCAACTCCACTGCCAAGGCAGAGTCACCTTATGGGCATCCTAATATATGTGATCATCATCAACATATGCCTTTGCTTTCCAGTTCTATTGTTTTCAAACCAGCAGCTGAAAACTAACTGGGAGCAAGCTTTATGTATTATCCAGTCACATATTGCATAACAAAATGCACATCTTCCCAGTGAACTGAAAAGGAAGACTGCTCTAGGCAGAAGGGAGAACATAGCACTATGGTTCTTCTGTAAACACTCAGTTCAAAATGCAAAAATTGCTTTATGTGCAGCATTTGGCCTCTCTTACATAAAAGCGAATAAATTGAAGAAGATGCAAAGCACAGAACTAACAAAAACATCAAATCCCAGAAGTTTAAATGGAAGTTTGATAAAAAAGAATGTAAGTTTGATTCATACACATTCAGCCCCAGGATAGGAAGTCTGCAAAAAGCTGGTTTGTGAGACCTCAGATCATCAACCTGAACTCTGCATTGGAGGAAATCTTGACTACAGCAAAAACAATTGAAAACAACAAAACCAACGAAACAAACAAAAAGTTTGAATAAGAAGTAAATAAGCAGGGTGTGCAGAAAGAGCACTTCTTCTCACAGTCAGTGTATGTTGACTACACAAGAAAGAATTAGAAAGAAACTCTCACACAGTCTACATAAGAGTAGACTTAAATTCAAAAGCAGCAATATTGGCAGATCACCCAGTAAGTCACTGGGGCTCCTAGCAGCAAGTTGTAGCACCTCTTTCAGCTCAAAATCAGCAGTCCACATTCCAGAATGAGAAGCTGCAAATTAATTAATGCACTCCAATAAAATCAAATCACATGGATATAAACTATTAATACATTGAAAAGTGGTAAAAAATACATTAGTATAAATATATTTCCATCAGAAATATAAGTGAACGTTACAAGCTTTTTCTAACTCTTGCAGGAAGCTTCCATCCTAACATACCCAAATAAGTCATGTTGTCTTTAAATAACAATTAAATTTTTCCTCAAGAAAATTGAAGCAGTCTTCTTCAAAATAACATAAAGTTATAGAACTATGAGGATTACTGAGTTGTAAGAGCATTAAAAAGCATATTTCAGCCTCCTTCCTGTAGTGTAATGAAGTCAGGACATGACACACAATTCTTCAGCAACAGGACCTCATGCTGTCTCCAGTGTGCATCTTTTAAAAAGGCATTGTCATACTGACGATTTCAAAAGGGACCAAACAAACCTACCACAAAGAGATTTCCAAGTGGGCAATGGCAAAACAAGCCTACAAAGCAAACCTCATCCTTCCCTCACTTTATGAAAGGTTATTTCTCTCTCAAATACTATTTTCTTTTTTAAACTCTAATGCAACTTCTCTTATGTAAGCAGCACTAGAAACCCTGGTGTTGACTCATAGCCTTCAGTACAGCACAATTTTAAAACTAATTGGTGGCCTAACTAGTGAGCTAGTGTATATCCTGTAGGGCTGTTACTGTTCTTTGTTGCTAGAAAAATTCAATTTTTAGTTTTAAGTATAAATACACAATATATCACACCAAATTACCTTACAATGGAAGTAGCACATCTCTAATGCAGTGAAACAACAGAACGTATGAAATTTTCCATAAATGTGAACAAAATGAACTCTCTCTCCAGTTCTATATTTCATTTATTTATTGATAGCAATTTTTCCAATATTTTCTGTAGCCCACTGGGACCTTGCCAAGTCAATCCTTCTTTTTAATAGGAAAATAACATTTCTGAGAGATTTGAATTATGTCAGGAGATAAGTAATTCAAAGATTGCTTTATGACTGACACATAGACACCCAGAGATGCAATGAGATTAAATCCTGTGGCTACTTGAGGCATGAACCCATTCTGTGTCAATCTTCCTCCATTTGTTTCTGGAGACTGACAGTGAGCATTGCTCACAAGTCAGAAATGCATCAATCCTTCAGAGAAACAGGGAAGAGAGCTTTCATTTGCATTCACTTAAATAGATGAGATCAGCAATGAATTCCATCGGAAATGAACACTTCTGGGGATGCAGCTTTTATTACCTCTGCAGTGATAAAGGATGGCATTTACAGAATGGTCCTCTGAAAAGCAAGTGCACAAATCATTGCAGGCACATAGTGTAGGTGCTAACACTGTTATGTGCTACTGCATCCAGTTTCTCCACTCTTCTGAAATCGGAACTCATAGCTCTAATTAATAATAAGGCTAAATGCTTACTTGGCTGAATGGTGCTTATATGGCCAACATTTCTGGTTGAAAATATATCCCACCAAATCAGTGGCTACCAGTTCAACCTCCCCAAATCTTCTTTCTTATAATGTATTTAGAATTACATGCACTTCTGCACTACATAATTCTTCAGCTGCCTTGATGGATTATAGGATAACTATTCCCAGCATCTGACTTCAATAAAAATGGTAATAAATATTGAGTATGCTGAGCAAGTTTAATATTTTGTTTCAACTTATTGTTGTAGGTAATGCACTCACTGCATAGCTCTAGTCAGGTAAATGAGCTGGAGTATTTAATAAATTGGATTCCCAGACAATAGACCTGCATGGATTACTGCTCTTCAGTTTGGGTTTTTATGCAAATTTCTTTAAAAATGTACTGAATAAATTTCCAGTCTTTTTAATTTTTAAAAAATATTACAATTTTACAATTTTGCAATTTTGCAAGGGAAAAGTTTTAATCTTATCTGATGATAGGCTTAAAAAATCACTTGATTTTGATCAACCACATAAGGTTGATTTCTGTAATGTAATCATACCTCTTTTAAAAGTGGTAACATGTTCATCTCTGCTATTTTAGGTGTCAGACCCTAAATGCACTTCTTTATGTCCTCCACAAATAGCCTTACATTGTAAATGATATGAACACATTGAAAATTTACTGTTTGGGGTTTTTTTGCTTTGTTTGAGATATGGCCTACCAGTGATTGCTGTCAATTCATAGAGTTTTGCAATTCAATTCCTTGCTTTCTGTGCTTTTGCAGTCATCTATTGTATATCTCACCCTTCATCTCATCTCTTGCTTTCCTGCCTGGTAGGACAACCTCAGATACTTAACGAGCCCTGCCATATAATAATTTTTTCTTTGGCTGCTCATCTAATCTCCACCACATTTAGTAAATACCCTATAATTAAGCACAACCTTCTTTGTCAAACCTTTCAGGTGTACCTGATATCTTTTTACCTGAAATTCCCACAATTTTTCTAGACTTCTGACACTCAGCATGGTGTGTATTTCTTCATGTATCCTTTCTTCCCCTTGTTACTGTGCTGTGTTGCGCCACTTCCTCACTTCCTTTATTTGTCAGAGCAAAAACATTTATAAAATTACTTTTAGAAAACCAACAGAAGTTTCAACTTAGGTACCAAAACACTTAGAATACTTAGAAATACCAAAATACTTAGAAACAAAAATTACACCAGTATTATAAAGCTAAACATCTTAGTACATTCAGAAGAAAGGCACTGCAGTTTTCACTATTTTAAAGAAGAGGGGACACTTTCATAAAGAATAATGATTCCAATGATATATATTCAACTGGCCACTTTAACTTATTTATTGCCATTTATGATCTTTGAGACATTTTTGCTATAAAATTCTGACAGTGGAAACATTAAGATGCTTTAAAATTGGATTGTTTCTTCATTTCCTGAAGCTCTGACACTTTAAATTAGATGCTTAAACTGTAGTAATAAACACACTGCTGCAAGATAAATAGTAAACAAAGACCCAAAATTACCATCTAAGGTAATGAAAATAAGGCAGGAATAAAGGTTATATGATACTGGTTAAAGAGGTGAGCAGCTACTATTTTCTTTCCTTAAACATACTTGCATACATTTATTTGTTTTGTACACACAGTTTGCTGCATACCATAAAAGATACAAATGAATAGATTGCTATGTTAAAGACGGCAAGGTAGTACAGTAAAAATATTTTATAGGATAATTTGGGATGAGCTGAATAAGAAACAAATCATGAAGTCAGAGCTCTGGTACATCACGCATACCAAATATATGACAATAAAACTTTATACGTTTCCATTGTACTGTTTTATGTCAAATAGTTACTAGGGAAAAACTGTATTAGAAATGTTTTTCCAGTTTAAAAATGTTTCATTATTGTTATCCTTTTTTTGTATTAATTCTACCATAAAACTAGAATCTGGGGGTTTTTGTGTCTCTTTATGAGAAGTGTAACCTCATCAACCAAAATCTGACAACATTTACACCCTTTTTCAAAGTTACCCAAAAAAAGAAGATGACAGTCTATACATTATCACACGTAGATATTTTGGTTGCATACAAGGAGATCAGAAAACAAGGATGATTGACAAGAAGGACATCACCCAATAAAAGACAGAAACCATGGGTAGAAGGAAATTTCCACTCATTGGCAGATAGAGTAGATCTGCAAGGTAACTTAGTTTTGTCATTCTCTCCCCATTATTTCTTAGGCTGGGAAAGGGAAAGATTAGAGAAGACAATTAGTTCTCTAAGCTGGTTTAATGGGCAACAGGTGTTGGATGGGAACAGGACTTCAAAGATCTAGAATTGACTGGGAAAAGTAGAAATGGAAGCAGGAAAACTGGTTTGAACTGTGGGAAACTAATAATAAGAAAAACAGTACAAGTGAGAAAAAACACTGATCAGTTCATTCAGGAACAGCACTGAAGACTCGACTCCACAGGAATGGGAATCACATCCATACCTCTGTGCAAGGAAGGAACATAATTTTGCCCTAGCTGAGAAGCTTCCCTAGGACAATAAGGATTTTGTGTGTTTGTAAGAGAAAAAGGGAGAGAGAAGAAGAGGGAGAGAATAATTAAGAGGGAATGAATAAGTGAGAGGGAAAATGAGGAGGGAAAATGAGGAGAGAAAATGAGAGGGAGAATGCTGGCTCATGGAAAGTCAGTGGCATACTTTTCACTAAATCAAAGGAGGCAATGTTTTACCCAAAAAAATGAAATAACAACCTGCTCTGTGTATGAGGAAAATGATTCATTTGTGGAACAGGTAGTTTTGCTGCTTTGTTTAGTCTAAATGAGGAGACAAAATTGCATTGCTCTACTGTTTGCCTTATTAATGATTATTTTAAACACTTTGATTTCTTCAACAGGCTTTTGGAGTGCATAAGAAAGCTTCTAGGAATTGTAAATGCATTGAGTGTTGCTCCAAGGATACATAAGGAATTACATACATACTTTTGCTTCAATAACTCCTCAAATAATTGTCTTTCTCTTTAAGCCTGTACTGGTGTTATTTTTTTAGTATGAGCAATTTTATTTACTTTCACGAGGCCTTTGCTGTCATAATGAAACTCTGCTTGTTCATTTCTTCTCCCATCACCCATAAAAGCCATGCCTAACAGGAATAATTCTGCATCCTCTAGAGTATGGAGGTTCATCCGTGATGAAAACTATAACCAGAAATGAAGCATTTAAGTTTCCTTCCCACATTTTTAACTATAATTAGTGAAAAAGCTTGAAAAAGAAAAAAAGGAAACCCAGAATGGTTTATTAAATAGCTGTGTGACCTTGATAATTACAAATATAAATGTATTACAGATGACATTTCAGAGAATCAGAGCTGTATTTAGACAAGATTTAGATAAGTAGACTTAAAATAAAAGCAAAGAATAATGGCAAGGAACTACATCCCACTTTTCTATTGAGGAAGTATGTTTGGTATGCTACCTGTTATTTAAAAAAAATTCCAATGCCTTCCGTTCTTCCTTTACAATTTTATTTTCCTGAAACAACATTTCTAATGTTAAAAAAGAATTCACAGATACTCTTTCCTAATCTCCCATATCTTAATCCAGTAATCTTACTCTGTAAAGTCTTCATTACATCCTGATTTTTGCTTCTTTTTTGAGACAATATAAATATTTTCAAATTATTGCTCTATCTCAGTTATGAATTATAAAGTATATAGTCTGTATCAGTACTTTCTTATACACGTAGTCAGGCAGAACAATGAATATCATGTTTTAACTTTGAAGAAAAGAAAGGGAGAAGGTAGAAAATATCCCTATTATCCTTGACCTTCTGCTTATTCAACTACAGTTTTTGGTAATTATGCTCTGTATGCTAAACATTTTTTCACCAAAGTAATTTAGAAAGGTGATGAATGAAAGATGTGGGCTGACCTTTCTTTTACTGTAATGATTTAGAGACTCATAAAAGTTATTACTCACTGCCACCACTTCAACAACTACAGCTTTTTGAAGTTTTTGCTTACACATTTTCTCTCCTGCAATGTAAAGATGAATCCAAATTATAAAATGGACAGCACTGTAAACATATTAATTGGGTTATACTCATGACAAAGGGAAAAAAATTAAACAAGCATCTGCCAAATGCAAGTATGTAAGTGGAAAACAAAAGGCACATATTGGGGCAATTTTCAAGATAATTTCATTCTGAAACACTGTATATGTCTTGAAAAGAACTAGAGTGTTTTGCCAGAGGAGTTTCTTATCAGCATACTGTATTTCAGGCAAAAAGTATTGCAGTTTGTCTATCAGACCCACACAAAGCAACTGCACTTCCAAAAATGGATTTTGCAAAATTCACTTAATGGCCTCAAAACAGGGAATTTTAACTGCCTAAGAGAAATGAAGTTTAAGTAAAATTCATCTGCTGCCTGAACATGTTCGCACATAAAGTAATAACAACCATCCATGGAATAAAAATTAATTCAAGAGATTCACAATTTACTGAAACTGTCAGCAAAGAGGAAAACAGAATAAACTCATATTTAGAAATTTGGAACTTAATCTAAAAGGGCAGCACAGGTCATACAGAAACATTATGAGTCAGTAAGACCCCTATAAGAACATTGGTACCAGCACCCCTATTCCATGAACCAGACACAGCAGACAACACAGAATTCATTGAGGAACCAAAACCTAGATACATCTAAAAATTAAGACCACATTTGTACTGAGTGCACACTGGAGAAAGTTTGCAAAGAAAATCCTCTCACAGTTTGTCCTCAATCATCAGCAGGCCAACAAAAACACATTACGAAATATCAGAAGATTCAAGAAGAACCCAGAAAATTTCAAGGTCATATTAGAATCTGTAGCCCCCACCAGAAATGGTCCATTAACTTTTTTAAATTATCAAACTACTTGAAGATAATTTACCCTTCGTTTAGATGGAGTTAAATATTATCCATAGTCTTCTAATTGCAGGAAAAACTTAGCATAAAAATAATAGAACACAAGTGTGTTTAAAAGGAGAATGGAAACGTGTTTCTGGCCTTGAAGGTCTCATCTATAAATGCAAATAGCTCTTGATCTTCCAGAACAATTAATGAGGAATGTATCCTCTTAAACAACACAGAAAATCTGTAGACACGAGCTAGTCCTGACTTAATATCACAGTAAATATGGCTCTGTGGCACTTTCCACACGTGTTGTGAGCACGTAATACCATGAGGCCCAACGCAAGTCTTGGAAAAATTTATTCAACACACCTCTCTTGTCACAGTGAGTCTGCAGCCATCAAAAGAACCAAGGGTGAGCAGTCCTGCCATCGTCTCATTTAGCCAAATCTACATTACCTGGCAACATAGATGTACCATCTCTAGATTTCCTTGTTATTATAATATACCTAAGTACAATTCAGCTAGCTTTTCCTTTTTTCAAGAAGTACAATACACATCTCTACCAGCTTTATAAGAAATAAAAGACCCACAGATCAATCAAATATTGACAAAAAATATTGATTTAAACACGTACACACATAAAATGATTCTTTCTCTTTGAATTTCACATATGATGATTGATTCAGTCAGTATGTCTATGGGCAATTCTCTACAAACAGCATTGAAGCATGCAAATGTTGGCTCAACAGTATTCTGTAACCCACAAAACTGCTGAGTATCAAAGTTGTTTCTGCAAGTGATTTGGTATCCTATAAATAAAACTGTAGATTTTAGCACAAGGCAGTAACTGTGTCAAAAGACACAATCTAATCTTAGCATTCAGTACTTTATAATTAATCATGGGGTTTTTTTATCTGGTTAGAGACACATTTTGTACTGTGTCACCTGGTTTCTTCTTTGAACCCTCAGTAAACAAAATAGGGCAATATAAGAACTGATGGAAGCTCTGTTGTACTGGGCTGTGCTTAGAGAGTAAAAAAGTTACATTCATTTGTAAATTTCTACATACATTTATGTACACAAGGTCCTTCTTTGATGAAATGCAATATTCCAGTGTTCAAGTACCTGTTCCTGCTAAAAAACAGCACCCTTTCTCCCCTACCACTTCTCTCTTCCCTCCACTGCACAGATGATCATCTATTGTGCTGTTCCTTTTTACTCACTTTCAGTTATGTTTATGAGCTCCCAAACCAGTGTTTAACAATAACTTCTAGTCATGCTTCTTTGTTTCTTGAATGTATGTATAAATTATTGTAGGCAAGTACCTCTATGGATGGATGCAGTCAAAGCCAAATTCACATGAAACCTATGCTCTAAGCATCAAGTCTATGCTGCAGTCGAATGCAAGCTAGAGGACTCAGAGGCTGTTTCAGGGGAGCACTGCTGTTAGCACAAAGGTAACAAGTCCTGCTATTTACCACATGCTTAGTCTTTTCCTGTTTAAAAGAACAGTATTTTATAGCTTTACCTCATATAGGAAGCACTGTTAAAAAGAACTAGTACAGAATTGGGAAACAAGACTTAATTCTATCCCTGCTTTGCTACTGACTGTGGACAAGCTAAGCTACTGATTCCCATCACATCATTTGTCTGCTTTATCCATTTACACTGTAAGTTCTGCAAGACAGGGAATGTCTCCTGCAAACTGTTTGAAAAAAGCTCTTCCACACAAGGGGACTCTGAGTTCTCCAAGAAAGAGGAAGTCTGTACTAATATAATACTACTGCTATTACCAGTAGTAAATTTCAAATTGCTTGCACTAAGCAAAATTGTTTATCAATACATATTACATACTTTACCACCAGAAGCTTTGTTAACTAATTTTGCCATTCTCAGAGGCAATGACAATACTCTAAGCAGTTGCCTCCTGTTAGAACACTTAAAGGTCCCTGATATGCAGCTACCTCCTGTTTATTCTGTTGGTGACTCTGTTATGGTTCTGTTCTTCTTCCCATCTCAGGATTGCTACAAGAAGAACCTTCCACTATTCTTCCATACTCATGACAACCTCCTGAAAGAATTCCTATTTTTGGGTCTATATTAAATAATTACTTCTACTCATTCCAAAGTGAACTGCAATCAGCAGGGAGCTCTTCATCATTCTTCGGAATGTTTAGCACTCTTAAAGTGACACTGTTTGCTAGGCTTTTAGGAACCAGCATATTGCTTTAACTCCATCTTATGAGATTCAAATTTGCAGGTCTCATTCTTCATCCAGTCATTACCAGTCTTTGCTTACCATGGCTCTAATTTCACTACTTGTCCCTTAGTCACTAGCTTAGATACTGATCTCCCCTGTGCACAGTGGAATTTGTGTCTAATCTTCCTTTCTTTTTTGAAGGACAAAACACTTATCTGCAGTACCAAATTAAATGCCTCCACACATATTTCACTCCTATCCCTCCTACAATTTTTTACTGTTGTTGTTGATATCAAATTACTTATTTAAGATCTCGACTTGGCACTTTCTTTCTTATAATAATTTCTCTTTAACGTCTGTCCATTCCAGCTTCATTTATTTTTTACAAGTCTCAGCTACCAGGAAAGATTTTTCCTTCTCTCCAAACAGGAAAACAAACACAGCTTTCACATTCTCAGTCATGTTTTGTATTGGTTGCCTGAGATTCTAAGGTAGCTGTCAAGCCAAATCTGGTTGTTCTGTGAGCTGTGAAACAAATAAAATTTGCTTTCCTGGAGTATTTCCTACACCCCTGCCTCATACTCCTGCAATTACTGCAGCTTTTCTCATGTCCTCTATAATCTCATTATCTGTAATACCATCAGTTCTTTTTCCTGACCTCTAGATTCTTCCACAGTACCTTGGGCAAATAAGTTCAACAGTAATTTATGAAAAATGGAAGGAAAAAAATGGTTTTACCAGAAATTCTATGGTATTATAAAATGAAATAACTTTAAAGCATCAGCTTTAGAGTAGAATTTTTCTTATTTTGCATCCAAATCCATAGATCTAGAAAACAAGAGTTAGTTAATTTGCTCCTATGTGATGTTAATTCTGAAATTACAGTTGCAACATAAATGTCAGCAGTTAGTATTTCACTAGCGCCCAAGTTTTTATTAGCTTCTTATGCAAAAAACCCAGACAGCTTACCACAGGAACCCAAACACCTCAAATACTCCACTCTTTTTCTTGTGTTGACAAATTTTCATGGTAAATAAATATACATACATAATTAAAAGAGAGGGGGGAAAAAAGGAAACAGAAAAAAAGTAGAATGCTTTCAAACAAATATCAAGAATAAAAGTGTAGTTGATACATGATATTAATAATTGCAATATTTAAGACACCTAAACAGAGAAGTATGAATTGTACAATCCAAAACAGCTTTTGAACTTCCCATCTGATTTAGAAACCAAGAGTCAAAGCAATGAATCTGGAGCCAGTTTACTAAACAACAGGAAGTCTTCACTAGACATGGAAATTATGATATTCCAAGGAAATTACATCATCAGGAGGTCTGCATATCCAAAATGCAATTTTTAATTTGCCCTGGTAACAGACTGTATGTTGTAGCCAACATCAAACTTGGTTGCAAGTGTCAAATTGGTCTGAAAATCTGTGTTTCATGCTGACACAAAATGGCAGTAATACCAACACCTGCAGCTTGTCAGGAAAAGCAAAGTGGTTCAGAATTTTCTGACAGAACAACACAGACACCCCAGTCTAGCAACTGGCAAATGACAACTTCTACAATTCACATGATTTTTTTTTTACTCTCACACTTTCTTATATATGTTTTCACATGTATGTGGAGCACACTGCAGGTATGCATCAACACTATTCACAGCTGATGCACTGGAGACTGACAGCAATTCACATTTCTACACCTTCCTTTGTGTGCTGCAACTCCCTAAAGCCCTTTGCAAAGCAACAAATACCATACCCAAGGAGAAACAGTGATAGGTCATCAATACAGTAGTGACTTCGTGTACTCAGGCTTAGCAGCCATTCTGAGTACAACAATATGTTTGAATTATGAGTACAAATTAATCTGAATAGTTCTGCCCGTGAGGGATCTTTTATGCAATCACCTGCACTACTACAGGTTGTATCTGCAGCTCTTTGGTACCACTATCAAAAGATAGCAATTTCATTAAATCAGTATTTGCACTTTGCTGAAAGGCCAGTAGGTTTCCTCAAGTTTCCCAATTGTCTTAAATGTGTGATCTTATGCTAAACCCTGGCTATTGGAGTGAACTGCCAAATGTACACACTGGATGAACAAAACTATTTATAAAGCAACTGCAGCTGCACTGGTAGCTGTAGCAAAGAGCAACTTGAACCTATCTTTCAACGTTTCCTGCTGCTCACTACAGATGAACATTTAATAAATGCAGCCCTCTGCATTTATAGAATGTCACAGTTCACTAACCTTCAGCAGCTCAAATTCAGATACCTGCTTAAAGCTACTCTTCTGTGCTCCCTTCTCCTCTTTTAGCTTCACGCATTTATGAGTTCAGTAGTTTGGAGAACACTTCTGTGGGCTTTCTGATCTGGAACCACCCCTCCAGCATCACACACCTGTGCAGGCAAAGCAGCACACAGAGCAGCAGCAGCCATGTAGCTATCCTCCAGGGGTCACAATTGGGTTACAAATTCTATAAAATGTGATGACTGTGCAGCCTGATTTAGAGCAATTTATTCACATCCTTCTTCATTAAGATTCAAATGGAATAAGTAAGATAGAAATTGAACAGATACAGAAATTGTGCATGGCTTGCTTCTGTAGTCAGTAAACATTTATTCACTAGGCACAGCTCTCTCTCATGCTCTCTCTCGTATCCTCTCTCTTTCCCTACCCTTCCTGCTTGCTGTTTTAATGCATAATTAAGAAGGTCAGAATTAATGAAGCAGTGTGGAGTAAAGTTCAAGGAATCCCCAGGCACTATTTATTTTATTAGATCTCAGGCATGAACATCAGATTGGCAGCATTAGAGGCAGAGGCAGTGTAGCTGGCAGCCGTCCAGGGGAGAAGCTACCAAGGGATTCTTACCTGCAGTGTCAAGTCATTGCTGAGCTCCCTCCCTGCAAAAATCACCCGCAGCTGGTCAGCTGGAACTCCCTGTCGCTGGGCAACTGCCTCCTTCAGCTGGAGGATGCTGGCATCTGAACCAAGCTCCACCGGGAAGCCATGGCTGGAGTTGAACCTGACAAACACTGAACAAGAGCAAAAGATCTTTTTAAGCGAGCATTTTTCATGTTTATACTAGAATGACAGCAAGAGGCTTACTCTTCAATTACAGGAAGCATGTACTATTTTCAGAGAAAAGCTATTAATACTCCAGTGTAGTATTTTTAACCCCCTCACGGAATAGTGTGTGATCAATAAATAAAACCCATGTGTTTCCCCTTGGCAGGGTTAGAAATGACATAGAGCAGTTAGAATCAAAAGAAACCCAGCTAGGCAGCTGTGCAAGTAGTTTCTACCTGGAAAAATAGATTTTCAGTTCAGTCCTAACCTTCAGAGGCACAGGGCACATGCACTTTCTGTGCTCCTTGTGCACTTCCCCAACACATATAACAAATAAATGAAGGAAACTGAGGTATGCTCTAGAGCCAAAATATATTAAATTAAACAAGGGAAAACAGTTCCTTGTTATAAGGTAAAGCACAGTCATATAGAGTGGTTTCCCACAAATATAATTTTACAGAAGGTAATGACAGAGAGGAAATCACATGCTAGAAGAAATCAGAAGCACAGAATTCTGTATCTGGGAGTGTTGGATTACAGCACAGCCTTTTCAGAGTTCACTAAAATATCTGCAGCACATAACTCCTGTCAGCATCCACCTTCAGTGCAGAAAATCACTACTGCACCAGTCATATCATTTTTAGAGCTGCAGCAACTGGTTTATGCACCCAGAGAAGCCTGGCAAACAAACCCATATGCTTCCTGCCATTCAGATGGCAGAGCTGTTTTTCATAAGGAGTCGGAATGTGCTTGTTGAGCCCTTGGTGAGGAGAATGACTGCAAGGCCTATGAAACAGGAAAAAACCTCATTACATCCATATCAGTCACAGAGACTGTATGTACAGTAGACATGTTCCCAGTAGACTGCTTCAACCAATACCTTCATGGCCAGGAAGCAAAGGAATTAGCAAAACCCAATAAAAAACAAAAAATCATTTATATCAATTATACCTGTCACCCAAGCTGCTTGGTTATTGATTGCAACAAGCAGTCTTTTTAATGATTTATTTCCCATTCCTATTACAATGTTTTAACTGAAGACGTTATTCCTTTGCATTTTTGTTGACTGACAGAAGCATAAGATCAAATGTATTTATAGAGTTTAAAGAAATAACTATTTTTAAAACTAAAAATAGGAGTTTTATGATTTTTCCAGTGTAGCGTCTACTTGACAACTCCAAAGGTGTCAGATCCTTTAAGGACATTTGAATATGGCTGAGGTTGCTACCACTGTTTTGCTCAGCCAAAGTAAGTAAAGTAAGTATTTGCAATTTCACATCTTCAGATCTCACTAATCTTTAAGGGATAAGGCCATATTCCAATAAAATTAAATGCAACATTTTAAGTTTTGTGCTTGCAAATACCCTCTTAATGTGCTAAAATGCAGGGTAAGACTGCACAATGCAGTGTTAGGCAGGTGCCCTGCAGTGTATTATGCAGCTTCCTGCAGTACATCTCATTGTGGGGTTTGATTTCTATTAAAGGGTGTTCAGGAAATAACTAAACGGTGCAAGCTGTATATTCAGAGTACTCAGAAGAATCAGTCGAATTTGAATTTTATTTTGATTATGGATTGGAGACCAAAGGAGTATGTTTATGACAAAAGATAGTTACAGACAATGGCAATTGAACATTTCCCATCCTTCCAGGAACACACAATGCTCAGCCATAAATAACATTATCCATGCCAATAGCAAAATATGTAGTTAAACCAATGGGGATTATACTTTTAAAATATGCTACACTGTGACTATGTATGTCAATATGTATAATTTAAGATATTTATATAGATATGCTCACATACATACATAAAATTCATACATGTGTATCTCCAAAGAGCTCACTAATTAGGAGCTAACTAATACATAACCCTCTTTCTCTTTAGTCTTGCAAAAGCCAGTGCTATTGGTTTTGTAAATGAAAAAAAAAAATCAGGAGATGCAGTGACTAAAAATCAAGTGTGGTGGTAAAAGGAATGTGCTTGATAAAAGAAGTATAAGAAAGCACCACCTAAATTAATTGTACAGTGGTATTTATTTCTAAAGGTGGTATAAACCCAACACACTTACTGGAAATGTAAGTCAAGTTCAACATCAAGAATACCAAACCCTTCTCTGAAATAAGTTTAATTTTATTCACTTACAACAGGTATATTCTCTTCCTCCCAATGTATATTAGGTATCAGAAATTTAGTCTCCCAATTCTTACCACAAGCAAACATGGGAAACGAGTGTGAGTGCATCATTTTGCACTTTACAGCACAGAAGCCTGATGAGCTAACTCGGAAATAAATGCTAAAATGCCAAATCTGCTTGCTGGAAAATTCTAAGCCACAAATATTTTTCCCTTAAGAAATTTTATTCTATTATATAGTCTGCTATCCAACAACTCTTTTTAATGTAAAAGAACAGAAGAGACCTTTGCTTACTTGTACAGAGCATAAAAAGATTGAATACAAGCCTTCAGTCTGTGGAATAAAACCAGAATTTAATCAATATAATATTTCAAACTGTCTTTTTAGAAGAAATAAACTTATTTTCTTTTTGACATTTCACCTCAATGACAAAATAATCAATATCAAGTTGATACTGTTAACAACACACGTTATTCAAGAGATCACAGGTGAAGACCTCTTCTAAAGAATACATATGTTGAAAAGATTTAGAATTTGAAGTTTGTTTACCAAAATTTAAATAAATATTGACTTAATTGAAGATTAGAGAATTAACCTGAGGCCTACATTGCTGGCAGAAATCCAAAAGAAAAAAATAGAGTTACTCAGACACAAATACGTGGGGCAGGTGTGTAGGGGAGTTGCAGAATTTCAGTGAAGATTGCAAGAAACCCTGGGGGCAGAATCTCAACAGGCCACATTCCAGAGTCCTGGGATTCAGCATCCTTTGGCAAGTCATATCAGAAGTTCCAAAGCTTTAATCCTCATTGTTATTAATACAACAGGATTTCCAGTTCTTAATGGAGAAGATAAATGTAAAATATTGGAGAAGCTTGGGCCTTGCCAGTAAACAAACTGTGAAAGCACAATCTTGATAGAGAGAACCACAGCAAGAACAAACGGGAGCTGTAGACATCTTTACATTGCTGCATGCACAACACAAATTTCCTTTATAGTTTTGACATAAAATAGCCAATTCTTTTTTGTCCTTAAGTAATGAATGGCACAATCCAGCTTTGGAAAGAAAAGCTAAAATAGAAAACATATTATTTGTGGCAAAAGAACTCACGTATTTAAAATTTGAGCTATTAATCAATAAGAGCTAATTCCCCATTCTTCCTATGGACAAAAAAAAAAAAAAAAAGAATGTCACCAAAGTTTAACCTAAAGACAGTGTAAAGTATAGGAAACATTTTTTATTTTTAAAAGCCCTTTCCCTACTGAGGTCAGGCAAGAAGACCTTTGAAATGTTATTTTCCTAAGACTGGGGAAAAAAAAAAATCTTGTGACAATATCTGTCTGAGGTGATCATATCCTCTTTGTCTCAGCACATGACTTGAGAACACAACTCTTCTTAGCCCAAAAACCTACATCTTGGGCATTTGACACTTGAAAGTATTATCCTCTCCTCTTCAGTATTATTTTTTCCCATAAACTGTGATTAATAATTTATCCAGTACAGCTAACCATCTTAGTACAGATTAAAAACAGGAAAATGCACAGAAAGGATAAGTAAAGCAAAAGAAGGTAGGAATCAAGAAAATGTAAAATCCTTGCCTCCTGATGAAGTACTGTAGAAATGCTCTGGAAGTCCCTCTATTACCACACAACTGTGCATCACCTCTCAAGGCACAGGATGAAGGCAGCTGTTCCAAGTATCTTTTTTATTTCAGTGAATAAAATAAAAACATATAAAACATATTTTTTCATATCCCTGGGGCTTTTGCATCTTCAATCATACAAGATATTGTTCTGGTATTTTAATCTTTAGACTCAATTAGTATTAGATCAGTTTGCAGACACTTTATAAACCCTAGTGAATATCAGTTGCTGCCTGGAATTTCTACAACCTAAATTGTAGAAATGCAACTGTAGAATATATAGAGTGTGAGAAACTAGCAGCAGAGCACAAGATAATGGGATGGCACTAAATCTTATTCCACAACTTTTTATTGTTATTTCCTGGTGCTAGGGGAACTGATAAAAAGGGAAAGAAGTAAAGCAAAAGACTAAAGAGAAACAAAAAATGGAAAAACGTGAGTGCAAAAAATCCTGCAAGCTGAGGACTGGAAAGGAGCAACTCAGAGCTGTGTCAGGCTTGTATTACACAACCAGTCAGTACATATGAATGAAAGTCCAATCAAATGGTTAAACAACTTTGTGCAAAGTTCTTTGAACTTCGTCTTTTCACAGCAACTTAAGCATCCTGGAACTGATACAGTCCTTTTCTTCACATATCTGTGCATTTAGGTTCTACACTGGAAGAGGAGACCTTCCCAACACCTTTAGCTCCCAAGAGCACTGGAGAGCAGGGTAGTTCAGTCAGGTCCACTTTAATTTTTACCCTACTTCCACTACATCAAGTCCCACTTTGGAGGCTGTCACTGTCACAAAGCTCTGGCCAACTGGCTTGCCTGATTTTTTCCTTGACATAAATATGTGATAAAATAAAATTTCATCATTATTGCATAATAAGCAGTCTGAATAAGCAGTCCCATAGCAATTCATGAATCCCTTTCATCAATTAGCAAAAATATCCTTAGCACTCTCCAAGAAAACTCTCAAACAGATGCCTTTTCATCCAAAAGTTGCCAAATTTCGACAGTTTGGAGCCAAGGATCCCAAGTCTTGATGCCCTTGCACTGAACATTCTGCCAACAATTCCCTTCTTCTTCAGAGAAGGAAATCCAACTACAGAACCTCTGCTGTCTTCACAAGGAGGGAGATAGTGTCTCAGAAATAAATGATTTCACACATTTCAGTCTGTATGGCTAAAAATCAACAGCTTGAACACTACCTCAAGATGAGTGGGTTGCCGTTTCAGATATTGATGCATTGGTAAGACATTTTCCTGGAAAAATGCCCTGGTGTGTATTTTGCACCAGGTCCAGAGTGACAGGTATATGCAATGAAGTTAACCCTGGCTTAATGAGTTACCACTCACTGCTGAGCCATGATAACTGGAAGGATTAGGTCTCCTTGATCACTGCATTTGTGAAATAAAATTAATGCACATTAATGTAAGCCAACTTCACAGCCGCAGCAGAAAAAGAGCCTACACAGGCAATAAGTGGCAACTCATTAAGCTGGAATAATTTGGTTGCTTCCGATCATTTGTAAATTACCTTCACCTAACGAATGATTTTATGATGTAGTCACACATAGAGAGCGATGTAGTAATCTAACATAAACAATGTCTATAAAACTTCATCCTTGGTGAGGTTATCTCTCCCCTTAGAAAGGAATAAACTCTCAGGAAAACATCTTTAGTGCTGGGTAACACCAAATGGATATCATAAAAACTGTTCCTTGATCATTAACTTAAATTTTAAGTTTGAGATTTCTGGTGGTTTTATTTACTTTTTAAATAAAAATAACAACTGGCTTTTATACAAACTACTGTTTAGGGAAAACAAGACAGTATTATTCATAAATAGTAAATATGTACCCGATGACAATTTTTCTACAATGTCATGAGCAGCAGAGAAAGGATAAGTAGGGACAGGACATTCACCTCGATCACAAGATTTAGGGGGCATCATATTAAATTTATATGAGGCATATTCAAAAGAGGTAAAACCACTATGTTTGCTCATATTACTAGCAGTAGACCTTCTGGAAAACTCTGCCAGAGAAGTGGTAGATGCACAAAATATAAATTTGGCTCAAGGGGAGAAGAGAAATGGGCAGTTTCAGGCAGCTCAGTAATTACTATGTTAGAAACAAAAGAATAATATACACAAGAATGTAATAAATAGTTTATATGTAGGTTTTTAGCTCAGAAAAGCAATGCCTTTTCAGTCATATGCTGAGCCGAAGAGGAACTTATGATTGCAAGGAAAGTAAAAAATAACAGATACCATCATACAATTTTTTTTCCTCCTCATTTTTAGGGAAATACATTTTAAATACATTTTCCTGTCATTTGAGTTAGAAGGACATCAGGAGAAATATCATCTATGCCTGCCCTATGGTCTTTCTTCAGAAGGGTTTCTGCTTATGGTTGCTGCTGGAGACAATAATACATTTACAGTATTTAGGGGGTTTAACAGTCTCTCCTGAAGAAGAGTGCTCTTCTGTACATGTCCTGGGCTTGTATTTCCGTACACATCCTCCAATATAATGTAAGACTGAGTAACAAGCAGGCAGGTTAACAGTTTCCTCCTGACTTTTCATGCTACCAAGTAAACCAAACCAAGAATAGAGGCAAATAAAAAAGACAAGAGCTCAGTACTAGTCTCTTTTTAAACTCCAGAGCTATGCATGTGTATGCAGTTGCTTTCTTGTATTGCAGTGAGGCAATTTTTAAACTCAGCAATTCTCACAGTAACCTAATTTTGTTCTAGGAAGTATTCCTTTTAATCCAAGACACATGCTAAATTTGTCCAGTAAATGATTTCCTGTGAATAATTCACTCGATTTTACTATTCTCTTTAAGATGGAGGAATGCATAGCTAGCTAACTCAACACTACAATTATGTTGGCATTTCCTTTATAAGTCTCTTAAAAAATGCTATTTTCCTAGCTATTTTTGCCCTGATTTACTGGCTGCTTATGTCAGCACCAAGCTGCCATGAACTTCCTTGATACAGAGTCAACCTAAATTTGTGTTTCATTTTAAATAGATGCATACTGTTCTTTAATGTGCTTGGATATGGATAAGAGTCTTTCAATTCCACATATTTCAAGCCATATGCTAGAGCTTTCTGTATTAATAGGAAGTATTACACTCAAAAATAAAATGTATACTCTTGCAGCTTTTAAATTACCCCTGTCCTGTGAAAGAATGGGCCAGTATTTTTGCAAAGACTGCATGAGTTCAATTAAATTTGTCAGAGGTCAGAAAATCTGAAGTAGGACATACTGCAATAGCTTTAAGGCTGTAAAGGGAACTGTCAAGGTGAAGACTTCAGTAGGGAGATTGCACCAGTTTAACAGTTTCATTCATTTGCAGTTCCATGTGAAATTTAATACAGATTTCTTGTGGCATCTACATTCATCTAAATGCCAGAAGCATTGCTGGACAGCTAAAGTTCCAGTCAAACAAATGTAAGAAAAATGTGGCAGCTGTCATACTTGCCTAAGGAAGGAGCTTTCTCACCTTATGAAGTTTGTTAGAAGCTCAGTATAGAACAAAACAAGTATGAAAATTTATAAAATCTACATGGCTATGTAGAAAAAGATTAGTTCCACACATAAAACACCCCAAAAGTCCCAGGGAAACCTCTGGTTTCCATTTGTTCCATTTTAACAAGAACCATGACAAATAACACCAAGTCCAAACTCCATGGAATAAGCTCTGTTCCAGCCCTGTGGAGCCCAGGGCTGTGGCCTGTACAGGTACCTCACGGCTGGATGCCGCACAGCCAAGTGCATGGCTTGAAGGCAGAGGATGAGGCTGGCTGCTCTGGAGAGCAGAAATATTAATAGGACTCCTTTCCTTGGTGTTTGCAGATCTAATGTCAGCTTCTGATTGTTCACATTTCTTTGTTTTTATTGCCATTAAAAGGGATCCCAGTATCTTGACAATCATGTCCTGGTTTGTTTTAAAACACATGATAGGCAAATGAAATTGTATTTCTTCACTGAGAACTTAATTTTATGGCTACGTGCTGTAGCCTCTTTTTTTCTTAAGTATCTTTCCATTTTACCAATTTTACTGATAAATAGTTCTTGGCTAGCAGAAAAATAAGCTTTGATATTCTGGGACAATCCAATCCCTGCCCTTCACTTTTAAATGCTAACCTCACCCTACTCCTTTCAAACCATGGGCACCATTCTTCCTCCCCCAAGACCTCTTTTCTCACCAGCAAAACTACGGCAGTGGCAGAGCAGCCTGAAGAGACACTACCAGGGAGGGCACTGGGGGTACCACCAGCCCTGACTGTCCCTGCCTGGCACCTCCATGCACGCTCTGCCCAGGGCCCCTGGGGTCACAGTGCCTGCCTCAGACACACCATTTCTGCAGCAACTTAGAGTCTACCCTGATGGGTTCAACTTAAATTCTTAAGGCAAAATTACATCTGTTAAGGATGTAACGTAAAGATGAGTTAAAGATCCTAAATAAATACACTAGCTTTTGTAAAACTGTCTTGCTGGCAGTAAAATTTAACCACTTAAATCAAAAGAGAACTGCTAAATGATGGGTTCCCAAAGAAATTTACAATTGTGTCATAGGAACGTGTAGCCAGCTTGTCTTCTGAACTGGTAAAAAATAGAAGTCCTTGTAGCTAAGCTTGAAAATTTACCATATATAGAAGACAATTTTCTCCCTCTTGAGTTTTTCAAAGCTCTTCCCATCCTTGTTTGGTTTTTTTTTAACATCTACTTTTCCTGTATATCTCACAGCCAAATAACAAGGACCTCTAAGTCTTTGACACAACAAAATACCCAGCAGCCACTTTTGCGATGGAAAAACATATGGCCCAAGCTTACTGCCAAAAACAGTCTGATATTCCTACTATAATCCTGCTAGTTAGCAGGAAAAGAGAAACACCATTTCAAATATCTCCGTGTCACACAAGAATCCTACAAATTCACTATATTTTCTGAACAGACACATAGAGAAATATATTGGGCCTGTTTAAAATTTACATGATGTAGTAATTTGAAATCTTCCCTCAAATATATTAAATGTATTTTTTATTTATATATATTTATATATATATATATGTTTAAACCCCTCAATGCTATTATTTCAGTACTGAGTCAAATCCCATTCACATGAGCTTGCTAGGAGTATGGGCTCCAATTCACAAAAATGCTTACTGGGCACATGAATCAAATACTATCACAAAAATGAAAAGTTAAAACCTGCAAATCATGAAATGCCAAAGTACACTAGGAGGTCTGTATGCAGACTGAAAAATGGTGGTGCATACATTATACCAATTGACTATGACAGGATGAAAATTGTGAAACATTCCACATATAAGGAATTTTGCTTCTGTTTTGTTGTTTGGGTTTCTTTAAACCAACTCTAAGCAGACTGAAAGCATGTATAAATTATAGACAAGCACAGCAAATACTGAAGACCATGTGGAGCTATGCTGTGCCACAAATGTACTGAATAAGTTTCTTGTCATTTTACCAATTCTTTGCCAATCTGTTTTGTTGGATTTACCTTTACTGTCCAACACATCAGCAACTTTGAGGAAGACAACATAATGATTTGTCTCTCTGTTATATCTAGGTCCACAAACATGGATACAAACTTGGATATTTCAAAGCTTGCAGGTTTATCATCTCAAGGAATATTTCACTAGAAAGCTAAGAAACTATAAGTTAGTTTGGTTTGGTTTTTTTTTAATTAAAGACTAGGATAGCTATATAAAGTAATTTTTTAAAAAAATTAAAAATGGAGGCCTCATAATCTGAAGTTTTAGCTTATTGCCATGATATATCAAAATGTCTTAAATATCAGAATATTAAAATTGTTTATCTAGTTAGGTCATAATTCCCCTGGAAGAGCAGTTTCCACTGCCACATGTACTGAGGCCAAAGATTTTCTGGGCATCTATCATTTTGNGATGATACAAACTTGGATATTTCAAAGCTTGCAGTTTTATCATCTCAAGGAATATTTCACTAGAAAGCTAAGAAACTATAAGTTAGTTTGGTTTGGTTTTTTTTTAATTAAAGACTAGGATAGCTATATAAAGTAATTTTTTAAAAAAATTAAAAATGGAGGCCTCATAATCTGAAGTTTTAGCTTATTGCCATGATAGATCAAAATGTCTTAAATATCAGAATATTAAAATTGTTTATCTAGTTAGGTCATAATTCCCCTGGAAGAGCAGTTTGCACTGCCACATGTACTGAGGCCAAAGATTTTCTGGGCATCTATCATTTTGAGAATGCCAGATAAAGAAAATTATTCAAAAGATTTGCTATGTCAAAAGCAAGATACACATAAATTAAAATGTGAAATAACAGCTCAATTGATGATGACAGGATGAATCTGTTCTTACTTGCTGAAATGAAAGCTGTTTTAAAACAGTTTTAAGTTAAAATATTCATTTCATTAGATCAAAATTAACACATTTCCCCCAAAAAAATTTCCCAGGAGCTCAGAATGCAAATTCAAGGAATTCTGAGCAAGGCATGAAGTTACAGTTTCTGAGAAATTGTAGGAGAAAAATAAATCTATGTTTGATTACATGTAATTCTCTATACATGGACTATTTTACATTGGAAAAGATGAAGATTTATGAGAGACAGCTAGTACAGACTTCACCTAAAATCCAACCTTTTTGAATGGGTCACTGCTGCCAAAATGTACCTGCATAGCACAGTTCTGCAAATTCTCTTGCAAAAATCCTGGCTGGCTTACCTTCTAACTGTGGGTGGAAGACAAGAATGCACCATCATTTCTGTGAGGCATGTGAGGTGCAACACAGTTTGAAAGAGAAGAGTTGTTCTTAACTTTGGTTTTAAAGGCTGATCGTGCTGACCAATTATTTCAGCTCTCTGAAGAAAATGTGGTAGACCAGCATTAAGTTATTATTTTGGCCTGTGTGCTGTGTTTCCATTGTCCCTGTTGTTAGGAGGAATGATGTTAGAAGAGCAATTTAGTTTTCCATTTGATTTTCTCTTTTTCAAAACCTATTTTAAAGCCTGAAAGAACAGGCAGTCTTTTTTGCTGAAGAAACCACAAGTTCTTCATTCTAACTATGAATATTCCCAGAAGAAGATCCATCTCAATGTCACAAACACCTCAGTTCTCCTCAAGATTTCCTTTCCTTCTGTCTTTCTGACAAACTGCAGGCAGCTGCAGCCCATCACTCCCTGTGCCACCGCATTTGTCAATTAGTTTGAAGGAAATCGCCCAGCACAAAAAGCAGAGCTTATGATCAGACAGGAAATTATAGTCTATTATGCAATTTTATTCTTGTCTGTGATTGACTGCACATCAAAGGGCCACTCAGTGGCAGCCACTGATAGCTGTTAAGGTAAAAATAGTTCTGCAAAAGCAGATGGTGGAAGCAAGACAGCAGTAGATCAGAAATGCTGAGTCTGAGCACAGTATACTTTAGATGAGCCTTTTAGAAATATATCCAAAAGATTTTAACACATGATGTTCCTATGCAGTATATTAACATTGCAAACTGTATGGTGTTTTCAGATACAGAGGAAGTCTGCTAAATTCTGATCACAGTTTTCTCTCACACCCTATTTAGAGTGGTATGCAAATCAGCATACCTGATATCATATCAGCATATGTATCAGCATACATATCAGCACCTGAAAATAGGTAGGTTTTTTGACAGCATGTGCTCTGTACATAGACTTTATCAGTATATGAATTTAAGAATATGAATAATTCTGTACGAATAATTCTGTAAGAAAATAACCTCACTGAGTTCAATAAGACTTTTAACATTATTTTACAATGTTTAGGGATAAAATGATTGTGACATAAAATGCCAACATGTCCATCTCAGTAACACACGTAACACCTTATGAACCCAATTGTGTCAGCTTAGGCAAGTGATAAATGTGAAAAAAGAATAAAATCAGAACAAGATTTATTTAAATAAAGCCATCAAGTATTTCTAGCCAATCATCCAACTGAAACCACACCTTTGTAATGTCAAGTGGGAGCTCTGAATAGTGACTGAAATTAAAAATTAAATACCATGGCAAGCTAAAGTGCCAAAAAATTACAGAAATAGATAATTTGGTAAGATATTTAGACAGGTATTTGGAGGAGCTTAGCAGAAAAATGAAATTAGTTTAAGAAGAATGAGAACTATGAACAAAAATTGCTGGTTTAAACTTAGTACGTCAAGCATTAATTATAGATGTGTGACAATGTTTTTGTAATTTTAGAAAAGAGAAGTAAAATACGGACATTTTTATTCTTATAAATTATTGTCCTCTACAAAAAAAACCCCAGTGCTTTTCTTTAGGTTCTCTTTCCTCCAAAGAATTAAACATAAATTATACAGCTGTATCACAACTGAATAATTAATAATTCTCAGATAAAAAAATTATACTCATTATGAAAGAAGAAAGATACATTAGTAACAGAAATATATTCAAAAGACTTTGAACTATTATGCATTTGCAATACACATATGCTGGTAATTGCAAAATGGCAAATATTTATCATCACATAGATAAAATCCTTATTTTCTTTCTTAAAAAACCCCAGAAGACCTAGCACATGTCTCATGATTTCCAGAGAATTAACATAGGTCATTTTTATGGGGAGATTTCTTTAAATTTGCCAAAGACACTGTTATTAACAATGCATTCCATGTAAGATTTTTTTGTGTGATTAATGTGTCTGAAGTAGCAACAGCAATTAATTTTTACACTATGTTAGTGAAACTGTTTCCTTGCCATGATAAACAACTTCTATAAGGATATTATTTACAACAAGCAGAGAAAACAAGAATTGTATTAAATCAGATTTAAAAGGGAGTGTTAACCTTCCCCAGCATCCAGCTTTTCTGAAGCCAGTTTTTTAATGTGCTTTTCATTTCCAAGCCTTACTGGCCTAGTAAGAGGCAAGAAGAACTAGAATCCTAGAAGTTTCTGGCTTTCACAAGCAAAACAGAACAATGCAAAAAAAAGGGATTAATGAAGTAAACTGAGAAAATATTGGAAGCAGGAATGAAATAGATCAGATGATGAAGAAAAGGCTTTTCCAGAATTAGAATCATACAATCAAAAATTAATTGAGTTGGAAAGGACCTTGAAGATCATTTAGTTCTAACCCTCCTGCCGTGGACAGGGACACCTTCCACTGCACCAGGTTGCTCAGAGCCCAGCCTGGCCTTGAACACTTCCAGGGGTGGGACATCCACAGCTTCTCTGGACAACCTGTTCCAGTGTCTCACCACCCTTGCGGTAAAGAATTTCTTTCTAATACCTAATCCAAACTTACTTTCAGTTTAAGGCCATTCCCCCTTGATCTGTCACTACATGCCCTTGTAAAAAGTGCCTCTCCATGTCTGTTGTAGGCTCCCTTCAAGTACTAGAGGATCTCAATTAGGTCACCACAAAACTTCTCTTCTCTAGGCTGAAAAATCAAATTCTATCTGACTTTCCTCACAGAAGAGGTGCTCCATCCCACTAATCACCTTGCTGTCCCTCCTCTGGACTCACTCCAACAGGTCGATGTCCTGGGGACCCCAGAGCTGGATGCAGCACTGCAGGTGACACGGGCAGGATCCCCTCCCTCACCCTGCTGCCCACACTGCTTTGGATGCAGACAGGGATACAAGTGACTTTCTGGGCTGGAAGGGAACATTGCTGGATCATGTCCAGCCTCTCATCCCCCAGCACCCCCAAGTCCTTCATGGCAGGGCTGCTCTCCATCTGTTCATCCCCAGCCTGTGTTGATACCAGGGGCTGACTCAACTCAGGTACAGCACCTTGCATTGAGTCTTATTAAACTGCATGAGGCTCCCAAGAGCTCACTTCTCCACCTTGTCCAGGTCCCTCTGGGTAGCATCTCATCCTTCAGGTGTGTCATTCATACTGCTAGCTTGGTGCCATCTGCAAGCTTGCTGAGGGTGCTAGAGAGGACCTACAGTCAGTGCCATGACTTGGGGAATAAAACTGAGTGGTCTCCATTTTCTTGTGTAACATAGGTAACTCCTGAAGCAGCATGATTAGAATTCCAGGGGTTCAATTTTGATGTTATTAGTATTTTTATTTCCTTGACTATAATATCTATCTAAAAAAATTACCATCTCTTTTCTTTATCTAATCTATCTTAGACTTAACATCAGCATCCACAGTGATTGCTGTATATCCTGACAATTCAGACCAGCTTTCCTGAAGAGGCTTTAATCTAGTGAGCTATCACTGTAATTCACTGCATGAGATACCCCTGTTGTGTTTATGTGTGCTGAGAATCCTAGCTGCACTAGGGATACAGCTTGACTTACTTGGAGAAAGAAGGATGTCTTGCAAAGATCCCAGTAAGACTTGCCTAAGGCTGTGGACAGATACTAAATTATCATTGAGCATTGTTTTGAGGAACTGATCAACCACTGAAGCCCTACAGAGGAAGAAGACTGAGAGGAGATGGCCAAGGGCAGTGTGCTCCCAAGGCTCATGGCAGGATGTAGGGAGTCACTGGTGACAGCTGCTGCAAAAACAGCTGAGCTTCCTCCATACAAACAGGCCCACAGGGGAACTTTGGTCTAGATAAATATATCAGTTTAGTGGATCAGCTACTGGTTATTGTTATTGAATGAACCAACCAATGTTCATCCCCAAGTTAATCCAAAAATACCAAATGTCTTCCTGCACCTGCCGGACCAGCAGTGGGGGCGTATACACACCTCTACCAAACACAGAATGCTAAATAATAGAACTATGAACAAAAAGACCTTTGGATACCAATGGGCTTGGGCTAACTTCACACTCCATGTATTCCATCCTGGCCACTGGGGACACCCAGTGTCACAACAACGAGGATATTATACAGACTGGCAACAGGAATCACATTCACAGTGTGATTCAACTATATATAGAAATTGCTGTATTCTGCAAAGTGTAATTTGTCCTGGCTTTGTGATTTACATGTATTGTTGTACAGCTCTACTAACTCAAAATCCCATGCAACACCATACAACTGGGCTTCAACAGGAATATGCTCCTATGCTTGAAAAATTATATCCATTTATTTACTCACACCACATCAACTTTGAAGATCTAGAAGACTAAGATCCAGTAGGGAGAAACAGACAATAACAAACTGTGTCTAATGGACAATTCTTAATACAGCAAATAAGATACAAGGGGTGCCTTACTGTGTTTTTCCAGCACTATGAACTAACAAAACCTTTACTAATCAATATAGCAAACATACTAAATAACAAAGTCAGAAGTTCATAGACTAGAGATAACACAGGAGAAAACAAGCTCAATATTGAAATGTGACCCTGTGACCTTCATTTGGTTCTGCAGCTGTGTTATGAGAGGAATTTACTCTCCCCTGCCTCCTCAGTGAATAAGTGATACTTCAGCAGGTCATTTTCAGTAAATTATTTTCAGTATTAGAATTCATCAAGTTAACAGTGGTGATAACTGCAGCAGGGCTTGTTCCGTAAATAGTGTTACTTTGTTCAACATGTTATATCAGAGTAAGTTAAAGCCCTTTAAGTAGGCTTTTATGCTGAGGCAAAGCATACATTAAAGTGATGAATTGGTGGGAATCCTGATCAGAGAGAGGGAAATTTGTATTTCTTGCTTGAATAAATTTTACTGTCTTACATTTGGTTTGCAGATTACAGGAGCATGCCTTTGGTGACAAAACAGGCCTACCCAAGAAAGCAAAGGCTCAACCAGCTCTCAATCATATTGTCATGATTTGGGGAGTAACTGTTTTTTTCTATTGTTTGCATAAATAAATCATAGCAATACAAAAATAACATAGGGGAAATGACATGCTATATTTTTGTTAATTGTATCTGCATATATACTGCATTTGACATCTTAAAAATTAATTTTTCTAACAGCCCCTTCTAGTTGTGGAATAAATCATCTCATTATCTGCCGGCCTCTGGCACTAATATCCAGCTTCTTTTACAAAACCTTGAAACCCATACTGTGGGGAGGCTAAATACAATAAATAATAAGAACTACTACAGAGTTCTTCAATAATAGATTTGTTTTCTGCCTGGAATTTCTGAATATGATTACATTCAGAAATATTGAATTAACTTTAAAAATACTAAATAACTTATGTTGTCAGAAGGGATTACAGATGTTTTCTTCAGCTGTCACACCAAATCATTCCCAGCATTCTGATTATTTTAGGACTAATGTATATCCTTGGAAAGGGGAATTGAAGCTCTATCATATAAAAAACAACCAACTACATACTAAAGAAATCCCATTCTACAATTTTCCCTAAATAAAAATATATATTATCCTTCTGGTAATATGTACAATGATGGTAACAACACTTCAACACCAAATCCTTCTTGAAGGCCACCTCTAATATTTATTTTATGTAGCCTTTCTCTGAAAATATATCCACACACTAGCCTCCAAGTAAGGTCAATCTGAATGCAGTACCCAGCATCCTTTGTCTACAATTTTAATTCTTGTGTTTTGAAATATGTTTACTAATGCCAAGCATGAAAGAAGTGAAGCAAGTATGTACAAGGGAAAAGAAAAAGCTTCAGGAGCTCCACTGAGACCTCAAAATAATGCCTAAAGGTAGAATCAATCTTCATGTTAACAGAAATGTTGGGGCAGCAATTGTCTCTGTCAGAACAATCATTCTTTCAGATAACAACAGGGTGACAGCAATCACTGTGAGTTTTTCCTTAGGCAATCTGCATAAATGTGAAGACAACTTGTTCGGGCCTCACTATCTACTGACTCCTGCTAGGGAACACACGCAGCTGCCTTGGGGAAAGCAAGGCAAAACCAGAACCTTTGAAGCCAGGTACCCTTTCTCAAAGCACATCCAAATACTGGGCACAAACTAATGCCACCTGACTTTCTTTTCTTTTCTTTTTTTTTTTTTTTTTAGAAACTAAAACCTATCCAGTCCTAAGAAAATAAATTGCATATTGAGTACATTAAATAAATACAGTAGCTGGATTTTATAGTTTTCAGTGTAGACTTTCATCAATATGGTGCAAGCCAGAACAAAGACTGCATGACAAAGAAGTAAGAATAACCCCCAAAAGCTTACATAAATGCTGCTTCAACAAAATTATCATATCAAAGATTCTGACTTTAGTCACAGATCTCATGGCTTCATTAATCATCAGTTGAAGTACATAAATCTGCATTTTGGGAGGCATAACTCTTTTCCAGAAGCTTGAGATTTAACATCCACGTTTCCACAAAAAAAAAAAAAAAAAAAATTGAAGAAAAATAGGGAGAATGGGGGAGTCTCACTGCTTTCATTCTCACAATGTATGTAAATCAAAATTTCTTTGATACTGAAGCTAATGTAATACAGATCTTTAAAGTGTAGGAAACATGATTTATCATCCTAAGAAACAACATGCAAGGACTTCAAGTGCTCAAAATGCATTTAAGTACTACACCTAGACTGACAAAAGAGATGCTCCAAAAAATCTCTTGAGCCACAATCTGTAAACAAAGGAAGTGCAACTGAGGGACCATATACACTTTTAGGGTCCATTAGAAGATAAATGGCCTTTCTAATTAACAATATTCACAAACGCATCTTGGAAATACTATGCATACTTCTGTGAAAAGGATTATGTAAATAACATGTATTTGCAAAATTGTTGACTTTGCCAAGAATTCTATTTATTCAGAGGAGCAGTCTAGCACGTCTATGCAGTAAATAATGTAGGTTTTAAAAATCATCATCCATGTGACAATATAAATTTACCCAAAAGCCAAGCTTTAAAGTTTTTTCATATGAATAATGTATACAATAAAAAAAGGAATAGGCATAATTAACATCTGACCAGAAATATAATATGTATTTTCAGGTGAGTAGTGTGTACATACAGGATGCAGCTGATGTAAATTTTTATATGCAATTACTGTTGCAGGTAAACACTGCACATTTTATGAGTTTGAATTAGTGGAGTGACACCTCAGTTAAACTGAGATGAGTTTCTAACTTAACGGATATTTTTCGAGTGTTCTAAAAATCAACACACATGCTCATATTGTCTGGAAAATTCCTGTCCTTAAATGGTGTAGAAACTAAGTTTACTACTAAACTATATCGTATTTTGTTACTGGATTTTTATCACTTTACCTATTTAATAGTGAAACATCTAACCAAAATAATTTTACCAAGATTCTCTTGCAGATCACCAGAGCATCTGTTCCCCCAACTGTAGAAGGTTGGCCCCATAATAGCCGTGCTGGTTTACTTAGTCCTAATATGTGAATGTGACATAGTTTTAAGGAGACAGGATGCCTAAAGGCTGATATAAAGAGATAAAGAGGAGACAGGCCTGAAGGCTCTTCCTTAGATCTGAAATAAAAACTACAGACTTCAAAGTTACATGGAAGTTGAGGATGAATCTGTTTTGATGACCTTGGACCTACAATTTACATTGTAGTAAATTGTATTAGCAGTAGAAAGGTTATTGGCAAAAGTGACAGCTGATGAGGTCCTAAGTAGTTGATTAGTTTCAGCTCTGTAAAATTCTAATTATTTATCCATAGAGTATTTGAGGCATATAAACTACCACAGACAGTAGTCACCCAGGCTACATTTGTAGTCAATGGAGATAAACTGGTAGGATAAATGGCTCTGTCAAAAATGACTCAATTTTTTCAATTTGAAAAACTGATCTTAGATCAATCTTACCCTTGGTAAGCATCTTCTGAAACACTGTGTGCTATTTCCTCACCTAATTCCTGCCTATTTATCCATTAAGGCAGGCCACAGGTATATCTCCTACATCCTCCATACAGGGAAGCAATACTTGAAAATGTTAGAGCTTATTTATACAAAGCATCTTCAGATTATGTGACACATTACAGCAATTACTTGTGAACACTGCAACAAGGTCTCATTCATCTTAATGCCCTAATGTATAAACAACAATGTTTGAGTTAAAGGCACCTCACTAAATGCATCACATGCATTGGCTAACACTTGTGGACTAGCTGCATATGTTATCAGCCTCTGTCCCTACTCTGCTTAGCGAGATATTGTCCACAGTCTAAAAAACAACTAAATGAATGTGATGTTACTTTCTTAACAGTCAATAAAAGATGTAAGATATTTACAATGCATGCAGTTCAGTAGAAAGATAATCCTCTAGTAAGATTCAATAAAAGAAGTTGATGACACTTGCTGATCTTTCTATAGCCTTTCCCAAGAAAAGACCTCCAATGTTAATGCAAGCATTTTACTATTAGATGGATGTACTAAACAGTATTCCAACAACAAATTAAATGTGTAGAGTTATATATTTTCTAGTAATATCCTTCCTTTTTTCATTCCAGCATAGTCTGCTATTTAAGTATAGCCCTTAGCTATCAGCAGTCTTTACTCCCACAAAATGACAATGATTTCTTTACAGTATAAATGCCACCTTCATGTAGCAGAGAAAGAACAGAAACATTGGACAAATAATATGATTATAAATGGTCCTTCAGGAAGTCTAGCTGAACTCAGTGTGAACACAGAACTTCTGTGTCCCAGTTCACAGCTTCTTTCAAGTGGACCATAATTTCTATTTAAAAAAAAAAAAAAAAAGCTGTGAGAATGTTACAAAAAGAGATGACTTCCCTGATTGCAGTTTGTGACATGCTCACCTTATGGGTAACTAAAATTCAGTGCTGGCTCAGACACTTTTCTCTAAAACTAGCTACAATTAGTGCTATCTGTTGGTAAATTTATTAAATCCTTTGAGAATTATTTAGCTGAAGTGTGTCAAATAAATATAAATCAATCATTACTAAGCCAGTTTTGATGTTTACTGAAAACAAATTAGAGAGATTGTAACTGGAAAGAAGCAATCTGCCTCTATGTACAATTAAAATAAATTCCTCCTCTGCATTCCTCTGCCCTTCCCTCCAAAATATTCCTTCTTCCTTGAAGTTCCTTAACAAATGCTTATGAGAAGACCTTTACTTAAAGACAGAAATTCTCCCATGTTTATAAAGGCCTGACTTTGATGTAAAGGTATCAAATTATTAATAGATATATAAATACATCTATTTGCCTATCCTCCAGGATTGAACTAAGTCAAAGAGAAGTTAAATGGCCAAATCTAAAGCAAGAGTCCAAATATTCTTTATGTTTCTAGTGGTTATGACCCTGCACTTTCTTATATGGGCAAGGTTATTTGAGTTTTTCAGTACCTTTGTTGTTGTCCATTTCTTTTCTTTGCTATAAATACTGTATTTCTGGTTAATGCAGTGTCATTTTTGCTATAGTTTTCTTGCTTAAAAATATTANTTAAAAGTTCTCCCATAAAATGAAAACTATTAGAGAAAGCAACTGTCTTGGAGAAAAAATGAGTTCTGCTTCAGTCTGTCAAAAACCTCCCAAAATTACGCTGCAGCTCCCTCGCAGACTCCATGTTGCTGACATGAGACAACACCTTAAAGGAGAAGTGCACTTAGCTGAAAAGGGGGAGCAAAGAAACCAGTGGGAGTTTCCCCTTCAATGATTGCTTCACATTATCCTGCAGCTAAGTACCCCTCTGGGAAGCTGGGATCTCAAACAACAGAAAAAGGCTACTGAATGTATAGTTGGATGTATAAATGCCTGTGACCTGACAGCTGGAGATGAAAGCTATGAAACAACAGAAATAGGACAGAGGGAAAATTTAAGCTGCTCTTGAAGACATGGTAGCATTTTCTGAGATGAATTTGAGGACTTCTAGAAACTTGTATGGAAAGGATCAGCTTCAGGTGAACCATAAAGGAAGCCTAGTCATTGGCAAGTGTACCACAGGAAAGGTAAGTAATAGAAGCTAAGGGGAACTGAAAAATGGTACTGAAGAGCCAAATTTGGAATAACAAATCTTCCAGGGCACAGAGCAATAAAACAACCTCAAGAAAAGAGAAGAGAGAAAGGCTAATAACATTCAGGCCTTAAATAGCAAAGAGCAATCCCATCAACTAAAGTTCAATTGAAATACCAATCAAAATATCTGAGAAGACCAAGATAAAAAATCTGTGTATTTTTACTTAGACACCGCATAGATATGTAAAAAAAATTGAATGCTTGGAGCTAATTGATAGTATTAACTGAACAGCATGTCTGGCACAACTGAAAGGTGGTCAGCAGGAGACTTATGAACATGGCAATAATTTTGATTTGAATAGACCACAAGAAGAGCCTGCGAAGAATTGTTAATGAATGCTCAAGAAAATCTTGAGACTAATGAAGTTAACTGAATGATCATGCATCACAGAATTTCTACAGGTTGAAAGTAACTGGCTAAAAAGGAGGAATATAGATCGAGGACTATTGTATCAGTCTTTTGACTGAGATAACAGTGACTGAATTTATGAAAAAAGGTCGTTGAGACGTAAGAGAAGAAAACACACACTAATGGGGAATCCTCTGAAAACAGTCTCATATCAGAGAGGACTGTGATACCTAAATTTTCAGGTACCTTTAGTGACCTTTTCTATTCCTGAGTGTAAAGGACTCCTCCTAGTTGAAATACAAACTGTGATGTTAATGCAATAAAATTAAATAAAGAAACCTCTTTACTATTGTGTAATAAACATAGGAAATCCAAAGAAATACAAGAAGGGGAATTAAAGGAAACTAAAAGTAGGAGCTAAAAGGGTGAAGCACTCACATCAGTAGACTAAGTGTTCAAAGACTCAAGCTCAGAGTAAATGTAAGCCAGCTGTCACAAAAACTTCAACCATACTTGAGAGAGTCAGAAAAGTTACATGGCAAAATAAAAGGCTATATAAATTAAATAAAAGATGAAGACTTATTCATGTGATGATGATAAAGGATGTGCCCTCATAAGTTATATGTTTTTGGGCTACAAATGCAGCCCAACAGGATTTTGAGAAATGACTTGCAAAAGATATAAAATTCAGTAAAAATTTCTTTCAAATACATTTAGGCAAGAAAATTGCTATAAATTCTGTACAGTTACTGAATGATAAAAGCATCACAGAATGTCTCAGGAATGACTCAGCTGTTACAAAGAAAAGCTCAGATCTCAGAGTAATTTGCAGCCTGTGTTCAGGAGCTTAAGTAGATCTATCTTTGAAAAAAAAAAAGAAATGCAAGGAACCTTATCACATGGAAAATATGAGTGAGAAAATACTAAGACATAACCACAACCAGCAGCACTTCTCCAAGACTTCTGAAGAAACTTAAATATATAATTGTAAGCCTACCAACTATTAGATGAAAGATACCATTTAAGCCAGGGGCAAGCCAAATATGTCCCCAAGCTTGTACCAGTGGCAGAACATGAGGGAACAGGAGAATACAAGAAAATTATAGGTCTCCTGGTACAATGAATAAGCATCTATAGAGTTTTGGTGGAAGGAAGTATTACAAAGATATCCTTTACTGATGAAAAGGATGACCATGAGAAAGAAGAGTAATCTGGTCAAAAACGTGCATTTGGATTAAAAAACTTTTCACAATATCCCTTAAAAGATACTTAAAGAAAATAAGCATATAATAAAGAGAAATGCTCCTGCACGAATTATTGACTGATTTAAAAAAAAAAAAGAGGGAAAGGACACAAATGAGCAATGGGTTTTCGTAACACAAGGAGATTGCTGGCAGAATTCCACAGTAGTTTGTGCTGGACCCTCTGTTGTTCGTGACAGTCATCAGGGAAAGAGTTGAAAGGTAAGGTAAAAGTAATTTACAACATAAAAATTGTCTGATATAAAACTAAAGCCAATTTACCAAAATCACAATATTGAGACATTTGTTGATAAGATGGTACCAAAGCCTGTAACAGACTGGAAAACATAGCAATAAATGTGAACAATGGACTCTAAATGTCCTCTGTGCCTGAGGATAAAGATTATATGTAGTTCATTATGTAGTTCATTGAAATAATCAAATTAATGGCAGTTTTAAAGGCAAATTAAAATAAGATTTATATAAAAAAGAAGGGTATAAAGACTAGAAAAAAACCCTTCAATTTGCTACTGTACATTATAGCATTCTGTCATAATTTGAGCAGCCAAACAAAATCTTTACCTCTCCATTTCATAAAGTAAAATAAGAAATCACTGGAAATTGTGATAAGAACACTTAGAGGTTTAGTATCTGTTGAGGGAGAAATTGAACTGACTCTAACTTTTCACACTGTAAGAGAAAAGTTCAAAGATTCAGGGCTACCTTGTATCTTATGGAAGTAAATATGGGATTGCTGCCTTTAGGGAGGGGAAATTGGCAAAAGTGCCATTTGGTACTTTTCTTGGTAATGTCTTTTCCTCATTATCTAATACAAGCTACCATTGGAGATAAGATTCAAATATAGATTGACCTTGGTGTGATTCAGAATAAATAAGTCTGATGTTTCTATTATTTGAAGCAGTTTAAATTTTAGTCACATTCAAACTGAAAAAAAAAACCCCCAAAAAAAAGAACTGTTCAGACACTGCCTAAAACCAGTGCAGTTTGAGAATACACAAAGGCAGGCAGATCAGGGCAAAATGGCAGACTTATTGGCAAGTAGAAAGTGGGAATTTGAAATTAGAAGTGGATATGATTGTCAAAAACACAAACAGAAGAAAGAGGCCCTGAGGGGATCTTGTATAACCAGAAATGGAAGTGAGAGATGTCAAGAGAAACAGAAGGACATGATGGCCTTAAAGCTAATATGGGTTAATATGATCAACAAAATCTAAACCAGATGGAGGGTAAGAAAAATTACTTGGGAGATTCTGAGAAATTTTGAAGACCATTTTGAGATTCTAGCCTTATACTGGGATCAGTACAACGGAAAGAGCAAATGTTGGACTGAATTGGATGTAGCCAGAGTGGGAAAGCAGAAAATCAAGCACATGCTTGAAGACATAACTAACCATATGGGAAAGAGATGGAAAACTAATTCGTGGATACTGAAAAGAAAGATATATAGAGTTAATGGAAACCACAGAAAGACAAGGAGAGTTTTGTGAAGGAGGAAAGAAGAAATACAAAGTGGACCGTAAAGAACGACAGGTGAGTTATGGTTGGTCACACTGACAAGTAATCAATTATCTAGAAAGTAATTACCTTAGAATTGCTCAATAGTGCAATGATTCAATTAAACTGTGAAGTAATTTCATGAGGAATCATCTACTGTATTAAGTAAATACAAAGAGAAAGAAAGTATTATGAATCAATAACATATATGATCAGCAATGGAGAGAACCAGTAAGTCAATAAGTACATATGCAATTAATCAATTATGGAATTAAATAATTATTAGGGAAACAAAATTAGCAATAATTAATATGTCTAATATGCAAAGAATATAGTCACTAAAAAAAAGCATGATGAAAATATTAGTCCAGTTTTCCCTTTCCTTCTCAGCATAAGGAAGTACATTTAACTGTGAACTTCTCTTCATTGTGCTCTTTAGACATCTTACTCTCTTGTGTCTATGGTGGAATTCGTTCAATCACCAACAACAGCTAGGGCAGCTTAAAAAGGAACCTAACTTTTGCTGTCACAGGTCACAGCTACTGTCAAGCATATCCACGGCTTTTGGAGACCTTTAAAGAATAGAGATGCATAAGCCATAAAGTCTGCACACTGGAGACTAGAGGCAGACATCTAATATCATGGGATATGGTCCAACATACAGTAATGTTACTGAAATTTCCTTCCTTTCCATCAGAGTACATGTCCTGTATCATCTGAGATGCAGAGATGACTTGCACATGGGGCTGGCAAATTTGGTACAGAACACAGGGGAGAGCATTTCCTTCTACAAGTGGTGACACCTGGAGGCCAGGTAAGAAGCAGGAGAGGATTTGGAATGGCAGAGCATGACAGTGTGCAGGAAATAGGATTAGGTCACAAGTGTGTGCTTTTAGGGTAAAAGTCACTATCTCTTTGCTGCTCTCAGCTCACAACACTGCACTGTCTGTAAAGATCACGCATGTCTGGTTGTGGGGATGACGAAGCCCTAATGCTAGGGCCTTCTCCAGAAAGACTCCAATATTAGATTAGAAAATTCAGAAGGCTGTTTTATTATTTCATTTCATTTCATTTCATTTCATTTCATTTCATTTCATTTCGTGCATTTAAATAAAGATGCAAAATGCAAAGCAAAAAGCAAGAAGCTTTTCTCTCTCTCTAGCAAACAGCAGCTCAGAGAGATTCTCTCTCTGTGTCTGTCTCCTCAACAGCACAGTGTCCCACAATTATGAAAACAAACAAAGTACTTTAATTGGCCAAGGAAGATACATTATCACATAGTTGTTTACATTCTTTATCAAAGATTTATCCTGAGAACTTCATAAATGTTCCCTTTAGAAATGGAGAAGTGCCACAACCCAAGACACTTAAGCAGAAATTGCCTTTTTCAAACTTGTTGCGGTGATTTTTCTAAGATCCACTAAAACATCAGCCCCCATCTGGTGATCCAAATGCAACTACAAACAGCCAAGCACTCCAATGGGTGCCTAAATTAATGCATCTTAACTTATTCCTTATGTGACCTTATAACACTCATTCACGACAACTTCAGTATTTGAATCTTCCCAAAGCTGCCAGACAGTTGAACTGGATCTGCTTCAGTCTTACTTAGCAGCCCAGAAATGTCCCAAAATCTTTCCTTTCTTAGTTTCACTTTCCATTAGTTTCTTGAATGTGGATGATCAGAATGATACCTTTATGCCTGGTGAATTTGCCAGCACTCTTTATAATGAAGAGGCCTCTACGCTTGATTATATTATCTGATATGTTGGTAAAAATAATAATCAAAACCATACAAGGAAACACTAGAAGGCTAATGGGAATGAGTGTACAGAACACAACATATCAGCATGAAATGTCATACAAAGAGTTTTATATTCCAGTATGACTGGATCACCCCCAGTCTCTGGAAAACAAGAACATGACAACACAAATGCAAGAACAAGTATTGCTAATAAATCTAACAAACCCAGGAAAACAGGGTATAACTGGAGCGTGGCAAGTGCCATGTGCATATTTAAGAAAGTGATAAAAGTGATCTTGGCAATTACAGATTCATTAATCTTACCTTAATAGCTGAAAGGCTACAGAAGAAATTTTGAAGGAAAGTATAATTAAACCCATAAAGGTAAAGGAAAAATGAAATAAAAGGCAATTTAAGTTTACAAAGCTGTAAAGCTGCATGCCAAGCTAAATATGCTTTTTTCTTTTAAGACTAGAAAATGAAGATTTAATTGGTCTGGAGTTCAGTAGAGGTAATGCATGGCAATGAAAGTGTATAACTTGTATTACCATCTCTCGACTGTAATATCTTAAAAGCTAAAAAGGAAAAAACCAATGCGTTATGCTAGAATAATTTTGTTATTACAGTTCCATAAGTATTGGCTTTGGGATTAGTAACTCTTTAATTCTTTGACTTTATGGATACTTAATTAAGTTGTACTTTGCAATGTTGGAAAGTACTTTGCAGTGTTGTATCAGTACAGCATAGAATTAAAAAGATGGATGATATCGAAATTTGAAACAAGAGAAGGTGAAAATTTACAGTATTTAAGGGATTGTGGAACATTTTGCTATAAACTGGTGGCTTATTATGCAGGAACAACCAGAACACATGCAGTAATTAATCACAGCAAGGCAATGATGCTTTCCAAAGGCCAGGTTTCCCAAATTTCTTAAAGTTCTTTGCTAATTATCAATATTCTTCTGAACATATAGACATCAGAAATGGCCATTGTGTCCAGTAACGCTTCTGTAAATGTCATATATCAGTGCAATTACAGCTGATAGTCCTCACCTTGTGTACAGGAATTACATTTATTCTATCGGCCACCACATCATGCTGAAACTCATGTTCAATTAAACAGTGTCTTTGATGACCCTTACATTATTTGACTGTCTTCCAAATGACCATCATGTAAAAGTGGCAAAAGCTTTGCATTAATTTTTACTCAAACTGATTCTGGTCAGATTAACCAATGTTAATGTACCATACAAATCACCTTGTAGAACTGATACACTATAGATGTTACAAGTATACCTTCTCCCCTCACCAGTGTCAATGTTTGAAGATTTTATAAATTGTGATGTTATCTCTCATCACCACTAAAGAATACTCGTGTGCTCCTGAGTATAGCTGCATGGTGGAACTGAAAGCACCTCTAACTCTTGCTAAAATTCAAAACCAATCATTCATTTATTCAATGAAATGTGTATCAATAATTAACTCATTAACATGTGAGTCATTGGCCTAGAAAGTCAGACACCTGAAGAACAATTCCCACCCTGGTAGCAGTACTGTAGCCCCAGGAGTAGGCAATACTACTACTGAGTGGATTGTGGTTTTCAATGTGAGTTAACATGCTGCAGACCCCTACAGACTCTCCTGGAATTGTCTTTCCTTGAAATGAGGATTCTTAGCTTGAGGCTGAATTCCTTGCACATATGTGAGCATGTAGACTAGTCAGCTCAAGGCTATACATTTTCTTCAAAACCATATCCTCAGACCTTGCAAACTTGCAAACGTCTGTACTGTCTTTGGAAAAATTAGCTTAGAATTTCAGTAATTTCTTTTATCTGCAATGTTTGCTGACATAACTCTTTAAAAAGCACTATTTCTAGAAAATTACTTCTTTCTACCTTTTACCACTCAGATTTTTAAATAAGAAAAACCCCTAATGCTCTTAAAGAGAGATTAAGGATGTCAAAATCACCCTGATCCAATGGTTTGAAGCCAAGAAAATCTTTTTATACTGCTAAAATACCAGAGGCATTGCACAAATGAGCATGAAAATGTTTAATCTAAGTTGCTCTTAAATTCTGACTACTTAGCAAACTATTTCCAGCTTATAATGTAAACATTCAGTGACAGACCAGTAGAAAAATATAGGTCGGATCTTTATTTTTAACTGGTTTTGGAAAGTTTGTTTCTATTTTTAAAAAATGAAATCAATTATGTTCTAAAACTATGAGGAACTTTGGTATTACCATCTTCCTGACCACCCTTCCAATCAGATTTTTGTTTCTCTTCACTTTGATTGTTTCTCTTGCATTAGACATATTTAAATTTAAAGAAAACAATTAACATTTATAATAGAATATTCCTTAAACAACAGTGGCTTGTGCTTATAAGTGAGGATTTATTCTTGTCATCACTGCTATCTGCAGCAAAATGACCACTGGCTTTAATAGACACAAGGTTTAAAAGGATTTTAGTTGAAATCCATTAATTTTATTGCATGAATGTGGACTGGTTGTGTTTAACATTAAAGAAACACAAATGTAAAGAACTGTTGTTATCCAGAAGAAGCTGCAGTCTAATTATTCATTCACAACCTCTTACAAGTCCTTCCCTGCAAGGTAACAAAGAATTTTTTCCTTCCAAGATTTAAATTGATACTAGCACTGAATTGCTGTATGGGGAATTAAACTATTGATATCCTCACACTAATGAATTCCATATATCTGAATTCAGTTTATTGAGATGAGCCATATATCTGCAGAATGGAAAACACTGGAATACAATGGCCACAGCTACATGACTTCAAGTCAGGAAAGTCAAATTAAAAACTAAAGGCACTGCCTAATGGCAACTCCACGAAAAAAAAAAAAATCAAATCAGAGAATAAAAAATATCATGGATTAGAAGTGGAAGAAAAATTCCAAGATTGCAGAACTTTTGCTTTGATTTGGAATTGAATCATATGATGATGATTTTTTTCTTTTAAGTGGCTTGCAGGATTTTCCCATGGCACCCTTTTTATTTGCTCCCAGACAATGTCAGGGTAAACATGCAAAAGGGGCAAAAAAGTCCTGATATTTGTTCTATGCCTAAGTTTGTTGAAAATGTATATATAGTTTTCAATTTTTTTAAGTCAAGTTTATACAGTTTTACACAAGAGGGAAATTCTTACTGCTTCTTACAGGGAGATACCTGTTTCCTATTAGTTGTTTTACAATATTATTTTTAAAACAAGGTTCCAAAAATTTTTTTTTTTTTAATTAAATGTGCCATGTATTTAGAGTACAAAACTGGAAAAGTGATGTTTGGAAAACCAATGTTACACATGTAGATTACTGTATTCACTGACCTATCAAATTTTTTCTCTATGACACTAAGAAAGAAGTGAGGTATAGCTTTATTTAGTCCTGCTACTTGCAGTAGGATCCCTGGTAATGAAATCAATGAATAGGGATTAAGTGCATTTGAGGGACAGCACTGAGGAAGCTTCTTTATTGCCCAACATATTGAAAGACAGAGGACTCAACTAGACTGAACTTATTTCAGAAAATATGCTTTTAGCAAAAAAAACAGGACATGTACTTATTTATGTCTTACTGTCTACAGGTCAAAAGACAATATAGAAATATC
Organism: Vireo altiloquus; assembly: GCA_013396875.1. NCBI lineage: Eukaryota > Metazoa > Chordata > Aves > Passeriformes > Vireonidae > Vireo > Vireo altiloquus. The sequence goes on from VZRF01006704.1 coordinate 319,619, forward strand.
TTTTAGCATATTTGAATGATTAAGCTACACATATTTGTTATTAGATTACACTAATGAGATATACATATAGGCTAAAATACTTTCAACCAACTAAATTCACAAAAAGATTGAATGAAAACGTATTGTCTTTAACACAAACTGAACCTTTCCAATTAAAAGTGCTGCTATCCTTCTTTGATTTTAATTTCATTACATACTATCTGAGTAATGACTTCCATTTCACTAAGAGACACTTTCAATTCAAACAGTTATAAATTTAGATACTTAAAGATTCAGATTTCATGAAATCACAGATTAAGTGAAATGTTTCAGTAATACTTTGAAAGTTTAAAATATCCTTTTTCTGGATTTACTCTATAATTGGTAGAGTTTTTTCTATTTTGTGAAAAGCCATTTCTGTTTTTTTCTTTCACTGTGCATGTAGTAAAAACTAAGTCACTTTTACTGTAACAGAAAAATATGGGCCAACAAACAGCATCTCTACTCTTGTTGAGTTATATAGGACTTATTGGACTGTCACTATGTAGGACTTCAAGCATCAGGAGAGACAGGCCACCTTTCTTCATCAAATAGACTCTTACTATGGATATTATTCCCCTTGTCTATCTGTAATGCAGGATATATCAAAGCAGTGAACTGGCTGTGCTTTCATTCAGAAAAATGAAAGATGAATATATATGATGATGACACCAGATAATTATATTAAATGTGTGTTAGTATCCTAAATTGTAAATTACAATGCCGGTTGCAGACACAGTAAAGACCATGTATTTACAAATGCAGAATTTCAGGTGTAAATCTGCAATGGGGCTGAGCCTTTTTTNTTCAGGTGCACTTGGATGCATGAATGCTATGGGGAAAAAAAAAGAGCAAATCACTGTAGTCATTTCTTAGATAAAACTGCATGATTAATGTTTTGAGACAGCAGAATAAGGATATCATTATTTTATGTAAATTTTATTCTGGCTTTTTCAACCATTTTCTCAATCCAATGAAAATCTGAAGCAATTGATTCTTAAAGTATAAGTCAATAAGGGAGGACTTTTGTGAGATTACTTATAAAGATTTCTAGCCCACATTCTTATAATCCAAGGTTATTGCTTGTATCATCATACTGACAGGTTTATCTTAATAAGAAATGTTTTGTGCTAGGAGAATTTATTTTTTTATGCTCAATTACAGTTTTATGTTGGAGGTATTAAGTAGGCAATAAAAAGAGCCTACCTTACATCTAATATTCATTATTCACATCATGGCCGTGAAGGTAAGATACCCTTGGAAATGTATTTCTCTTCTCCTTATTAAGCAAACAATTTGTATTAATTTTGCTTATCTCAAACCTCACAATTTTCAGATGGGAAAATAGTAGGTTGTAAATAACATAATCCTACAAGAATGATACTTTCCCTTGATGCCTTCAGTTAGAACTGGATTCCCATGACATGAAACACTGCATAAATTGAAAAGGAAATAGACAGTCTGCCACAAAGAGTTCACAATCTAAAGTCAACAAAACGTAAACCAGGAAAACTGAAAATCCAAGATTCTCTACATGGAGGATCTCATTTGGAATAAAGCAATATTTCTTTCTAAGCAAAACGAAGAGAATAGCATCCAAGGATAATATCTTAATTGAAAATTTAAGAAATCATACAAAAACACTAATAAACATTTGAAAGGTCCTGGAATGTGACATTTTCTTTCTTCACCCCTGCCAATGTAGTACTGTACATGCTGCTAATGCAGATGAATAAGCTGAGACAAAGCTCAACAATCACAGTTTGCTGCAGGTTAAAAAAAGAGCAACAGTAATTATGTTCATTACCATGACGGGTTAGAGACCAGTAAAAGCTCTAAATGTCCTTTGTGATCTCAATTAAGTTGATACTAAGAAGAATGCCTAAGGAGAAATTTCAATGCTAACTTTTACTTCTGCACAACACACTGAAATGCTTCAATGGAAAAACTCCACAGTGTTTCAAGTGACAGTTGGCATTAACTATGCCCTAACATTTTAACTTATTGGGCTAACATAAAGGAATCACAGGAGAGAACCTACCATTGATCATTAGGTAGGCTTTGATTTTCCCATCTTTTAGGTTTTTTGTCCAAAGTATTCATTAATAGGAAACACGGAATCCTTCAGCACAGTGGTGATATATGTGGTCACTAAACCCTGACAAGACAGCACTATGAAACCTGAAACCTGAAATAGGAACATTTAGAGGAATAGAGTAACTCAGCCATTCATAACTCATCAGGAACTTATACTGCTTGGGTTCTTTAAAGACGTAGCCAGTAACCAGGCTGGATTAAGGTAATAGCAAAGAAAAATATGCTTAGAAAAATCTCCTTCTTCGAATGCTCACAATGCTACAGCCTCACAACTTTTCTAGATTATCATTAATCATGGGACAGTCTCTCATGCTGAACTATTGGGTATATTCTCAGGGCTACAATGATATCCTGGAAGGGAGAAACTCACCTTCAGCATTCAAAAAGACCAAAATACAAAAGCTCATTATAACAAGCATCAATCAGGCTAAAGGTGTATTTATTTCTAAGTGTACTTTGAAGCCACAAGTAGGTATTAATAAATAAACCTAATGTAGGAAGCATTATATTCTATAGCCAGGAGGCCCGTCTTAAAATCTGGGAATGATTATTATATGTCTTTAAATCCATATTTGCCAGTCCTACATTTATAAAGTGATTATTTGGCCACTGTATGATTTTGTTTTTTCCCCAGATTTATTTCTGTGAAATAATGCAGTTTTGCACCAATATTTTTAGGAAATGGCATGGGGGAATCTGAGCAGTCTGCTCTTGTTAGCATGACCTGATAACAGCAAGTGATGTGAGAAGAATTTGTGTGTATCCAGGGTGTGTGAACAGATTTTCCAAAACCGCCTCTGCTGAGAGGGTGTTTGCCCCAAACCTGGTAACGCAAAGAAGAAATTAAGAGTCACAGTTTACTTAATGTGACCACCAACTGGATTAGACACTAGCAAGGCTTACAAGAGAGTGAAAGTGAATTTGAAAGGAAGTATTAAAACAAGGACAAAAATCTCTGCCTAGGTGGGGACCAGCAGCTGCCAGACAAGATTTGATATTGCCAGAAGTTGCCCCACTGGCACTGCAACCCCACCTGCCAAATGCTGTCCCTCCCTGCCCTGCAGGGTGCAACACGGTGATCTCTGACCAGGTGTTCATCAGCAGATCATGTGGAGCAGAGCAGGCACGTGGGGAGGGGTGGGGGAAGGTGTAAATATAGGAACTGCCCTCACAGGAAGGAGGTGCTTGTAACCTGCCCTGCATGTCCCCACGGGCAGGATGCATCCACCTGTGTGAGGCATTTGTGTGTGGTGAGATGAGAACCTCCTGGGAATGAGTGCAAAATGGTGTTCAGCAAATTGTAAGAATATGTTTACAGTCTCTAGGTACCTCATGTTGTGGTTTATCTGTTGTGTTGCTGACTTTGATCCTATAAGTGTAGTTCACTGATTGCCAGTTAATTACATCTTTTTAATAAATCAATAAACCTCTTCGATCCCTACTCGATTTGGAAAAAAGTATGCAGCTGTTCCTTGCAATGAGAATATTCCATTTTGCTATAGTTCCTATGAAAGCAAACATAATATCTTCTAAGAAAGCCGAGTGCCTGCCTTTCTTACTAAGTCATAACTCACTTCTGAAATGGACGTGAGCATCAGGGCCAGACGGTGTAATGCATCTCTATCTACACGGTGGTAGATCACAGAGAAATGGGGAGAGGTATTGTGGGAAGTTTTCTGAAGGTGAAAAAACAATCCTCTCTAGCCTGTATGCCTGAAGTTAGAAATAAATCATTATCTGTGCCCAGCAACAATGCGTTCTGCAGAAAATACTGCCTAGGGAACAGCCAGGGTCACTGCTAGCTGTGCTTAGCTACACAGGTGGTGTGCAGGAAAATTTCATCTGGGCCATGCTGTTCACTTGACTTAAATCAGCCTTCAAAGTTGCTACTCATAGAGGAAGCATTGCAAAGAACTTTATGCAAGTTTGAAGGCACTTTCCTGATCTCAAACACTATTTTTCTCTTTATTATTGTTCTACTGAATACACGCTGTTTAGTAAAGGTATTGATTACAGATTTGAGTGTATAAAGTGTGAATTCATTGTGTATGAACTATATAGAATGGAAAATAAAAAACCAGAATATTCAAACTGTAATTATCTAGGTTCTTTTTAGCATGTTTGTGTGCCACTAATATATATTCTAATACAATTAGAATTACTACAAACTGTATTGAGAATAATGTACTTAATGGGACAATGACACAATTTGAATGCTTGTGATTTGAGTTATCTCTTCTATTTGGAAAGGTGAAGAAAAAAAATTGAATTTTAAATGTCTTGTTATAATAATTTGGGCTTAAAAAATTATTTAAAAATACAGGAAAAAATTGCACACGATATAAAAAAATCCATAATGCCTACCTCCCCATCCCCTGAAAAAAGATAAAGGGGCTATAAAAGAAACCCTTTGTCCCACAAAAAATATTATAAGGGCTACCTATAAGGGTTTCCTATGCAGTTTCTTTTCTTTAATCTTTCAACATTTTGTCAGAAATTGGGGAGAAAGTATTTAAATCAAAATTTCAACCCATTTCAAGAGGCTGAAAATGAGTAAATGACTGTAATGTGCTACCATATTGCTAAGTGTTCCCTCATGAGGCCCACATAACCATCCTTAGGACAGATTCATTTCCTAAAGTACTACTTCAAGAGTTCACACATCAACCCATAAAACCCCCCATGCTTCAGGATTTGAGAAACACATTATTAGCATTAAACTGTTTTGCATCATGCAGGACCACTACCAAAGCTCAGTCTCTGGTGGAGCTGCATGAATATTTAGGCTCTCCAACACAACAGCTGGCAGAGCTCAGTAAGGTTTGGACAGTCAAAGATCAGAGTTCCCTATAATCTTCTCTGACTCTGTGCTACACTTTCTATAAAAGCAGTTTCTAAAGACATAAATAAGGCAAAACTTTGGTCTCAGATCTCTACAGGTGCTTTTTGTCCAGGAGTCATTCCATTTTGGAAGCAGGAAGAAATTAGGATTCCAAAAGCCAATCCTTGCTAACACTGTTCCTAGAGACTCAGAGAGGGAAACGCCAATCTCTGTGAAAGACAATCCTTGAAGTTCCTCAATGCATGGTGGCATGATGACTTCCATGATATACTAGGCACAGAAAATAGGTGTCCATACAGTATCCATCACTGCAAGATCTTTTCCCTCCTTCCTCCCTTATAGAGTTCAGGCAGAAACTAGTGGATTTTAAAACTGCTGGTGTTTAGAGATGGAAGAAATTCTAGAGATTCAATCTGGAAGTGAACTCTCTTTTAAAAAAGACCCAAAACTATAAAAATACAAATACTATAAACCATAGCCATTATAATCTCATCAGACTTCCCCACTTATTTGGATGCAAAGTGCTGAATTATGTGCTGAACAACACACTGTGACAGTATGACAGATGTGTCAGGGCCAAGCTGCGTTCCCTGCATCCTGCAGCAGGGCCCTCTGTGCTCAAGGCCAGACCTCTGGTAAGAGAGCAGGGTCAGAAGCCTCTGCTACCTTGGAAAACCTCAAGAAAATTCCAGAAGAAGCTTCAGGAGCAGACTCCTCTGAGAAGCTAGGCTAAGGAGCCTCAGCAGGGGCTTTTCCACTCTCTTCCACTCTCTGAAGCTGCTTTTAAGCCAAAGCTCACAGTCCCAGCCCCTGCCTAAGCTGTGCTTCTGTACCCTGACTCTGACCCACTGACTGATATTCCTGGCTTGACCCTGAACTTCCCTCATCACTGTGGACTTCTCTGGTGATGTGGTCTGCTATTTCAGCCCTGGTTGCTGTCACCCTCCCTGGGTACAGTACCTGTCTGGGTACTGTGTCACTGCTCCCCTGCCAGTGAAGCCACAGCTTCTGCCTGCCCCATTATCATGCTTCAGTTCCCATCTTTCCTTGCCTTGGTGAACATCCTGTTCCTGCTGCTCCCTGACAGGATGTATCGAGCATGTTAATTAGATTGGGATTTTCAAGGGACAAAGGCAGGGAACATAGAGTTCATGAGTTCCAAAAAAGTTTGGGAAGAAAAACAGTTACAAAAGCATTTTCCAGAGCTCCCAAGGAGCAGCCCATCTGAAAGGTGAGAAAAAAAGAACAGAACTGAATCTGGACATCCCAGTAACTCAGTTAGCATCTTAATTTTTAAACCAAAATTTTTAGCTATATATTTGGTGGGGGGTGAGAGCGACTGTAGGTAAACTAACTGAGGCAGTGAGCTCTTGACCAGGAAAACTGGAAATGTTATATGATAGTAGATTGTTCCTTTTCACAGCAGGAGAAGGATTAGGTCTCTGTACCAGCAAACAAGACTGTGAAACCCTACCTCTGAGAAATTCTTTTCCTTGCTTCTCAGAGAAGACATGCTTCACAGCCAGAAGTGCACACAGAGAGCACAGCCCTTGAGCTTCACTAGTGGAAAGCCCAGCAGACAGTTTGGCAGTCTGTGAAAGGCTGCTGCAAAGAGATAGGACTAATCAGTTGTCCATATCCGTGGGGTATAAAACAAGGTGTAAAGGAGCTTAATTGCAACAAGAAAGAGTCAGGTTAGACATTAGGGAAAACTAACAGAAATGGCAAGGGCAGAGGAGCCCTACTGGAACAGATAATCTCAGGTGATTGTGGAATCTCAGCGGAGAGATCAAAGAAACATCAACGAAGAAACACATTTGTAGAGTTAACTGAAGAGAGACAGAGCAGGGTAAAGGGAATTAGATGACACCTTGAAGTCTCTTTCAGCTGTTTTTTATGATTCACGATCTCTTGATCCTTACTTTGGAGCTGATAATACTTATGTGATGAGCAATCATACTGTCTGAGTTTCCTTTGGGAGAAAAGAAAGAGTCCTGGTAATCGAAACCTGCTGATAGTGCATCCAGCTGATGAGTTTTTTATTCGAATATTCATAAAAAGATTCATATTCATGTGCAGCAGAAATACATATAGTACTCTCTGCACATAAATATGTTCAAATGAGAACCAAAGAAGAAAATCACATACTCCCTTCCTAGAACTCAGAGAAACTGGTCAGTAATGAAACTAAAAGAGGTGACAGAAGGGGAGAAAAATCCCCTCCAAGAGATACACGTACAGAAAATTATGATGTAGCAATTAAGAGAATGTAAGAACATGCATTACTGATCAACTCTAAAATTCCTGGTCCAGCTTTCCAAGCACAGTGGAGAATTGGCTGTTGGTGACAAAGAAGTGTGACACAGTGAAATGAAAGCACTTATAATTTGTTTTGAAAGACTTGAGCTTAACAGCTATTTTTAACACCGTAATTACTAAAAATTGTTTCAGCTCTCCAAAACACTTTAATAATATGTTATCCTAGTTCACCTGCTAAAACCAAGGGCATACATAAGGTGCATAAAACAAATGCAGATGTTACAAATGGAAGAATTGAGTTCTACGTCAGGATTATATAAAAAAAGCTTTACATCAGGATAAAAAATACTATCATGACAGAAGAGGGACAAGATCAAAGAGAGCGCATCTGAAGTTTTCCTTCATACTATATCTAGTCCGCTATCAAAACTGCCAGTCTGGTACTCTATCAGACACTGAGCACCATCACAAAGCATGAGCTGCACCATCAGCCACACTACTGCCTTCTTACTTGGATTAGATGAAGACCTAGTGAATGATTGTATACAGTTATCTATATTTGACTGCTATTTTAAAATATGCAGGAGAACTGAATGGAGTTAATTTGTTCTTTGAGACACAAAGAAATGAGCCTTGCAGTCAAAAAAGGTGTCAGGATAATTGATGCTATATAATGCTGAAGCTGGCAACTATTCTCCTGTTTTAAATATACCTGTCAATAGTGAGCTACTGGGCATGCAAGGATACATAAACCTAGGTCATAGCTGGCATTTCTTGCCATTCACAGACAGCTACAACCTGGCTCTCAATATTTGCTATTGTCAGCCTTCTGGTTTTGGAAGTTCTGGCTTTAAGTCCTGAATCCCTTAACCAGCTTCATAGGCTGCAGTAGCTTGTGTAAGAACTTCCTCACTTTGTACAACCTGCTGAATCTGGGACATGTTATATATCCATGATATATATCCATGTTATATATCCAAAAATTATATATATAATAAAAAGATATATATATAAATTTCTAAATATATATATATATATAATTGTTATACTACATGTAAATGTAGTTCTTTTCGTTGGTAACTGTGGTAAGTCACCAAAATATTATGTCCTCTAATAGAGTAAAACACATAGCCAAGAAATTAAAATAAATACAACTTAAAAAAAATCAAAGCTAAACATAAATGTGCACAATTTGATTTATTTAAAAAGAAAGGAAGTCATATCTTACTCAGAACTTTGAAGGCAGGCTTTCTCTATCTCTGGAATTTTTTTTGCCTCAAACCAACTGTAAATTCCTGACCTTCAGATGCATTCTGAATTTTTCCATACATTCAAAATTACTGTATTCCTACCATCCCAAACAGATGCAATATTCCAAGAGAAAAGTGTTTAGCAAACTACCTGATGGATCAATTCAATACTTTACAGTAAACAGATCCAGCAATGTTCTTCATATTTTCTAAAATGACATATTGGCCATGTCTTAAATGCCAGAGATACATGTCCTATCAGTATTACCAGTGAATTAACACCACAGCACTGCAGCAGCCTGGTGAAGATGTACTATTCTAAAATAAGTACAGGTAGCTCCAAATCTGTCAGAAAAGAAGGAAATATGTGTTTTAGGAATACCCTATATCTTCCTGTCTTAAGAAGTCTTTGCTCCTATTACAGTGCCCTTAGCCATGTAAAAGGGTTTCCAGAAGCAGGTAAAACAAAAGGGCCGAACTGAGCCATGTGTGAGAGCTACAGGAGGTCCATCAGAGTCCACATGCCCCCAGAGGTGCACTGGCCTTGCCTGAGCTCTGCTGTAGCCTTGCTGTGTGGGGGACCTCACCTACCCCCTCCTCACTTGCTCTTTCAGCTCCACCTTAACCCTTTTTTCACTCTATTTCAGTAGCAATGGGGGGATTGCAATAAACTCTCTAGCCCCTTGAAAACGGAAGGGTTTAGCTGATGGCGCAGAGTACACATTCAGCACAACTGGTCACTCCCACCTCCCTTCACCATGTCCAGATGGCACAAAGCACCAGGATTATGGACCCAACTTTTACAACAGAAGTCGCCCCATCTGCTTCTCTGGTTGTTTCAAATGGCTTCACAGACTAACTGCATTAAACCAAGAAACTACCAGCTCAGCTGCTTGAATGTAGAGGCAAGTTTGAGTGAAAACAGGGAAAACACCTAATTGTTATTGCAGAACACATATGGCACCCTCTGCTACGAAGAGGTTCTCATCATGTGGGAAGTCCTGAATTTCTGGCATTTGTAGATACTCATGAGATTTTTTTTTTCCCCCTATATTTAATCCATCTGTGGAGCAGTTCAGACAGTCAGGACAAGTGATATAGCAACTTGTTTATATATAGTTTGAACAGCTACAACTTGAAAACCTAGTGTATCATAGGAAAAATCAAGGGGGAGGTTATTTAAAGTACAAAGTTGCTGAATGTATATTTCTGTATATTTTCAGTAGGGTACAATTTGTACAAAAACACAAATTTTGCATCCTTAGTAAGGACAGAAGAATTGTGATTTTTTTTTTTTAATATACCTAAGAGATTTTACAAAAAAAAAAAATTAAAAGTAAAAATAAAACTAAAATATTTTATATGCTATTATTAGATTTTTAAGAATTAGAATGTAAATAATATATTTGTTTTGCAGTATTACATTAGCTACCTGATAAAGGACATTTTCTTTTCGTTTGAGGGAGATGGAAATGTTATACTCTAGACAGACTCTTCTTAGCCTCACCTTAAACAAGAAAGAAGACTGTATGCTCTACAGCAACTCCCAAACTTTCAAGCTAAATAATATTTTCTTTTCAAAAGAATGCATCCAATGTATAGACATGCTTCTACCCTACATGATGAAGGATATTTTGGAAGATCCTCTGGTATGGATATTCTGGTAATAAGAATATGCTGCTCATTCAGTGATACTGTATATAAAAAAAGCATTTTACTACAGTTAAGTCAATGTGCTTTAGGTTTCATACCCTAAATAACTCTGTTATCAATATCAAAGGACATTTTTGTCTCCACTGTCAATTACTTTTATGTTCCAATTGTTCCTCAGTATAAGAAACTAAAACACTTGAGTTAGCCTGCTAAACAAAATACTTTTTTTTTTCAGGTTTTACACTGAAAGCTGATTTTGATTAAAGGATTTTGATTCTTTGTGCAAAGCACCTTGAAATAGGTAAACTTTTTTTTCCTGTATATTTCTAGGTTTTGGTTAATTTCTTTCTTTTTGTTTGTTTGTTTGTTTGTTTTTTGTTGTTGTTGTTGTGGTTTTGTTTGCTTGTGGTTCTTTTTTGGTGGGGTGTTCTTGTTGTTTTGGATTTTTTTTAATAGATGCATAGATGCCTTTTGTAGAAAAGAAAATATCACCTCCTATAATAATTCATAATGGAAAACATATTTGATGTGATACAAGAGGAACAGCTCTTGCTAAAAAGCTTCTGAGATGTTTTTGTAATTTTTACTATAAATTATGTGTTTCTTCAGGGTAAAGAAAGACATACAATAGCCTGTAACATAATCATTTTCCCCATAATATAGTAAATAAAATCATTTACAAAGAAGGCACTCAAGAAAAATCTCACATGGGGATGCTCTCAGCTCTCATCTGACTTGAATGCCTGAAAAGTAAACTTAAGACTTTTGAAATGCTATTTTCAGAGATTAATACAGTTTTTCAGATTAAATATTAAGGATTTAATAAATTATGACAAACCTTGAACTGATTAACAAATCAATTTCTCTTATTCACTATTATTTCTTAAAAGAAAAAAAATGGAGAAATGGATACTTATATTTTCATTCAAAACTGTACAGAAATTTTAGGGTAAACCTGAAAATATCAGTTTTATTATTGCAGATTGAGGGAGTAATTATTTAATAGCTTTTCTTTTTGAGAAAGATCAAGTTTTTATCCATGGCTGCCAACTACAGACAATACTACAAAAAACACTGTAGAGATTCTTACCACCAGTTTTCAAAGTACCTTGTCATCTTTACACATGAAATAAATATATTAAGAGTTATTTTTTATTGTTAGTTCTTTCACTGTATTTCTTTTTTGTGATATAAAACAACCATACAAAAGAATTGTTGAAGGGTTGAAAAGAAAGGTTTCACAGAGGACTTAGGAACTTCCAGCTGTACTCACTGCTGCTGTGGAAGCAATGCCTTTCTTTATGATAATATGGCTGTCCAGCTCTGACATTTGCCTGACCTCACATACTATCATATCTATCCTGTGTAATGACCAAAAATTTGGAAAAGATGAGGTAATGTTTTTCAAAATCAGTACTAAGTAATATTTTTTAGATCGTACAGTTTCAGTATACAAAGAAACTCCATTGCCTAGAAGAATCCAACAAGCAGGAAATGCACCATCCCAATTTCTTAGCAATACAATCACTGGGCATGTGTCTCACTTTGCTCCCCCTACCATTTTGCATGGACCAGCTTTTTATAGCAATTCTTTATTCAGTGGAGGAACATCATATCATCTGCCAGATATTCCTGTGGCAATCTGCCTGGGTGTCTAAGATACCTGAGATGGGTCATGCCCCACAGCAGACACATCCAACAGAATCCCATTCCAGAAGACCAGTGAGTACCAAAGAGAGAACTGTTAGAGAGAGAGATCAATCTGCAAGTCTGCAACATAAAGAAACTTTTTTTAAAAAAAATGTTGGGCCTAGTCTTCATTGATAAACATAATGCAAATTCAAAGCTTAATTTAAGTGTTGCATTTAGGTTGAAAACTATAGCTCTGATGAAAAACTAGCTTCAAGGCACTATGACAAAAATCCAGTAAATTTAATAGCTCTCTCTGACTCCATTGGGTTCAGAAGGCTTTTTTTAAAAATTCCTTGAAGGATGGGATTTGTTTCCTATTTTACTCTTAGCAAGCACAAATCTTTCATATCCTGCAAAAAATGTATGCATTTTAGTGAAGCACTGTCTTCTGTAACATACTTATTTCTGCTACTAGAATGACTAATTTCTGTTTGTTTAAACAAAATGGATATTGATAAGATGGTTTCACATGCAATCATGTAACAACTATTATGCCTGTTTGATTTCTTGCGGCACTAATTCCCAAACTATGCTGACAAGGTCCAGTGTGAGCTTCTAGATGAACTTTGTGCATTACGTGACTCCACTTAGCATAATGGTGCTGGCAGTGGGGACTTTGTTGTTTATTGACAGCAGATTATTCATTACCAAAACAATTATTTCTTTGAACATAATAGGAAACAGTACACATGCCATCCAAATAGTTTGGCCTCTCCCAGGCAAATTACAAGTGGGTCGGTGCAGCTTGAACAGAGCACAGTATTTGCTTTACCACTACTACTAATAAATAGGCTGTAAAGCCCATTTCCCTCAGTTTGTTAGATGGTATAACACACAGAGAGCTTCCTTTAAATGCAAACTTAACAGATGTCTTCTAGCTTTAGGGTTTTTTCCTAAGAATCACTTTCAAGGTTTGCACTCTTACAGCAGAGCTGATGAAAATATGATTGCTTTTCATGACTCCTCCTCTGCTGCTGGGTCAGCACATTAAAAAGACATAGCTGTCTATCTCAATGTACACATGCCATAGTAAAATGTGTGTTATTTACTGATAAAAACCACATGACAGCAGTTTAAAAACAGGATTTATTCTGTCAGTCAAATTAGGGAGGCAGAATATCCTCTATGCCAAGTGATTACTGTCTGGGTCTAAGTGTGGCAAACTGCCAGATCAATTATAATGGTAGAGAAGAGGAAATATGAAGACAGATTGGCTCAATTCTAAGCAGAAGCATCTTTAAAAGAGAAACCCAGGGACACTTTATTGCAACATCCAATTACTTAAAAGTGCATCTTCGGCCTACAGTGCAGTTTTTGTTTATATGGTTTCTTTCTACATGGAGTATTAAAAGGGAAATCAGCATAGAGTTGGACAAATCAGGTGTAAATAAAAAAACACACTGATACAACCTGTACCTTGATGCTTCTAAGATGTAAATTTCTGAATGTCAGTTTTTACAACAAAAGCCTAGAAATACCATGGGAAAACATACTCAGAAGATATCCTGTTAAAATAGCACTATTTCCCCCTTCAATCTGTAATTGATTTCAAGGAGAAAGAAAATGGCTAGATTGCTCTTCATACCCAAGTTTTTCCTCTAGTATTCATTATTTTATGGATAATTTACCTTTCCCAATCCTAGAGGAAAAAGGATGGTAGTAGAGCTGGTAGATTAAAGCCACCTAAAAGTGATCTATGATATTAGCTCTCTTATCATAAGAGGAAATTAGCAAAAGGCAGATAAATGTGTTTTGTCTTTTCTTACTACTATTTTTATTAATAGTGGAATTCATCCTCTCAGTTGCACATATTTATTCCATGTTCCTGCAGCTGACATGGGGAACATGCATGGGGAATGTAAATTTCCAAGAAAATACCAAGAATTTAGTATACTTGAGGACAAATTCATCAGCTTTGTATGGTATGGTGTGATCAGTCTTCAGATGAAGCCTGAAAGAAATTGATTCTGATACAAGTTGCTAAGGTTAATGTTCCACAAGTGGTGCAAATTAGTGTCTCATCATGATTTCATAGCAAAATGACATTGTTTTGAATGAGACACGTCTAAAACCCTGCAGCCCTCACTATCATAAATATTATCTGGCCAAATTAAAAATGAGCATCTAGAAATTGATAAAATACAGTAATATGAAATAACGACGAAAATTTCAGGATTTCATCAGGGGTTAATTACATTATGTTGTTTATACATGAAACTACTAGATCTCTATTTTACAAAACTTTAGAATGCATTAAAATTCAGAGACGTGCAGAAATGTGAAACCATTAAGTTTAAGAGATTTGCACCAGAACAAAAGGAAAATCAGACCCATTATTTGAAGCCTGCTGCATGAGGATTGTTAAGAGGATGCACAATATATGAGGTCTTAAAGATATTTTTGCTAGACATTGAAGAAGGTTTATGACAAAAAAAGGAATGAAACAAATGTTTCACTCAGACTCAGAAAATGTAAAAAAGCCAAAAAAAAAGATAATAGTATGAGAGCCTTAACATTTTTTGAATCATTAGGGTGAATTCTTCACCTTTAACAGAAAAGAGATTTAAAATGAGTAATATTGCTATAAGAATTTGAAAATAAGCACAGGAGAACCTAATGCTAAGCGCTGTCAGTTTGTACTCCATTTGCCATTTTTAAACACACCCTTAAGAAAATGTATTTATAGTCCATAAATCTATCCTATGAATACAAAGTATTCAAAAGAAAACCACCATTTTATACCATATATAAAAGTGTTTAACTGATGCCTTTAAATCAGGAATCATCATACCCCAAAGTACTCTTTGTTAGGGGTCCATTAAGTATAACATAAGAAACTGGAGGCAAAATACCATTCAGTTAACTACAGCTCTGAGTAACTGCTCAGTTTCAATCCAGCCTGTCAATGTGTGGAAATTATATTTTCATCTTGAACATGTAAGGTGAATACAACTCCCTCTATTTCCACTTTATAAATGTAGTACATGAAACAAGAAAGATCAATGCCGGAATGCTGTCATTTTTTCTGGTGTCATTCCTTTCAAAAGGTTACTGAAAAAAAGATTAAGAGAATGTGCTGTGTGAATGACTAAAAATCAGAAATAAACTCCATTATAATTGGACAACAAAACTACAATCCATGGTGCTTTGTTCTTTTTATCCATGAAGAGGTTTAAATTGATGCAACTGCCAATAAATGGAGACTAGAATATAATTATATATGTAATTATTTTTCTGCTGAGAACAATTAACCACTGAAATAATTTACCCTGGTACAGAAGGGATCCTTCATGATTTGAAGCTCTTTAAGGGTGACCAGACATCTTTCTTGGAGAGATGCTATAGTCCAGACAGAAGTTTTGGTCATAAACTAGAAACTAGTAAGCAACATTCTTTGACCTCTGCTCAATAGATCAAACCTGATGACCGCTAATGGTCCTATGCTGGTATAACAGTGTAGGCATTTTAAATGCTTCTCCACATTATCATTTACTCTTTCTAATATATTTCAGGACCCAGAGTGATGACTCTTCCCTTATGACTGCCTTATCACTTATCACTAATCACTAAGTAATTTCATTTCATTTCCCTTTGTCAAGATATATTTCTCACAGAATGCAACTTAAGCTGATCCAGTAATTAAGTCAAGTCAGCAGAGCAACTTTTAAAACACTGATGCTTAAGAAAGATGTCGTACACTTTAGGCCAATAGCAGAATACACATGTGCAGAAGCTGAGGATAGCCATCTGCTTTCTAAGGCAAGTGGGAATGAACAACAGTCTGAAGCACCTGACAAGGCCCACAGCTCCTGCCCCTGTGAGCCAAAAGTAGTCTCTCATTTATGCTTTTTATTCTTATCACAGGGGAAACCCTAACTGGCTCTAAACCCAACCACAGAATCTGTCTGCACTTTGTTCACAGACTGAAAAAATCTATATTTTCTATATTACTTGTCTGACTCCCTTGGTTCTGCCTCTATCTAAATCACTTGGAAAGTACAGTCAGGCATACTGCTGGCATATACATCCCAGTGGATAAATAGACCAGCAGAGCCCTTCCAGAGCCTATAGATGAGGCATCCTTGAAACATTAAGGATACATAGTTAAGCATTCACATGGGGAATGCTGTAATTAAGGTTACATGCATGTTTTTTGCTGCATCTACTTATGGTGTCAGATTTACAGACTAGATAAGCTAATTATAAGATCACATCATAGTTCAATTATCAGTCAAATTACTCATTACTAATGTTGCATCCCTACTTTCTCGAAATTTAGTTTATGTGGAACTACAATTTATATGATAGTTTTATCAGGTCTTATACATTATGATGAACAGTTCAGTCTTCCATGGGAACAAACACAAAAAGAAATTATTTGAGGAACAGCATTGGCTTTTAATGCAAGAACTCAAATTGTACTTAATACAGTAATTCAAATATCTAGACACCTGCTACAATACTACTTTGGATTTCTTTCACAGCACTAAGTTGCTTGGTAACTCGCTTCAGTCAATCAGTTAGCCTTTAAGTGCTGTAATGCAAACCATATCAATAGCTGAAATTAAATGTATTGCTATGGACAGCAGGTAGACTTCTATCTATTTGAAAGAATTAATGTCATTGTCAAGTAGTAATAACTGAAATACTGAGGGGGGGATGTTTGGAGTGATGATGTTTGTCTTCCCAAGTCACTGTTATGTATGATGGGGCCCTGCTATACAGGAGATGGCTGAACACCTGCCTGCCCATAGAAAGCAGGGAACTAATTCCTTGTTTTGCTTTGTTTGTGTACATGGCTTTTGCTTTACTTATTAAACTATCTTTATCTCAACACACAATTTCTCTCACTTTATACTGTTCTGATTCTTTCCTTCATCCCACCATGGAAGGGAAGTGAATAAGCAACTGTGTGGGGTTAGTTACCAGCTGGGGTTAAAGCACAATGGTAATACAAATTTTTACCAGTGATGTTTAACTATGTCACCTGAAAGATCTACAGAAACATGTCACCAGGCTAATTCCTTAGCAGATGAACAAATAAATCAACATTTTTTATAATTACATCCCTTCGCTCTGAGCTATGATTTATTCCAGTTCAAGGAACAGCTGCTCTTCCTTGTGTACTATATTGTAATTTGGATGTTTACATTCCAGTGACCCTTCTTGATGCAAAAATGTATCTTTTATTTTACCACCTGTTTACCAAAAGGATAGTCTACTTTTAAAGCCGTGCAGTGATCCAAAAAGGATTTCACTAAAGGCCCAGTTGTTATAAGAGAAATATGAACTTACTAGTACTGAAAAATGAATACTTGCATGACTGCCAGCATTTGAATGAAGTGACATCTGGTCAAGCTGTCCTCAATACACATAGATTCACAGACCTGTCAGTCATGGTACTAAGCAAGTTATTTGGAGGACTCCCAGAAAATCTTAAGGACACAAACTCACTATTGAAGGTATGTCATTCCAAAGATTACATACTAGGGCAAAAAACAACTTTTTGAAAAGATGTGAGCAATTGCCAGGTAATACAGGTTGAATGGATTCAAGTTATTCTGAAGTAATATTACTACAAAGCCAAATCTCTGGGGATTCATGTGGAAAAACTTATCATAGGTATAATGAGTGCATGCTATGTGCATTATTCTAGCTAATGATATCCAACTCTCTTCTTTTATTGCCAAAATTAGTCTTCTTGCAATCATTCAGAATAAAATATGATACTTACGTCCTTTGAAAAAAAAATTCTAAGAAACAAAAATAGCTTCTTGAACAGATGAAAGTAAACCATCAATGGTACCATCTACTCTTGTCTTCTCCATAAAGGTGTATTTGGGTACTATCATAAAAAGAACCATTGAGGGCAGCACAAATATTCCAGATAATTAAGCACAGGAAGAGAACTTCTACTAAAATCAATGGATTTGCATGACTTGATATCAAGTAAGATCATGGTTCAGCAGCATGGAATCCTTGTGTACTAGGAAAACAGAATTTGACTTCCTGCATTCTTTGAAAGTCTGAAGGGAGAAGTATGAAGGATTGTATAAGGGACCTCAATCATTACTTGGTGTCTTTTTCACATGACATCATTCAGAATTTGAAATGCCTCTTGGTTCAATTACTTCACTCTCCGATTTACCAACCTAGATGCAGTAAAAGGGCATTGTTTTTTTAAATTCTATCTCCAGTAATTGAACTAATTCATCAGTCTTAACAAAGCCAAGAGCTTTGTCCTCCAGTCTTCTTCCACTCAAACCCATCAACCATGCCATAAGTGTACATAGCTCAGTGATCATGGAACTCGGAACATATTTCTTTTTCTTACTGTGTAATTGATGTTTGACATGTTTTGTTCTCTACTTTTTTGTGTCTGTGTGTGGTTTTGTTTTGCTTTACTTTATATCCACTGTATCATTTGCAGTTACAAATGATTAAGAGGAAAGTCTGGACTTCACAAAGCACAAACTTCCTTGCAAGCTTCAACAATTATTTCAAAGATTGATATGCTGGTTCAGTAATGCCTTGTCACTCAGAATAACTCTCTTTATTGTCTCTCTCTCTCCAGGGAAGTCATTCTTCAGCATCATCCCTCCTGGCATGTGTCAAGATCTATGAACTCTGTGAAAAAAGTTCCATTGTTTAAGCCAGAACAACATAAATTCATTATGTAAACAATCCTCTTAAATTAGGAAAGGAAATCATAAGACTCTCAAATCACTACAATTTGCTACTTCACTGCCTGAGTAGGAAGGGCTTCTATTTATAAATCTTAAGGAGAGTGGTTTGCACCTTCCTCTATTTTTCACATTGATCATCTCTTCATTCTGAAGCTTTAGGTGATCAGATTGTTCCCCTTTGTGTGAATTGGGCAATGTTCTTCTAGATTTGCCTTTTTCCTTAACTTGCTAAAAGGAAGTGTTTCTTTCCTGTGCATGGAGTTCTGTTTTCCAGTTGCATCCACAAGTTGTTGAAAAGTAAAAATATGAAAGAAGTCTCCATAAGTCCAGCAGAATGGAGCTGCTGATTATTTTATACAAAGAAATCTACTCAACTTTTTCTGAACTTCAGCAGTTCACACAAAGTTTTTACATACCACATGTAGACTTTTTATCAGAAGAGATGACACAAAAATGTTTTACCAGCATTCTATGATTGGCTGATTTAGGTATTTCGTCCAATGTTCAGGAACAGAGCTGTTCTGAAGCTACAGATACTAACTGCCACTTACAATAAAAAATGGCTGTTTTTTTTCTTGCAGATTGTATACATGTAAAAAAGTAACAATAACAAGTATTGGCCAATGGTACCATGGTGATATGGCAATGCTTTCCTTTGATGATATTAACTAGAAAATCCAAATTGTGAAGACAAATAAGGCACTGAGAATATCAAAGAATAATTCAAGTATATGTAAAAATGTGGGTTTAGTTTGGTTTCTGAGGTAAACTGACTAAAACAATTTTTGCCCTTTCTTTCCTCTAGTAACTTTTGAGTTCATTGATTTTCAAACTAATTTCAAAAGAGGAGTAGAAATACCAAAACATATAATTCCTAAAGTTTAGGGAAACATCGGAGATGTGTAGATCAGAAGACATTAAGTCATTACTTTCTGAGGAAAAAAATCAAAGAGAAGGTGGATATTATGCACTCCACTGTGTAGAAGCCTACTTGTACAAGCAGTTTGTGAAAACTACCAGGACAAAATACAAGGGATACCACAACTGTGGTAGAATTGTATGTCTTTCTTCTGAATCTCAAGAGAGTTGCCATAGATTTGTTATATCACAGAAAAAAACAAACCAAACACACCCCCCCCCCAATCCAAACCACGTAAAAGAACTAGGAAATAGAAGACCTTAACTGAGTAATCTGAGAGCAAGTTCCGTGGTGTGGGCTGTGGTTGCATCTGAACTTCTACAATCAACTAACATTGCCACAGCTCCTTTCCCTGTCCCCATTCCCATTCATTCCTAGAAGACCTCTTCAAGAAGGCAGTCACAATTATCAACCACACAAGTCTGTATCAAAAGCTTCTTAAATTATCATATTGTTATGACTGAGAATGCTAATGTATTTCAGTATAACACAGGTTAACTGCAGCATCTGTGGAAGTGGGTTAAGGTCTACATTTGCAACTTCAGTAGACATGGTAAATAACATCCCTTGGCTCAGGCCCCAGACAATTCTTTTGTAGCTCCACCCGTCAAAGTACTGCCTGCTGTGTAACATTTTTTGAGGCAGGGGGGGAGGGATTTATTAGTATATGAGCTTTTCAATTGGTAATTCTGATCCAAAAACCTTTTACATGAATGGTACATTTGAGTGCCATTCAATACAATACGAATTAATTTGGCCCAAATTATTCCTTGTACAGTGTACACAGGAAACAGCCATGGCACATGAGCAACTTGCAGAACTGAAGTCATAATAAAAACATGAGGCTGTTTGTGAATGATGCTGAGCAGATGATCCTCATCTAATTTCTCTGCTGGCTTTTCTGTTTGATCCTGGGTCATCATATCTCCCAAGTGGCACCATCCATTGCTTTGCAGGGGGTTGGGATGTGAGTGATTGTGGTAACATAGTAATTAATTACTATAGCTACCTATTAGTTCTGGTGATCTCCCCTTGCATTATATGAGGCAGAGAGCAAAATGAACCGAGTTGATAATGGTACATTGCCAATTAATGTTTTAATTAATGGGTGATTTTGGGGTGATTCGAATTTCAGCATGACTTTATATGTCCATCTACAAATTTCTTATCATGCAAGTTATTGTTTCTGACTATCATCAAAATAAATACTTTTTAAAATTAGAAAAAGGAATCCCTGTTAAATCCAAATAGCTAAAGATGTGCTGGATGCCAAATGTTTCTAAACATCTGACATACTAGAAAATGAGCTGATAGCAGATATAGTTAGAGAGATGAAATTTTAAAGTAGGCAAAACTGAGATCCAATTTAGGTAAGCATTTAAGCTGGTATTTAATTGGAATGTATTTGACTTGCATGAGGCTCAGGCCTATGTTGACCTGTTTAGGAATGTTTGCCTGGATTTCTATTTTACATCTGAATTACAGAAGATTAAATAAAATCTTAGGAATCCCATATATGTATTATTTAATCATAATAAAAATAAGAACTTTTAGTGCTCTGATGCACTGCACATTTAATCCAGCTTCTGAGAAGATGATGCCTGCAATAAGCACAGGATCAGGTCATGGATCAGCAATATATGTCAAATACTATCTCCTCCTAACTTGTTCTTAAGTACCTACAGTTATGGAGTAGAACTATGCCTTTCAGTAAGCTATTCTACTCCTCAGCTATTAAGCACCTACTCTTAATAACTCACCTAAACTTTCATTTCTTAGCTTCAGGCTACTGCTTGACTCCAGAAAAAGCATAATTAACTTTTTAGATTTTTATGTGCTCAACTCTCTCCTAGACTATTTTAATTTAGCTACTTTGCTCCCATGTGCATCTTTTTTGAAAAAAACTTGTATAAATTTTGTATGCTTCCTTGGTGTTTTCTTCAGTTTTATTTCAATTTTTTCAAAACTGTGGATACCGTGGAATCAATATAGTGCAATTAGTATGCAGTATGTTATCTGTTTTATGTCTTCATCTGACTCCTTGTGGTCTTTATTGTCTTTCATCCCTAGTTTTTTAATTATGGAATTTCTTCTGAGGTAAGAAGAAGCACTTCTGCACTTTTTAAATCAGAATGGAAACCCCTCAATAATTAATTCTGAAGTGTAACATCTTTCTCTTTAAAGAACATCTTTCTCTTTAAAGGCAGCTTTTAAATAGCATAAAGGAACAGTACCACATAGCAGATCACATCAAGCAGACATTACCCTATCCAGCTTCTAGAAAGTCTGTTCAAACTACTTCGCATTGAGGAAGTCCATATGGCAAAAGCCAGTATATTCTTATTAAGATGTCTGTCATAATGATGCACTGTATCTCTTTTAAGGGAGCTCACTATTACTCAAACTGCTAAAAATATTAAAAGGACATATTTTAAATACTGGCAACGACAAAAGCTACTTCCATTTAAAAAGGTGCTACAAGATATCTGAATATCAAAACTAGCAAGAAATGTGGCCTATTATACCAAATATTAGCTTTCCTCAATTCAGTTATTTCAAACCTTCTATAAGACAATCAATACAAGAAATAAAATTATTCTATTAATTTTTTTCAAAACTTTGACATCTCATGCAAAATGTTCTCCTCTTATGAGGAGAGACTGCAGGGGCTGGGCCTTCTTGTCTACAAAATAGAAGACTGGGAGGGGATCTCATCAATACATACAAACACCTCAAATATGGATATCAAGGGAATGGTACCAGACTATTTTTGGTGGTGCTCAGTGGAGCAGGAGCAATGTCCATTCTGTTTACTGGGAAAATACTGTACAGAGCATTTAAAGACCATGCTTACAAAATCAATTTTCAAAGCATTTGTTGGTCTGGCTGACAGTCTTTCCACTCTTAACTTCTATCTGCACTTATTTGGTCCAATTCAAGATAAAAATAAAGTAATTTTCTTTGCTTTGGGTGCTTTAAAAAAAAATCTTTTACAAAGAAGCTTTCAGGATTGATCCTGAAAGTCTTCTATTTAAAAAACAAATAGGGACTGTAACAAAAATTGCAGGATTACTCTGAAACGTACACTGAAATGGAAACTCAGGCCACTGGAAGTGCTCTATGACATCTCAAAACTAAATAAAATACTTATTAAGCTTCAAAAAGTACCATTTTTAAATGTAAAATCAAATCAGGTTAATGCCAATCAATGAAAAACCCTCAGTTTCAAGAATTGTAGGAAGAAATACTAAACCAAGACTCCAAGATAAACAAGATAAACACATTATCAACCAAGGATCAGGGAATTAATACAGTAAAATACAGCAAACAAATTGCCAAAGGCATTGCAAAGTGGGTGTAAGAATGAGGAAATTATCATTTTAACACAACAGGACACCTAATTCCTTATTTCCACATCATCATCTACTACTGTGGGAAGTATATTTTTTAACAATTTTTCATTTCATGTATGCTCTGCACTGAGTTATTTTACATGAAGGAAGAGCAGTTTGGTACTTACATATGGCCTTAAAACATAACTTTTCAGTGCTCTGAGAAGTTTTACTCACAAAATAAATTCACATATTCCCTACAGCTTATAAGGAAGAGGTTTTATATGAAAGAAATTCCTACTATGGGATGAAAGAGATTAGCATGTATTCATTAAGATGTAGTTACATGCTTCAAATGCTGCTCCTCAAAATGTGCAGTTTTTCCTGCCAAGGCTTATTTACATATCCAGCGACTCATATTACTTCAGTGTATGAAACACATATTAAATAGCCATTTAAGCAGAGATTTTAAAAGCTTTTTGAATTCAGAATTCAAGTCTGATGTTCAAAGACATATGTCACCTAGGTATATAATTGAAAAGGCCAGACTTTCAAAAATATTGAATGTATCTTCAGCAGACTTTCCAACACAGTTCTCTATTGAGATAAAAAATTATGCCAAAGCATTTTGCACTCACCAATTAAATGTAGGTTTTCCCATTTTATTGATGCAGAAGCACAAAGGAATTAGGTAAACTACAAAACAGAAGTCAGTATCCCAGCCAAGAAAAGGCCCCAAACCACCTGACTTTCACATTAAGAAATGTTTGTGTCCACACCAGGCTCAAACGCAAAGGAGAACAGCCTGTTATCCAATATTGCTGCAAATTTAAGCATCTAAAAATTACTTTGCCTATTTTTACATTTCCTAAATTATATAAAAAACATCAGGTTCTATATAATGTAAACTTGGCTTTCTTTCTAGTAATAAAATGAAACACTTTTAACTTTTGAATATTTAAATGTAAACTGTGGTTTTAGCTTTCAGGCCCTAGAACCTGTTGTAAGCACAAATTAAACTTTAATTCAATTACTTTAATAGGAATTTTGAGTGTTCTGCATGCATAGTTTAGGATTGTACAATTTTATAACAAGGCTGACGTGATCAGATGGCTTGACTTTAATAGTTACCATCACATTAAGTAGATTACTAATTACAGTATGAGTTCCAGAGAGAAAACTACAATTAATGAACATATGACCCAAAGTCTTTCAAATTTAGTGAACTGTGCAAAGTCTGACACATAACATGCCAAATTCAAGTGGGACAGTGAATGAGGAGAGTGAAGTGGAGCGTGTTGTGAATTCATGTAAAATTTTATTTAAGCTGTTAATTCAGCCCCAGTGTGGGTCAATCATGAGGAAAACAGCTGCAACTGAAGTCAAGAGAAGCTGTTCCTTGAATACCTGTGGCACTATATACGAGGGTAGACCACTCCAGTGTCACACCTCATCTAGGTCCAGAAGATGGTGAAGTACATGAAAAAACCAAGAAACTCCTGACAAAATTAATGCCCACAGGGCAGAAGAACACAATATAATAGAGGGCATTCTCTAACTGTTCTCTCCAAGTTTTACTTGGTGTGATTCATGCAGCTGGTTCATGGTGTGATTATTGGGGATGTCCTGTGCAGGGCCAAGAGCTGGACTCAATACTCAGGAGTCCCTTCCAACTCAGAATATTCTATGATTCTGTGATACTTTTGGAGGAGAATCCTGGCCCATGAGAATATGACACACAGTGTCTTCAAAGCTCGGGTTTCCCAGAAGTTCTGATAGAGACTGCAATTTTGTTTTTTAATTTACCTGTTTCTAAAGACTCCACATCATAAAACTAACAATTATACAGTTGCCTCAAATTCAGTAACATGAGCTCAGATATTGAGAATGCAGATGGGTTTCCAACATTCCTCAACTAATGAAAAATTTCATAGTGGCTGAAATTTTTCCTTCTTGAAAAAATTCTAATCAGCTTTCTATTATTTTTTTTATGCTCGGATCTTAATCTTACAACTACACAGCTGCTTGTCTTCATATGAATGCTTTCAGCCAAATGTGTGTCAGATGACAAAGTTCTTAATTTTTAACAAAAATAATATTGTCTTTTCTTCTTGCTTTAATTGCATCTTTTCATCTAGGTCATTTCAGTTTTCAAATGTTTCTTTGCTGGCTTTCCTAAGTAACCATTGCAAGCACCTTTCACTTGTGTGCAGAACAGTATAACACACTAAAAAAAAAAATTACTGAGTTGGTTTTGGGCTTTTTTTGGTTTTGTTTGGTTTTTGAAAGAATCAGCTACTATACTACAAATAAAACCAGGAAACTGGATACAAAATAAGTTAATTATACTGTTTACACCCTAAAAATTAAGAGAAAATGAATGAAAAAATAAAAGAAAAAAGTTTCTAAGATGAACATCACTAGACCCACTTCCAAAGTATCAGGTTTTGCACAAGTGAAACTGACTCAATATTTCCTTTACTAATCTGTCGCTGATTTCCTTACGTTTATATTTTCCACTTGAGAAGATTCAGGGGAATGATTTCTTTCCTCTTGGAGAGATCAGAACATTTTATCTTCAGTGTCATGAAATTACAAAACACGTGCAACATCAAAAGTAAAACTTTGTGTCTTTGATCTCAGAATCAGAACAGACATACTGACTGTAATACTAATACACACTGCCTTTTTACTTTCTTTTATGTTCAGACTTGTGTGGCCAGAGAAAGGCAGTTATGGTTTCATGAGTTCCCAATTTTAACCAAGAGGTCCAATGCACATACGCAGTTTTAAAGGATCCCTGCAGTGTATAAGAAACTGGAATGCTATGGAGTTCTCTCTTACTGTACCGTCAATTCAGAAGAAGGTAGGAAGAGATAAGTATTGGGTGAAAGGAGAAAGCTCACAAAACTCCGCAAAATGATAGCTTAGTAAGATCTTTTAGGGAAATAAATGGACTTCTCTCATTGCAAATAGCTGTAGAGCTGAGGTCACTGAGATAAAGCAAGGCACTATGCTTCTGCAGACTCTATATTTCTGGTTTGACATCAGTAATTTTTCTTATTTCATATTTTCAACATTTTCCAACATATAAAATACCCCATGGAAACACAAAACATGAAATCTAAAGAAATTTTAAAAGTAATGTTAGCAAAGCTTTGAAAACTGGAATTTCCATTATAACAACTGATGTTATATCACAGCTGTGTCATTAAATAGTCTTTGGCCACTACAGATAGGCTGGAAGACAGTCTGTCACAATTCTTTCTGGATTTTAAGCAGTATGTCCTATCTTTATGTGAGTGACAGAATTAACACATATTGTTATTCATAAGTACTTGTCAGAAGTTACTGCCACTAAGAAACCGTTAATGAGTTGTTCTCTGAACTTTTTTCTGTTCTGTTTCACCTCCACTCTTTCAAGGCCTCAGATACATAACAAAATAAACCTGAATCCCAGCTTACCTTCTATGAAGAATTTGTAGAGAACTCACAAATACTGAAACCATTAAGATCCTGTGACCAAAACAGAGTACTTTAAAAATGAATATGACAATCTTTAGTACTACAGCAATTAAAATTAAAGGTCTGAAGTTTGAGCAAACAAGCTGTCTTCCTTTTTTTTACCTTTCATGGAACTACTGAAATGAAGTAGTGAGGTTCACTTCTCAAAACTGACAAAAAGGATCCACTGCCTAACTGAAAATACTCAGTAGTTGTTTTAGACTACATCTTGATAAATGAAGAAAGGCTTTGGCATTTAAACCATAACCAAAAGTGGTGGTGAAGGGATATCTATTTGCCAATCTTGCTGATTGCTTCTTACTCTTGTTCTCCATTTTCCAGTTCAAGTCCTGTTAAACTAACTAGCTGAGATAGTTACAGTGAGAAAACAGAAACTGTGTTCTATAGTTGCGGTTGATAAACCCTACAGGCATTTGAGCTTGAGTCAAAGTACCATTCTCACTCTTCAAGACTCCCTTGTAAGTCTTCAGACATCTAAGGTCAGGTAGAAGTCTGACCTGCAAATCAACCAGGAGGTGAATATGATCTTAGTGTTAGCAGAACGATAGCCATTAAAACTGTGATGGTGCCTCAGGTTTCCAGAGTGCTCCCAGCTCTCTTGCATGAGGTTCTTGACAAGTGAGTAACCCATATATGCAATTCTTGCCCCAAACATCTTAAAACCAATGTAGATAAAACAATAAAATATTCATATAAAAATAGGTAGACCAGTTGGTAAACACAATAATAAAGCAGATGTATCCCACTGTCCATTTAGTAAGTGCACAGACTGGTTGAAACCTATGTCAGAGAAAACTAAGAACATGTTGTAGAAGCTACCCAGTAGAATAGCCCCATGAGTGAGAGCACAAATACACTTGATCTTCTGGTTTTGTGGAGGAGAATGAAAACAGAAAACTCTATTAAAACAATTTATGAGAAATTTACTTCTTTTTTCTGTCCAAAACCAAAAACCTTCATCTCTCACAAGGAATTGAGTCATTACAGAGAAAGGATTTCAAAAGATAAGCAAGCTGTTGGAGACGGCCAGCAGTCTCTGCAACTTACTGTTTCCTTAAAATACGCATTTTATTGGATGAGTTTGTAGCTGCCCCTCTCATCTATGAAAGGGAGCTGCCTGCCCCTGAACTGTGATGTCAAACCAATCCTACAAAAGCAGTTACGGAATCTATGGAAATGCTGAGATCCTGGATATCAGGTAATTGTTTCAAACCTGTTGGAAGACAACTCTGGTTAACATGTAAGAGAGATATGTGAAATTACATCCATCATGGTTTTACTATAATTTTTTGTTCTGATATAAATATTTACAAGTATGAAAAAATTAAATTGTCTCATTAAATTTAATGTCAAGTATATTTTATTAGGTGTTTTGAGGAGCTGGAGGGAGGGAAATACTTCTCATTTTCATCTGCGCTTATCCTTATGGCCAAGATGACACACTGTGGTACTCTAGGTACCTTGTTCAAACATGCATATTTTAATTTGCATATGAACTCTAACCTGTAGAAAAACAAATACTATCTTTGGTTAAAAAACAATATTAAAAAAAAAAAAAAAGCGAGACTATGGAAGAGAGATAATATCTCCCTTCATTAAGACTTAAAGACAATATACTGGCATGAGTATAGAATTGCTGCCTAGAAATGGAGATGCACCTTTCCATAAGTCTGCATGCCCATGAGGAGGGTATGCTGGTCCTGATGGGCCCCAGCCTTCCCTGCTGTGAGAGGGACTGAGCCGGGCTACAGCCACAGCTGCCTGGAAATGTTGTTAGGCAACATCCCAGGCTGATTTCTTCTTTCTTTGAAAATTTAAATGTGTTTAGTTGCTAAAGAATGGAAACACTCCCTGACATAGCAGATGGCCTTCTCTTCACTGTGGCTTTGTGACCACTCTCTCCCATGCTGACTCTTGAACAGCCCTAGGCAGCTATTAATGTATTTAATCAACACCAGCAGTGCTTGCAGGTGCTCTCCATGGGGCACCACGACCAACCTCCCATACGCCTGGTGCCTCTGGCACAGGAGGTACAAATGGCTGTGCCATGTCTGCCATGCCAGTGAACAACACAGAGGGCTCAGAGGCGCATACCATGCTTCAAAGGATTTCGAAGAGATTTCAGTGGTCCAGACAAACACTAGTGCTTGGTCCAAGTAACAAAGACTTTCTAAAGCTGTCCAAGTTGTCCTATACCAGAAAGTATCACCAAAAAGCTATTTAAATTTTGAGACAAAATGCATGAGCTACACTTTTTTGCTTGCAGCTTTGGTGGCCTTTTTAAGTTAGAGTCTAGTTAACTATTCTCTGCATGAGGGCCTGTGTGCTGTTTTCTTTCTCTGCAATATAAGAAGTTGCTTTTCAGTTCCTGCACAATTCACAATGATAAAACAATGAAAAAACTCTAACAAAACCAACAAAAACAAAACGGTGTAATCCTTAACTTAGAATTAAATCAGGATGGCAGATTTCATTTTCGATGCAATTCCAAATCACAGACTACAGTGTTAGGAAGCTCACATATTTGAAACAGAAATGCTGAAGTTTATTTTTCTTTCCTTAAATATTTGTCTGCCAGATAAGTATGCTAGGTACAGTTTTCATCTCAGCACTGTTCCAACAACTCCAGATTAAGAGTTCTTTACCAAAGCAACAGGAAGCTATTCATCAACACAGAGAAAATGTATCAGGTCTCTGAAGAGTATCTGGCTCAAAACCATAGAGATACTACACTACTATAAACTAAACTGTGCAACTGTGTGCTTATTCCACATTATCTACCAAGCTGTGCAAGGAATATAGAAAAATTGAAAAGTTTAACCTTTTAAATAAACACAAGAGATGAGAAAATTTTTCAGAGATTATAAACCAAAGAGGATTATATGGCCTGAATCTGGTATAGACCGATTCCAGCCCCACTCAAAATGAGAGAATCTCGTGCCCACATGCACATAGAGGGGCTGAGACCAATCACATGAGTGGGATTGTAAGTGTAATGGTCATAAACCTTACCACAAGAAAATTCTCATTTTGATCTCATACCATACATAATCATACATTATTTTTTTCTGATCAGGATCTGTTTGATGATCCATTCAGCTGTATAGTACTGAATATATTAAAAAAATACATTTCAGCCAGGAAAACACATGGCAAAGAGGAGACTGGGGGGCAAGAGAGTATCAAAAAAGAATTCCTGGGAGGTTAAGTACAACTGTGGAAACAAGATTTATCCAATTTTACTTGAGGCACAACTTTGGGACAATTCAATTAGCTAAAGTAAACTTCTTTATTTTGTGAATATCCAGTGGTAGTTACATAGAGCAATCATAAGAATTTTTTTCTGGAATATTAATGGTAGGACTTAAGGATTTATTAAACTTCATTTAAAAATCACATATATCTTAGAGAAAAATTATTCTTTTCACCTATTGTGACCTATTTTGAATAAACTGCTCTTTTAAAAAGTATTTTCAGTTAACAGAAAGAGAGTATTATATATAACAGCAAGAATCAGAGCAGTATCAGGTGCACTCCTTTGCACTAGGGAACAGGAGGAGGCAATGCTTTAAGTCAAACAATATGTTATTGGGTCTTTTAAAGTTTATTAGGTTTAAATGAAAAACCTACTAGCACCTGTTGGGAGCTGCAGTCCTGAGATCTGAATAGTTTTATCAGTTACGTGGAACTTTTTATTTTTTACAGAAATATCCAAGGTTACTTGCTCTCTTGTAATAAAATAGTAAACCATATGAACTGCAAAATCAATTTTGGTATATTCATAAGCTGTGAAGCCTGTCCAGGAGGCCAGCTGCCAATACAGGAAAAAATATTTCCAAGTAGCATCAAGTGTGTGTTGTTTTTTAATAAGCCTGTGAAGCCAGAATTTTCACTTATGTAATTCACTTATGTAAAATTACATTAATTTCTTTTAATATTACCAAATGTTATGCTGCTGTCCTGGTAACCTGTAAATTGGTTTAATTTCACAGTCAGGTCGGCTGAGTCCTACTGTTGCAATTCCTCAGCAGGTCCCTGTAGTGGCAGCAGCAGTACTTGTTTTTTACAATACAGCAGCAGCTGCAAACTCTGATCTAGCAGTATGCAAAAGGAACTGGATGGCTATTCCTGGACTTCTCCAGCCAGTTTTTTGTATCTCTTCCAGACCAAAGATAGCAGACCATAGGTAAGGACTTTGTGAACTTATTCAACAAGCCATCGGCTGACTTGTGACTCTGCTGACGTGAGAAAATTAATAAACATAGCTGATAAAATAGTTTTTTAAGTCTTTGTTATAGGCTATATCTTCCTTTCTTCTCCCCTTCAATATCTTATAGTTGAGAATCATCCTTTTTATTCAGGTGAGTTATAAGTTAAAGAATAGGACTGTAATAGCCACCGTTATTGCCATGTAAGATCACAGAATACTGATCGGAGTTGGAAGGGACCCACAAGGATCATCAAGTCCAACTCTTAAGTGAATGGCCCATATGGGGATGAAACCCATAACCCTGGCTTTGTTAGCACCATGTGCTGACCAGTGGAGGTAGTAGTTTGGGCTGCTACACATCTGTGAAAAGAGCCCAAATCAACTGCCAGGAAAGCTCAATTCATTTAACTGTATAACAAATTAGATTGGAAGAGACCCCTGGAAGTCATCCAGTCTGACCTCATGTACATCTAAATGGTCTTTTCAGGAGATAGCTTACTTTTCCTCTGCCACTTAGGTGGCTTGCTAGACATGGACAGAGGGAATACAAATCTTTTTCCCAGAAAAACTGAAAGACCCTCTGGGCTTGAAGGTACTGTTCAGGGAACATCTGATACCACAGTGTTACGTGGCAGGGGAAAGGTTGCAAAGATACTCATCTTGACTAGCCACCCTCTTTAATGTTAAATCTCCTTAAAATCTTCCAGAGGTACTGTGAATCAGGTGCAAAGGTGTCCAGTAATTTTCATTTAGGTGAGTGACATCTCACCACTCATACATTGCTCTGCTTTGAACCACTATTCCAGTTCTATGTTATTCTGTCTTCATTAAATATTCATGTCTAAATTTGATTTTAATTTCATCTCCATTGTTCACTGTCACACACCAAGATCTTCATCAAGCAACTGGCAGAGATTCAATTGGATCAACAATGCAACATTAATGTCCATGAAAATATATTAAGAAGTATTTTTCATTGTACTTCCTAGCTAATGACCTTGCAAGGCATTTTTAAAATCTCATTTTCAATAGTTCTTATTATTCTTATTTTCTTAGTTATGTTTACATTCCAGCATATCACTTCTCTTTTCATCTCTCTTCTAAACACGATTGAAATGAAGACATGAACTTAAATAGGTGCACTCCCCCCCAAAAAATTGGATTTTTTAAATCAAAAATAGCAGGCTGAGGGTCTTACACTCAGAAACATTTCCCTTTGTAGAAAGGACTTATGGAATAGTAAAATAATTTCCTTCACAGAAGCAAATAAAAGTTTCTAAAAATGTGCAGAAGTACAAAACTTCCTATGTATGAGCCCTAAAGTTCAAGTGTTAGCAAAAGGCCTACCAAACTGATATTCATGCTTTGAAGCACTAATATAATTTGTGTTGATTCAGTCAATAAAATTCATTAATGAAATGGAAGGCTCACATGACTAATTAAATCAATAGAAGCAGTAATATTAATCCAGACTTTCATCACTGTCTAGAAGCCAGTATCATCATCCAAGCCCAGGCAGAAGTAGTCAATGAAATGGGGTTTTTGCCAGCACTACGCCTTGATGATTTAAACTACAATTATCTTTGCTTCTTTTTTGTGTGCTTTTTCACTATTATAGTTAAGTGAACTGAAAATCAAAAGCACAATAGCTTCCCATCAATTAATATTTGTAAAAATAAACTTGTTTTAAGTATATCTCATCATGAAAGTAACTACTGAAATGAGATTATTTTACTTGTGGCAATGTGCATTTTGTTTTTGTAATGTTTGCACAGAGGCTTGTGTGGGACTGGTAAAACTTGGCACTTATGTACTACTTCAATCACCAATGAAAGTCAGGACTTTCCAACAGGAATCAAAAGTATGAATTAATAAACAATAAACAGACTCACATATGGTCACAGAAAACAACTGCTTGCTTCAGAGACCACTATCAAACAGCAGCTTATTATCAAATATCACATGTAAGGTATGTAGATGAAAAGCCTTTCTTGTTTACAGACCAATGTAATGACCCTGCATTTGCAGATACACATTCTATATCAAATAAACCTCTGCTAGGTTTTAAGATTAGGTAGGAAGAAAATTATTTGGATATTTTGAAAATCTAGTATTCCCAAAATGGAAAGAGCTGCCACTGAAGGTTATGAAATTTACGTCCTGGCAGCTGTGAAAAAACGCATAGCAACTTGTGAGAATAAAATTCCCAGGATTACTGTTCTGGCAAAATTCCAAAGATTTAATTGTTTTCTTGCTACTTGAAAATCCTTCATGGTTTATCCTGGATTATTTATTCTCCATATTCTGAACAATTGTTTTATATATTTCAGTATCATTTCCAAAAAGACAGAGCTCACTATTCAGTAGTGTTCTTACAAACTTTACTTTCTGTTCTAATTTTGCAAAGTGTCCTGCAATTAATGAAAATATTGAGTAGAAATACTCTTTATGCTACAAGCAATGCATATAATTACCTGGTTTTTATACACCGTACTTAGCTTTATTGAAACGTGTCTCAGGAACTACATCAGTTTCCACTTCTTCAACTAATACAAGCTCTGTGGTTTCTCTGAAATTGAAATAAATCACTGAAACCTCCACCAGAAAAACTTGCCTGCTTTTTTCCTGTCTCTCTGCCTTAGTGGATACTCATTAAAGGCCGAAAGGTAGTGAAATCATAACCATTACTCTCTCTGTGGTAAAATTCCCACTCATTTCACAGAGAATGGGTTTTGCTTACAGGTAAGATGTTTCCAGGACTGAAAAAAAGCTGGATCATGTGGAAAAAATTATCTTAGAAAGTGGAATATCTGAGAAGTTCCTGAAAACCTGTTCATAGCAACAACTTCAACCCAGTTTGAAAACTATTTGCTGGAAAGCAAGAGAGCCTTAAGTGTGAAGGTCAGTACAACCAGTACAGTACTGGCTACTCATGCTGGCAGAATGCTGATGTAGTATCAGAGGTGAATTCCAATTCATTTTGGGTGATGAACAAACTCAGGTGTCTGCATGACATTTTAACATCACAACTTTTCATTTTTGAAATGCTTTAAATGATGCAAGCAAGAAGATGCCATAATAGCATCTTTGTACAGCAAAGATATACAGATTTTAATGAACTGTCTTGACCAGATATATTTCAATTCTATTTGCTGAGTCTGAAAGAAATAAATTTGTTTGTATGCAGAGACAAAGTATTTCAAAAACTTAGGAAACTTTAGATAAGGTAATGAAACAACAACTATGAGTCCCTGAATTCTCATGTCAGCTAACTTATTCATGATGTGAGATAAGTTCAGGCAGCATCTGAAGGCTGAAGACACATTCTGTACCCCTGAGAAACATTTGCACACCTCGTCAAAAGTGTAATTCACTTGAGTCTTGCTCAAAAATGCCCTTGTGTTTCAACCAAGCATGATGATGTGACAAAGTAATGAAGATGGTGATGGCTTAGGTAGAATCGAGTGCCTTCAGTCCATTTATCTGTGGCCTATGGGATAGGATGAGTTTTTTATGTTTTGAACAGTAGAGCAAAATATTTTTTTCTTTCTTCTAGCATATTTTAACTAGAAAGCTAAAACTTCATTTCTGATTCACAGAAATTCTTAGACACTGTGTTAAATACATTCCAACTCAAAACACTAACATTTATTCTCTCAGGTACCTCTTGTAATCCATATTCGTTGAATAAAAGTCTTCCAAGTTGAACAGCTGAGTCTACATTCATAGCTTTTTCTTCCCCTCCTGGTGCCCTACATGACCAAGCTAGCATGAAGTACAGAATATCGATTAGAAGTGTACTATGGATTCCTTGCGCTGCAAGTTAAATTACCGTATACTGTATATTTTTAATTTCCCACATATAACAATAAACATGATTGATTCTTCAATTTCAGAGCATCGTTTTTGCAATTAAGAAAATAAATACCCTTTCCATATACAGCTCACTTTTTTTTCTAAATAAATGTCTGCAGTGTATTAGCTCATGTGTGACAGAAAAATAACTACCTACCCCTCTCCCTGTAGGCCTCATTCCATTTTCTATTTCTTTTTTTAAAATTTATTTAGGACCTGCCATTCATTTTCACACCTAACAGTAAAAACCTCTGGACGTGGTTGTTGTGAAGAGGATTATCTTTCAGATCAATTCTGAAACTGATTCCAAACCATGCTATTTATCAGCCTGAAGCTAAAGCACTAGGAGTCAGGAAATATTTCCTCTCCTTCAAATCTGTTCCAATTCTGCTGTTGGAAAATCACAATACTATGGTCTTCATTAATGCACACTACTTCTATTCCTTGTGCATGTGGAATATTAATGTCAAACAGATTATGAGGTTAGTTGCATTATCAAATTCGGTTCAGAAAGAAATACATAAGGGAAACAACAGCACGATTAAGTTTTGCACCACTGCTGAACAGTGGCTGATGCTGACTAGGAATATAGCCTTACTATGACATCTGACATTAAGGACTCTGCTCTGTATTTCACATAAAATACACTGTAGACTTTTATTAGCATCATATAATGATACAAGAAACACATTAAATGTCTCTTTACAAAGCTACACTTACATACCTTTTACATACATTTTTGTTGCTGAAAAAAAAGGCCTGCTATATTTCATGCTTATGTACACGAACTACAGAAAATTAAAACAAAGAGATTCACCAAACTATCTAGGCATAATACAGCAGTCATGCAGATATGCAAGGTCAAATCAGTTAAACCCTATCCTGCTTCTCTGATTAACAATCTTCATGATGAACAATTAGGGACAATCTGATGAATGGTGAAAGTTAATGAGAGTCTTTCAATTTATTTCAGGAACTATATTAAGCCTTTATTTGTTTGAGACTGTGGTGATACTGTTAGCTCATTATGTCATTACTTATATTGTCATTTAATACTGTCTGAAAGTACTGGACAAAGCCTGTGGTGAACCTTACAGTAATGTAGTACATAAGTTTCAAATAAATAAAAATTATAGTGCAATTTACCATATGCAAAGGCACGCAAAGTGTACAGGAATTTAAAATAATGTCAAATAGCATTAATATATGGTGAATATAATGATGATAATAGGTAGGTAGATCAAGAAACAGTGGTTTCTTCTCACTTTCTTCCTCTTATAAGAGAAAACCTGCAGTTTGTGACTAAGAATTTAGAGTTTCAATGGCTCTGCCAAGTGCTTCAATGACAGAATGGGGATGTTTCGAATTCCACTAGAGATGCAAGCTGAAAATATTTAATTAATGAAAGCTTAATATTAAATAAATTGTGCTAAGTTTAAACTGGGTAATAAATTAATATTTTTCAAATTCAGACAGTAAATTTAATATCCATTGCCAAAGACCTCAAAAGTATTTGTAGGAGTCCTTCTGAGAGCACAGACTTTATTCAAAGTTTCCTGAAATAATGAAAGTAAACAATAATAATTTTGATCATTCAAGATATAATATTTAACATTTTTGTGGCAGATTTAGACTGAGTTTCTTTTACTATATCTCCTAATTAATCTTTAGGATATATGTACGTTATTTTCACCAACTGTCAGATGATTATAGATGTGGTTCGATAACAAAAGATATCCATATATCATTCTTAGGGTAACTGGTAGAATGAATCCCCTTACCTTCTTGCTTGAACTTCAGCATTAATTAGAAGATGTAACTTTAAAGATGTGCCCCTAATGAAGCAAGACGACTACTGTAGTTCTCCTCTGATGCTAGAGGTGAAACTTATGGCTTATATCACTGCTGTACTCTCTACCTAATTTTATAAAAACTAACGCACCTCTTCTACAAAAGGCCCCAAGTTTACCCAAATCAATTACTGACACGTCTGGAAAAAAATTAATGACCTGCTAGGACACAAATATAGCAAGTGCATGTAATTTTTACCATCTACCTATCAAGATTCATACTGAGCTTGGAAAAATAGCAAAGACTACATAATAAAAATTTTTGAACTATTTAGTAATCAAATCACTTCATGTGTACACCAAGGGAATAGGAAACCTCTTACCATTAGTCAACCCAGTAAATTTTTTAGGATGATCACATTTTTTCTTTGCATTATAACTATTTTTCTTTATATTTTTAATTTAAATTGCTCCAAGCTTCCAAACAAAATGTGCAGAAAAGTAAATCTATAAAAACAAGCCCTTTAGCTTTGGGCTGTCCACCTTCAATTTCCTTTTCTTATGCATACTATTAATCTCAAAACAGAAAGAAAAAGGAAGCCACACTTTTCAAAAATTGTATTCTTCCAGAAACATATGCAGCAAATGCAGCCTGGTGCACTTACTCATTTTTAGAACAGCAAAGCACTCAGAAAGATGGAAGTTTGCAATTTTTATGATCGTTGTGGAATGCACAAGCACTTATATTAAGTATGATCAGTACAACCCAAAATTCCTAACAATGCTTTGTGATATTCATGAATTATTTTGACTTTTTCATAGAGGAATGAAAAGAACAATGTTTTCAGAGTTCACAGAAATTCATTTATATCAATGAAAGGAAAATCATATTTAAAGGGCTTTTGTTTCTAGTAGAAGTGAAAAATTATACACTGTGTCTCCTAATAGGAAGTAAACCCAACTAAAATAAGTCTTATCACACATATACACAGAATGATTAGAAATTCATATTGAGAATTGTAGCATTTCATTTCTAAGACAATACTCTTAAAAGCAGCTCACAACATTTCATCAAACCACTAAAAATACACTTATTTATGTTAAAAATACAAAATGAATGTTTGGTACAGATGGGTTTGTTTTGGAAACTGCTTTTTAAGTATCTTAAATATGTCTTGAGTTTATTAGTAAAGAGCTATCACTAAACCATGCCTGTTAGTGGGAAAATGTTGGATAAAATGGCATTATTATTATTATTATTATTCAGTAGATTCTTAGCAACAAAATCTCTTAGGCAATTACTGTATTGATTGATGCACCTATGACTAGGGTGTGAGACTTTTACTTTTGGAATAATATGCTAGAGTTGGTTACTTTTTATCCCATTAAGCAATTACTTCCCACTGTAACTCTTGACTCATTGGTCTGTCGACTTATTTCTAATGCAGATATAAAGAAACTACCCAGATAAGTGTGATCTTAGAGCTACATATCACATTTAATAAAATCCCATTAGCCATGGAAAATGCATCAGTTAAGAAATTATCAGAAACCCACAATGTCTCAGTAACTTTATAGCTTAATTTGAGTTAGGGTTGAATCCCTTACTCCAGCTTTCAGGCAATAGCTGAAGGCTGAAAACTACTCCTTTTAATTAAATGCTGAGCAAAAAATTGTCCTTTGTATTCACAGACACTTTTTATATCTGTATCTACAGGCAGACATACTTTCAAATTTTGATGCAACACACTGCTCAAGACCCTGGACTTCACGTTAGGGTATTTGGGTTCTACACTTTGCGCTGTCCTGCTTTGTGATCTGTGAGTAATCTTTCACCATTTATATTGAAAGTCCCAATCCCACTAGATGAGGTAACATGGAGTATCACCACATCTAACCTTAAGGCACCTAATCCCAACATGGAATTCATAATCTAGGTAAGCATGCAAATGACCTGGATAAGGAAAGCTTATATAGGGCCTGAAATCAGGAATCACAACCAGGCTGCAAAGCAGAAATTCACGAGACACTGAGAGATACTGTCCTTGTGTAATGCCACGCAGGTGCAAGAGCTACCAGTGAATAAAAGGTTTTCAGCCTTGAAACCAAACAAAACTGTGTCAGAGTATCAATTCCCCAGAACGGAGTAGTTCTGCAAAGTGCAAGGTTAATTGGCTCAAGCACTGAGATGAGCTACTGAAGGCATGCAGTTTTCAGAATATGAGCTAGAATACCTCCACTCAGTGCTGCACTGGAGGAAGTAGAACATCTTTACACAATGCTGCACTACATGATATAGACAGGTTTAGCAAAAGGGGGACAGGGTGCTCTTCAGTGCTTAGGTTTCTACAACAGACATGTAGATAAACGACTAAAAGAGATTTGGCTTGTTAACTTCTTTTTATTTAAATAACTGAAAAAATATCCCTCTAGATATAGACAACCAGCTTAGTCAGCTTTGCAGATGAGTATGAAAGAACTTATACAATTAATACCTTAGAATACTGATAAAAGTTCTGGGATACTGTGAATTAATTTAAATTTATGTTTCCCATATCTCACCATTCCTTAATCACTTC
This sequence comes from Vireo altiloquus, assembly GCA_013396875.1. Lineage (NCBI taxonomy): Eukaryota > Metazoa > Chordata > Aves > Passeriformes > Vireonidae > Vireo > Vireo altiloquus. The sequence goes on from VZRF01006704.1 coordinate 358,326, forward strand.
ATGCTTGGTTCCTTAAGCACCAAAAAAAAAATCCATGCCATTCTCCATCTGTTTACCTCAGGTGAACCCTGAAGTGGGTGAAGTGATAAGAGTCATCAGAGATAAGGAAAAAGACATTGTTATTTAGTATCTCAGTGAATGAGGTCATGCACCTGAGAACACAGGTGAGTGGAGACCAGCTTCATTGTACAGCTTTGGTTTCAACATTTATCAGTCTTTACATAAAATACACAAATAGCAGTTAGAACAGGGAACAAAAGTCAGGGTTTTCACTTTATGAAGAATACTAAAGCTAGGTGCCTCATAAAGGCAAAGCTGACCACACTGCTTGTAGCCTCACAAATCTGCTATTTGTGGTTGGGCTGTGTCCTTTCTTCTTTAAGAGAAGGGAGGGAAGATGAGTCTGCCATGACAATCTCATCTCATCTCTACTCCAGCATCCAAGAAGTGGCCAATCCTCTAAAAGATTAGAGTTTCCACTACTACAGACTGAAGCACGTTTACAACCATGGTTATTGATTAAATACTGTAACCTCCATGTTACAACATCAGTGGTGGACAGAACAATTACTGAGCCTGACATGCTGAAATCTGATATGTTACTACATGCATTAGACAGGATCTGAGGATTTATGCTGCTCTAGAGTGGAATATCTGGTTTATGAACCACAGAACAGGTTTAGTATGACATAGAGGCATATAGAAAATGCAGCATCCCTAGATGGTGGGTACTTTGAGTAGGTTCAATTGCAGATGTGTATGCATGTAAACAATTTAACTGTCAGAAAACAAGATACTAGTCCACATTTGATGGATCCCATATTTAGACTTGATACATGAGTTTGTCCTTTTTTGCAGGACAAGATCTAATACCATGGCTGCTCATGGGTGGTATTGTTTGAATTTTTATGACAGTGATAGGTAGATACATATAGAGACAGAGATACTGACAGCACAGTGCTATTAAGAGCAGGTGATGCTCAGCCCTGCTCCTCTCACTTTCCTGTGGTAAACTCCTCACAGCAAAAACTCCTCTTCTGCCTGTGTTTAAGGCCATTGATTCTGCTTCAGTTCTCTGGAAAATAAAACCTTTCATTAAATGCTGCCCTCTTTCTTATCCTGCTGTATTCCTAAACTGTCTTACGTCTTTTAAGAACACAAAAAGACACTGCCCTTTATAAATCAGAAAAAGAAGTAACCTGTAAACATATTCTTGTTTAAGCATTGAAAATATAAATCTGTCCTCACCATGATGAAAGAAGTGTTGCCTTTTGACACTGAGTATTTTGTACTATCTGTTTTCTCTTTCTTCCTCAATCTCCCCATTAGTTCTTTGTTGGTTTTTGTTGGTTTTTTGGAGGGATTTTTTGGGGTTTGGTTTTGTTTTTTTTTGTTTTTGTTTTTGTTTTTGTTTTTGTTTTTGTTTTTTGGTTTTTTGTTTTTTTTTTTTTTTTTGGATTCACTGGTCTTTTTTCATGTCATTAGTTTTCTTTAGAACATTTTTTAGGTCTTAAATAAGTGTCATCTTTTCATATACTTCTGAATATACTTACAAATTTGTTTTTTGGTATCTGTCAGATTACTTTCTAAAAATGGTTATCCATACATATATCTACAAAGACTATGTGTTCATTCAGCCTATGATAGGCAATCCAGTGGTAAAAGTCAAACTTACACCTAATGCTGAAAAAGTTTTATTAAGCTTGTTTCTTTCTCAAATCAAGTGTCCCAGCATAGTGCTGATGACAATGAAAATTATCTGAGTATAATTCACTACACTAAACCATTTTCCTTAGTGGAGATGCTGCTTCTCTTTTCAATGACCAAAACAAGTAAACAGATTAATTTCCCTAGTGCATTACTATACCTATTTAGTTGTGTCTTTCAGCTGCTTTCAGTGAGGTTACACTAGAGTAACACTGAAGCAATGCAGTGCTTAATCAACCCTAATATATGCCCCTGATAGCTTTATGTTTTATTCCAGCCCATTAACAGGCTATCTGGTATGACAGTGCAAGAAGATCATTATGTCTTAATGAGGTGATTAAAACCAAAAAATATGCAGTTGTTGCAAAATATTAGAATGGACTCCAGGAAACCACACCAATATTAAACATACTACTTTAATACTTTATTTGTTGCTACCTATAGTCTTCAAACTTCAATTATGTAGTTGTACATTACCTATGATATAAATATTCTTCAAGTAAAAGCACTCACTGATACTTTCAAATGTAGGAACTAATTTTAGAATTAATTACAGGTGTTGTTCTGATATTATTTTTTGGTGCAATGCTACGTACTTATTAATCTGTGTTTCCCAATGTATAGCATTACAGGAAGCACTATAAATAAGGTTATGCTCAAATTTGAACTTTGTACAATTTTTTACCCGGTAACAGCTACACTAGAGGTTTCAAAAACATTTCAAAACCTACATTTACAATGACACATTTTGAAAGTATTAACCTGAAAGACCACATATCCAAAGTCACTGAGGTACCTACCTGAGTTGAGCTGATGACTAATGATACTTTCATGACAACCTGTCTCCCTGCCCCCTAAAATTTGATAAAATTGCATTAATTCTGCTACATTCAATTTTGCCAACCCAAGGACTTCTGTAGTGTTAATTTCAGTGTCCTTAATATCTTCCTAAATAAACCAGATAACAAACCACAAGACCTAAATTAACTCAATTATTGCATATGTGGTGCTATTTAACTGAAAGGTTTATTTATTCTATAAGCATATGAAAAACTTGAAACTAAAATGTAGTACTGTTTTAGACACCACACTCAGCAACATATAATAAAGAAAATATAAAAGTAAGTTTGTGGCAGGAAAAACTGACTGAAGGTACTTTCTGACTATTTGGAAAGTAACTAACATCATTTTGTATATTGAAAACTATATGTGTACATATAGGTGTATATATATAACTCTAGAGGCACATATGCCTCATCAATCATTCTGCTTACTTTCAGATGTAGATTGACCTTAAATAATATTGTAAAGAAATACTGTATGATCTATTTTTTCAATATCTTTGGATAGAGATCTCTGCAGAGGTGGGAGGGACCACTTTTTTGCCTGAAGAATACTGTCCTTACAGACCTGATAATTGCTTGACTTCATTTACCCTTCAGAGTTGCTTCCCATGGGATCCAAACTACAGTTTCCTGAATAAAGATCTTCACTCTGCTGTTCTCCTTCCTCACTCCTCCCAGGACTTTGAACTTCATTTCATAGTTGCTGGAGTCCAGAAAAGCTTGGGAACTTTTCCTGCTCCTCTGGGTGAAGCTCCCTTCATTTTTGGGAGAACTTGAATGCACCAGAGAAATGAAAACATTTTTGTTTAGTGTACCACAGAGCGTGTAGTTGTAGTTTTCAGGTTTTGCTCTATATATTAATATGGGGACAACATGGAGATTCTAGGGCATTGGTTTCTCCTTCTTTCTTCTTCTTCTCTTCCTTTCTTCTCTGACATGAGTTCCTGTGGTTTGTTAATTGATAGATAGAATTTAGTGTAGAGGAGACATATCAATAAGGTGGATATTCACTGGTTTTGGGGACAAAATAAGATACGTAAAACTTTCTAACTGATGATAATAGATATAAAAGCTACCTGCTCCTGGTAGCCATTGCATTCTGCCCTCGTGTTCCTGGAGGCCACAGCACAGTCTGTGCCCCCGAAACTTTGGTAAGAAAAAATAAACAAGCCTTGAAACAGCAGAAAGAAGCTTCGTTTCATCTTTTCGGGACATGGAACATTGAAATAAGGAACACAGCCGGGCCAGGAGCCAGTGGGGTCCTAGCACCCTGACACATAGTCACAACATCCAAGGCTGTCATCCATTAACAAATCTTCCTAAAACTGTTTTTTTACTATTTAGTAAAGAATAGGTGGATCCAGCTGTGCATCACTCCTGCTTGACCCATCCAGTACCATGCCAAGAAGTTATCCCCAAAACTTATCAGAAACCTTCATGGCCAGATTGTTCAAAATCTATCAGAAGAGGTGAGGTAGAAAGAGTGAGGACTGACAAATGAACTGAAAGGGGTCTTGAACAAGCTTCACTTCTCCAGAAAATGGGTTTAATTAGCCACACAGAGAAATTTTACCTATTGTCACCAATGGAAGAGTAAAGCATAGGAACCTCTTTTAGCCTTACCAAGTACCCTTAGATTCAAATGCTAAGCAGACAATATATTGTATGTTTTACACAATTGCAACATTAAGTGGCAACTTAGAAGCACTAAACCACAAATGAAAGGGACATAAAATATAAAGTGAGTCATTCAAAATGGAGTTCAACAGGCAAGCTATCAAACTGTCACTTTGGTTTATGGCCATATACAGGCCATAACCCAATGTTTTAGTGTACAAATTCACAATTCATGACACTCTTTCAGAAGTGACCCTTGAAACTATTCTAGAGATATACTGGGTAACTATATCACCCAAACTAAAAGGGAAAGAAAAAGAATGCCTTATTAACCAGGATGTAGTGGCCCAAAGAAGACTTGCCCATCTTGCCCCCAGATTAGGTATTAAGAACTTACTGCTCTCTCTTCTTTACCCCTGTAGCATTTGCATTTCAACAGTCACATGTTGACAAACTGAAAACTCTATCTATATTAAGATAATTAAAAGACGCTATGCAAGCATTAAATGTATTTTAAATAATACGGAAGAAATTAAATTTTATTTTTCTTAGGCTAAATAAATGTTCCCCTAGAGTTAGGAATCTAAACAAAACCAAGGCATTCTGGAGGGAAATTTTACTGCAGATGCATAAATCCCCTAGTTTCATTACTAAAGTGCTGACATATCTCTTTGCCATCACGAATACAAGGCTGTATTGTTTATATATTTCCAAAATCTTGATGGATAATTTTACTTCTCTTTACCTTCCTCTCCCCTCAAAGAAAAATTAATTACTTGTCTAGCACTAAGATATGTATCTTCTTTTTTATGTTCTGTGACTACTGTATTCTAGTATGTTAAGAATTACAGAATGTTCAATATCCAGTGTTCACCTGAATAAACAGTATTATAATTCTCCATCAACTCTTCAAATTGATTTGAATTAACCTGGTAGAAATCTCAGTGGGATAATCGCAGACTGATATTAGGAAATCGTTAAGATTTTAAAAAATTTTTTCTGGTCTAGAATGTAATGTACCACAATAGTGACGGATCTAGAAAATGTGTGTATTTTTTTTGTCAGCTAAGCTTAACAGCATACATACCAACACAGCTGATGTGAGCAATATTTTGATGCAAATAGAAATACAAAAAGATGTAGTTCTTTAGGAAAAACAGCTTGCAGCTGGACTGTGTATACCCTGAGACACTCAGTGGGGAAGATCCCTACTGATCTCAGCTAGAGAATTCTGGCAGACGATGGAGTATCATCAATTGAAAAGTCCCAGATCACTCCATTTTATAATAAAATCATGAACTCCAGTCAGAAAGCTAAATCACCAAATACTAAGAACATAGGTTAACTATAGTGACTTTGTCAAATTGTTAGATTTAGTATTATATAGCTCAGGGCAAGTGCTCAGTACAATTTCAAAGAAATGTGCGGTCTGTATTAAAATGCAATAACTACAATATCCTGATTTAATACCTCTTCCTTACTGCTACTACCTGGCTACTGTTTGAGCCAGCTGTTAAACCAGTTCTGTGATAATTCAAGTTGGGAAGAAAAAGAGCAGTTGAAAGTTAGTAGGAGTTCAATAGTATTTGTTCTTTTGAAACAGTTTTGTCAGTGTTAGAGACATGTCCTTATAGACAAAATCAATTTGTACACTGCTGGTTTGCCTAATTGAAATTTGAGAATGAGTCACCTGAATAGTGTGTTTTCAGCTGTGCCTCAGTGATGCCCTGACACTGAAAAAGGTATACATCTGAATCTTCAACCAATGAGACAGGAAAACCACTATTATTTCTTTTAAATTTTTCCCATGACTTAGGAAAATACACATAGACTTGGGCACTAGTTCAAATCTCTAACACCTGTTTGTTGTTGCCAGATGGTACAGTTCTCCTGAAGCAAACAAAATGCCTGATTTACACAAGCTGAGAACAATCTGTTTCTGCTAAAAGGTACCTCTTTCATTGATAAAGAATTATCCATTTTCTCAGCTCTCTACACCCAATGTAATCATAACCAAGCATACTTTACAATGAATGCTTAAGAGTAAGTAAAAAAAAGCCAAAACTAACAACTCCAACCTCTTCCCTTCCTCGTTTATGTAGAGGTTTGTTTATTTTGTCCAGAAAACACTGCTGCTATCTGAATGGGTCTAATGATGTATGCTGGTATGAAAATGCTGGAAACACAGCCATCACAGCAACAGACATTAGAAAACTTAAAACTCTGAAACTTTTTGACCACAAATAAGGTTTCAATGTGAGCTTGTAAACTTAATGAATGTTAAGGCAGACTTAACAGAAATATAACAGAGGGAAATAAAATGGGGGCTGGTTTATTATTCTTCTAAAAGGCTACAGTAATTTATTAACCAGAGTGCATTCATCAGAACTATGAGCTGACAGACCTATAGACATTTTCACCCCTAATAGATCAAATTAATCATAAAATACATTCTATTTTCTGCCCAGGTCCTTTCTGTTAATCTACTTGTTAGTCAAATCCAGAACACCAACACTAATTCTAAGCATGTAGGAGCCATAAAAATTATTAACATAATCTGGCATCCTTCCTTACTTACTTTTTCTATTTTGCTAAACACAAAGATTATATTTATGAAAAAAAGTTTCAAGGCAGTGACAATTTTAGATAAATTGCAGAAAACAATGAGTGATTTAATACTTCGCTGCATTGTACAAATAAACGGAGTAAGTCTCAAGAGCAAATGAGAGTTGTTGAATTTCTTTTAACTGATTCAGGACACAAACACTGGTAAACTAGGCAGTCTTTAAAGGCAGACTGCCATTATCTTTAATTAAGAGAACACATTTGCGGTGCAAGTGTGGATATAAGAAATAATGCAAAGTGATAGCATTTCTAAATTCACATTTCAGACCATTTACGTTAAAGGCAAAGTGACTTAACCAAAATCAAGTCCAGTTTTTCATACAGGTTTTGTGGGCAGCAGTTTTTCAGATTTTTCCGAGATTAGGTTTTAGTGGCATCTATGACCATATCTGAGTGTATTAAAGTAACATGGATACTGTCACAGACAGATGATAAGAAAAGGAAACAGAGGTGTTACAAAGTACCTGGCCATCATTTTCACTGGCATCATGATCTTAGATCAAGTTAGATCAACTGTGGCTTTTTGTATCAGTTTTGGTTCCAAAGGAAAAAGGAAAGCTGAAGAGATCCAAAATGTGCCTGCATTTGGATTGTGTTAGTGTATGCAATTCACTTGAATCAAATTATTTTCATTTTCTGTCTGTTGACTGTTCCTGTTCATTTGTTTGCACTCAACAAGTATGTTTAGTTAAATCGTTATTGCACTGCGTTGCATGACAAAATCTGGATATGTGATCATTTACCAGTCCCTATTCTCAGTGACAACAGAACAAGATGAGACCACTTAAATTTGCTTCCATTAAAGCACAGCACTTGATATTTTTAACTTAATCTATAGCAAAATCACACCTTAGTCTTACTCACTGGAGATCACTTGATTCAAAGTAACAATTAGGCATGCGAGTCTATATATGAAATAAATAGGTACTCTGGTCTGTCACCTAACAAAAATCTTGGAAACAAATGGAAACAAAATCTTTTGGAAATATGAGCAAAAGTACTTTTATAAACAGAAATAGAGGATATATATCCTATTTCTAGGAAAAGGGATGGAAATTTTTTTATAGAATTTAAAGCAATAATAATAGTAGCAAACGTTTCTTCTTTTAAGAAAATGTTAAGCACAGAGTTGAGATTCAGGCTATATTATACACCAAACCTGCTAGCATGCTCATAAAATAAAAAATAAGAATTCTTAGATTTCATCTTGAATGGGACAAAAATTCACATTTTTATTTTTAAAGAAAGATACCCACCACCAAAGTACATTTCCTTCAACTCCCTTTGAAGCCATACGCTGTATTTATTTACAAACAATTTCATTGAAGAATTCATGTTTTTGCAAACTCACAGAAACACTGATGTGAGCAAAGTACTCAGAACGTAAAAGAATGTGACTTCAAATAACTAGTAAGAAATAAATGCTAGCATCCATCATGGAAAGAAGAGTAGTTATTCCATTACTGGAAGTAGTCTATCAAATGAAGAAGATTTAAAATTATCACAATAAAATGATAGATCTGAAAAATCAACTAGCCACAATGATTTATGATTAATATTATTTACCATTTAGACATCTACAATTACATAGCAATCTGTTTTCAACACATAGTTACTAAGAATATTAAAAAGCATGCTTCCAAAAGAAGTATTTCTTGAGTGAAATATTTAATGTTTGGTTTTTATGATTCTTAATGTCAAGCAACCTTTGAAACTTCAAACAGCATTTTAGTGGTAATTATATCTGCCTAGCATTAAGCCTTTGAAAAAAACATGTTGGGGAAAATTGGTAAATTTTGAATTCCAAATAGCAACTTAATTCCAAATAACAACTTGAAGAAATAATCTATGAAAATAAGCACTGGATGGTAGAATATTTATAAACAGAGTAGATTTGTGCTGTGTTTTAATTTTGTTGTTGCTTTTCTTGCTCTCTTTGTGCCCCAAGTCATTCAGACATACCTTTTCATGGGGGGGAACACAGTTAGTGTCCATAGTAATATATTGCTCCCTGAACTGCTTGCTATTCAAAACATCTTTGTGGCTGTGGTCTACTAAATGAAAAGTAAATATTATCAACAAGTAAAATAATTTTCTATTAGGTTTTTTTTATTTGTATTTTTTGCTATGAAAGATAAATTTTTTTTTTTTAAATCTGGAGACTTGTCTATAGGATGACAGCTAGGTTTTTTCACCTTTGTTTTTTTTAATAAAGGAAGCTATTTATTAAATACCTGAATCCTTTAAACTATGGATGCCTTGCTTTTAGTATTACTGAGCAGAAAGAAACCTTACATTAGAGATTCAACTTTGGCTACTCCTAATCCAAGCCAAACTAGATGTAATAGACTGAAAGCAAAAACTTCTGTAAACTATTGTCTGTCTACACTTTGTCAAGTTTTAGTATTTAGAAGAATATTGTAATAAAGTAGGAACACCAGTGGAGCAATGGCATTTCCACTGTAACACTTATTTCAATTATTTGCTCCTCTGATTAGAAAACCTGTCTTTGGCCACAATTCAGTGAATAATGGGATTTCATAACCTCTACGTGCATTTTTGCTTAATAGTGATACAAGTTTTCAAAGACAGCTTTTCAAAATCCAGACAAAGGCAAGCCAGAATGCATTTTTCCACTTTCAATGTTTTTTGTATTCTGAGAATACTCATCTACTTTTACTTTTTTCAAAGCAATTCAAACAATTGATTCGATTTGAAGGAGAAATGGGTATTATAAAAACCATGCTTTCAAAATAATGAAGTACATAACTTCTGAGATATTTCAATACTTATAAAACATAAAGAGCATCAATGCACTGTTTTGGCAGTTCCAATACATTGGCTGTCATATTCAGATCAATGTTCTTTGTATTTGACAATGCTATACAGAAGATTTGTTTTAGCCTTTCCTATTAAGAATTGCAAACATCAAAAGCAGGAAGAGACTGTGAAGAAAAGAGAAAGCAGCATTTACATATAACTTAAGGAGCTTTTATTTTACAGATTTTTTTTTTTTCATTAAGCTATTCAATTACTTGACTACTTGTGTCCAGAGTTTCATAAATCTTATGTTGAAGACTATAAGTAAGAAGTTAAGAATTTCAGACATGGCATACTGGTCAACATCCTGCTGTGATGCTGTTATGTTTGACTGATTCCTCTGTGTTTCCTATTTGTGGGAAGTACTCCTGCTGTAGTATCATCCATAATAATTCCTTTCCAAAAGAGATTCAATAAAATGCTGTAATCAAATCTATTTGATCTGGATTGTTAAACTGTTATGATTGCCTTCTGAACCCAAAGTTTTTATAAAGAAAGCCTCATCTACCCTAAAGAGTGAAATGAGATCTTAAGCATTTTTTGAGGCAAGGACCTCATCGTTCTTCTCACATAAAGAATTCCACAAAATATTTTAGAAGAAAGATATCTAATTATAAGGAACATATTTTCATAAGATAAACTTGTATACAAACTCACTTTTTGTATTTAAAGTAACATCACAGTCAAATAATTGTACTATTACTTTAAATACATTAGTCATAGACATAACCATGAAACTATATTTTAATTTATGTACTTTTGAGAAACTGAAGACCTGCACTTTATAGAAAGACATGCCTGAAATTCAACATCATTCTCCATATTCACCTAATTCTTTCCTGGTCCGTGCAGCAGTGCAAAAATATCTGCTGTGTGTTCTGTAACTATACATTTTCTCTTATTTGTAGGTGTGAATACCCCAAAAACATTGTTAATAGTTTTCTCATGGTGTATCTGTTGTTTATTACCCTTTCCTGTGATCTCTGATTAATTAGGGGGAACAGATGGTGCCTCCAGAGACCCAGAAGTAGTTTCTGCAATTGTGTCATAACTTGCTCTAGATTAAGTTTAGTTATTGTTTTTCTAAAACTGTCTCCTCCTATATCCTTACAGATTATATTTTTTAACAAGGGATCTTCAGGATTTCCTTAAAATCAATTTTTAACTTCTAATAAAAATATTACTTTATCTCCTGTCCTGGTTTTGACCAGGGCAGCATTAATTTTTCCTCAGCGGCCATGAGGGGGCCAAGCCTGGAGCCATGTGTGTATGTGGGTAGCTTGTTATTGTGTATCACCTCACATCATTGAGGGGGGTGCAAGGAAGGGACCCTTGCTTCCAGGAAGAAGTGCATGTCTTCAGGTGGAAAAAAAGGTGTGGCCTGGTAGGGAACCCATTGTCTTGGGGTTGTGCTGCACTGGTCAGTGAACATTATTTGCAGGTAAGTCACCCCCACTTTGTACACTTTTGTTATTAATATTGTTGCAGTTACTGTTCGTTTTCTTATTGCTATTTCCAGTAAGTTCTTATCTTAACCCTGGATCTCTGCTTTTTGTCTCCCACTGGAGGTGGGGAATGGAGCAGCTCACGGTTTTCTTTTTAGTTGTAGTACTACTTTGGGGACAGCCCTTCCTAAGCCTTCTTACGACACCTCCTTTTAATATACCTAGTATATAGTATACACTTCTTAAATACTGTAGTATTTTTCACCTTTTTTTTTTCCAAGTTTTTAAGGATTCTTCTTCCCTGAGGTTAGAAGACTGATCAGAATGTGTCCGAAACCTATAAAGAGTTAACATGCTGTCTGGTTCTGAACTAAACCTAACTCACAGTTTTGGCGGAAAAGGTAAATACCATAAAATAGATTGACAGTATAACATATCATGTTACACTATTCGAGTATTTAGATTGTTTTATGACTACTATTTCCAGTCAAAATTACTCATGGTCTTCATATGCTTCCACATTACGTAAAGCTAATCATAGACCTCATAGGCAAAGCAATTAAGATAAAATGTGTTACAAATGCACAGAGATCTTTGTATGTAAATACCTAAATACACCTAGGATATCCACAGGTAGATACTGGCTGGATCTACTGGCTGGTAATATTATGACAGCATAATTTAATTTCAGTGTGCCACTCCTCATGTTTTGGGGACATTTTCTTGCATAGGAAACAGAGGCTTCATTGTACATGTTTGTGAAAAAACAGTAATTCTAATCAAGTAAAGTTCAAACCTGATGTCTAAGGAATGCTACTTTATGCAAGCTTGGATTTTTCTTTTATAATAATCTTATCATCCATTAAAAAGGTTCCATATTTCACGGATTTTATTGCCTGAGAACTAATAAATTAGTTATCTCCTCTCAAGAAATATAGAAACAGATGTATTTCAATACAATGGCAGTGTTCAGAGAGACCATAAAAAGAAAACATTTTTTAAAATAAATGATCATATGCTCTCTAAATTAGAGCATGCTGTCTTTAAACAGAACTGTTTTCAACAGAACTGTTTAGTAAATTAAATTTAAAACATGAAACACTTATTTTCACATCTAAAGGTTTCTATTTTATTACATTTTTCATTCACAGCAAGTTGCAAATCCTTCAGACTTCCACCAGAATCTAATGACCATCTGGAAATGCTGCGTAACTGAAACTTCAAAAAACCACCCAGAGCCTGTCCTTGCTTGGCAAAGTACAAAGGCTTTTTTCAATAAATATTTCTATCATGACAAATATTTTAAATTCCTTTGCCGTCGTTACATCAGGGTTTCTCCAGGTACAGAGTAACAAAATAAAAGAGTAGCTGCCATCAAGTATTAAAGTAGCTTTTTAAAGATACTGGTACGTGAACTCTGTCAGCAGAAACTGATCTCATTCGCTTGAAGTACTTGCATTTACACATGGAAAACACAAGTCTTGGAAGTTTAATCACATGGAGATCCCAACTGGGCATCTGCTGACAGAGATCTAGAGGCCTTGCTGTTTGGGATGAGCTAAATGAAAGAGGAAACAGGGTGGAAGCCCATGTGTTGAAAATAAATTGGAGCTGATCCCTTAAGATAGGGATTAAGAAACAGAATAACATTTCTAAAAGTATATTCTGAAAATTGGTAATATAACAATTCTATATTACATGACTATTATAAAATAAGGAAGTTAGTTTATCTGAAAAGTTCTTTATTTTCTGTGGAGGTTGACTTTAAACTCTTATTTTCTCTCTGATTTCTTCTGTTTCTTATTTAGCTATCCCTTATCCTCCAATCCACACTTCATATTTTATTACATCTTTTGCTGACAGTCTCACTTTTTAACCTCTCTTTCATTAGCTTCCATGCTATTCATTACATTAATTCATTGTTCCTCTTATCTCTGCAAAGAGCTTCAGGACAATGCTCACACAGCATTTGAATCTAGCTAAATCTAATAATAGATAATAAATGTTATTGCAACAGTAACTAGACCTAGTGACGCCCACTTCAAAAATGATGAACATTGCCTCATGTCTCAAACTCCTCTGGCAAATTATCCCTCCGTGTGCTCACTATAAATCCTGCCCAACAAGTGCCCTTGCCCTAGGAGAGCAAAGATAAGCAAAAGCAGTGCTACATATTTACTTGCTGCTGCAGAGGAATGTTACCAGCTAGCTGGTCAAATGCTCCTGGACTCATGAGGTCTCTACAACACAGTGCAATAGAACACGTGGGAAACTCAAAGCAGCTCCAAAATATGGAAGAGTACAGTCCTGCCAACACGATGTTGGCACCCAACATATTTAGTCCTACTGAGGACACTGTGCAATGCAGCTCACCAGCCCACTGGGGCTCGTTGGGCCTCACACCATTCCATGATGGAGATAAGCCTACAAGTGTTTCCAGAACTGGCTATGAGATAGGATGTCTTGAAATCTTGTGTAAAGCAGGGAGGAAGGGTTTCTTTTAGCATGTCAACATCTGATGATCTGAGAGAGACTTGGTCCTGCAGTTATGGATGCAGAGTTTGTCTTCTGCTCCCATTCCGGTTCAGCTAAGTTATGGCTTCTCATTTAACAAGCCTACAGATTTTGCAACTGCAAAGCTGAGAAACACGCAAATGCCCCCAGAGACCACATAAATAGAAGGCTGTATGAAATGCACATAACAAGTGGATGTTTGAGACACACTTCTTTCTTATTTCCTTTATGGTAACAGCGTTATCTGGCAGGGGATCCATTCCTGTGCTTTCAGTATCTCAATTCAGAGCATATATATTTTTTTTTAAATTATACTTCTGCATTCTTCTTTAGCCATTAATTGTTATATTGCAATTGCCTAAAACTCTAAAATACAATTGTCAAATTGTGAATAATTGTATAATTAAAATCTCGACATTATCATCATATATGCAGATCTATGTCTCTGGTCAGTGCCAATATACAAGAAAAAAATATAAAATTCTACTTCTACAGGTCTCCTGCTATCTATAATCAGATGCAAGAATTAAATAACACCATCTTTTCCACCTGCAGATAAAAAAACCAGAAATAACCAAGGCATATTTATGTACTTATATTAATTTATAAATTACATGCTATTTTAGTATCAAATATACTTCATAAATAGTAATAATAATAAGTAATAAGTAAAAGGCCTTGTCTGTAGCAATTTTTTGCAGAAAAGTAAGTAATGCATAATGCCTGACCATATATCTTTTCGGTCCTGTTGGCTAATTACCTACAAATTGCTGTACCAATTTTACTGCTGCTGGTTATTATTAATTGAAGTATGTTTCCTCCTGAGTATTGTTACTCTTTTTCATATCTTTTCAACCTCACCAGAGAAATTCCATTTAGGATTCCTAACACTCGGATGGATTGAATTGCAAAGGACAACCTCTACAACTGAATTCTGTAGAGAAGAGACACCTCCCAACCAAAAAGCTGACTGAACAAAAGCTACAGCCATACACATTGTGCTGCTTTAAAACTAGAAGTTGAAAGGACTGAAAACAGCTATATTTGCATCAGAATATTCTTTGGCTATGTAACAGTGATGTAGCCCCGGGCATATACTCTGACATGCATTAAAATGATGCAATAATGATTATTTATACAGAAAGTAATTATCATATTTTAATGATTCATTCTGTAGAAGCCATGTCTAATTTGGGGCATCTGCTTCCAACAATAATTCGCCACCCATGTACTAGAATTTAAAACTTAATTATTGCTTTTGCAATATATGAACTTTAACATAACTATCGATTATGGAAACTATGATCATTCACAGGACAGGGTTAAGGCATTCTTGCCAACTAGAAAAAACTAAAAGAACATGTAAAATTCTTTTTTAAGCACCCTGCAGCCCAGAAAAGCCTTGAAGTTCCACTCTTTAATTAAAAGCCAATTGTACAAATTCTGATCCAAAATTTCAACAGTTAAGAATAAATAACTTTGCCTAGCTGATTTATATTATGCATACACTATATTTACCTCCTTCATATGTTTATACTGTTTAACAAAAAAAAATCACATTTCCAAGATCAAGAATTAGTATATTCTTTTGATATTAGTCTTGTGATCATCAACACAGTTTAGGAAAAAACCCCAAACAAACCAGCTTTAATGTACTGTTAAACAAATCTTCATCAGTTGAACTTCCAGGTTTAGCTTGCCAAAACTGCAAACTAGAAGACAACGATTTCAAAAGTTTGCTTTAAATGATTCCAAAACAAGATCAGCTCCATACCTTACAACAAACTTTGCATTTCTACAGAGACAAATACATTCGTCTTTTCCTATAGATACGTCAATGCATCAAAATTATTCTCTTCTGTAAGATACTTCACATTTAACAGTATAACTAATGAATATTTATTACACAAATTCTTGGTAGAAAAACATAAGTAACAATTTAAACTAACTTTTCCTCATTTCCATAAATTGTGCTAATTGAAAAGTTTCAAATAAATTAAAAATCCAGCAATACCTTTTTACACCATTTCTTTTGTTTAGTTGTTTCAAGTGATTGGTAATCTGATACAAAATCTGTATCTGTAAATATTTATTCTTTTTTATTTCTAGTATGGAACCTATAAATACCAGGGTTAAATAAGGAATGCAAGCTACCATGAGTAAACTATTAATTATAATTCTACGTACTCATCACAGTGAGTAATGGACTTCATGGATTCTTCTCTGTCATATCTTCAATATGAAGATAATTCAGTCAAGTAAAACTTCAAGAATTTCTACACTACCTCTCATAAATTCCTTGTAGACAAGATGGGCTGGATGAGCAGACAGAGAGGTGAACTGAACACCAGCTCAGAGGTCAGGCCCAAAGAGTGGTGAGAGTAACTGAGCACCAAGCACAGAGTACCCAGAGAGGTTGTAGCATCTCCATCCTTGGAGGAATTAAAAAGTTGTCTGAATACGGTCCTAGGAAACCTGTTCTAGGTGGCCCTGCTTGAGCCAGGACAACATGACCTCCAGAGATACTTTCCAATCTCATTCATCCTAATTCATTTGTAATTAAATGACTCTAATTCATTGTAACTAAAATTGTATGTGTCACAGTTCTCAAAATATCACCTTCACACACCTGGATATTTACTCTGGCATCATCTTTCACATCAAATCCTTATACTTCACAACCATCAAGGCAGAGGTCTTCCTTCATCTTTAGTATTCTTTTTTATTTCCTGTATGACTACAATATCTACTATTTGACAGGGATGACCAGGAGACAGATTTCACACCTCTCAGATTTCACAAATACTCTGCCTGAAATTTTCAGATAACACAAAGAGGGAAGGAGGAAAGAAGGACAAATAATAATGTGATAGTTAACACATGCATTTGATATGGGAAGTTCTAACAGTATTCCAGTTTGCAATCTGCAAGAGGCAACGAAAGGATCATTATGCTCATGTTTCTTCTGAGACGGGATTTTTTACCTATGTATTTTGACAACAAATTCCAACAAAGCCAAGTAAAAATCTATGATGATACCGTTATTCATAATCAACTGGCAAATTATTTCTGACAAAAAGACATCTGCTCAGAAGATTCCCAACCAGCTGTTCCCTAATCTTCTCCAATATTACAGCCTTCTAAACCAGTATTCTGTTCTCTGCTTCTAAACAGATTTCCTTCTCCCTAGCAATCCTTAATGTCGGTGATTGGGAGATTTTGTTCCTACTGGTTTTTCACAGCAATTGATAAAATGTGTTTATAAACCTGGTACCCCTTCCTGATGCCTATTTCATTTCTTATTTACATGTCTCCCACTGGCAAAATATGGAGTACCAAAATATTAGGTAGCTTTTCCCTTCTACTTTTGGTATCAGTTGTTAAGGTAGCAGGAAAATGCTTTGAAATAAGAACCTATTTCTGGTAAGGAAAAAAAACTTGAAGAAATCCAAAAAACCTCATATGTGTAGTTGAGTAGTATAAAGAACCCAGATGTGACATTTCTATTGGTAGCACCCCAGCCCCAAGGGTGGTTACAGCCTTCTTTCTTTTACTCACTTTTTTTGTCTGACTGTTTCAGTGTCTTTGAAAGACCCACCAGTGCCAGTTTCAAAAAGTCAAGTCTGACTTCATTGCAAGAATTCTGTGGTATGAACCAATTAATGAGGAAGCATTATCATTTTCCTATCTGCTTTACTTGTTTCCCACAACATGACCAAAATTAGGTTAATTAGCAATGTGCTGGGGGAAATAAAATCACTTTATTTAGATTAAGAGTTTTGAGCTGGCCTCATTATGAAGTATGGGACAATTTCTGACTTAGGTTTTCAAAGAAATTTCAAAGAGTTAGCAAACTTGACCTAGAAGGGTACTATTTTCTATTAAAAATATAAATTAAAATATGGTAATATAGATAAAAGACTCATTTTTTTGTTCAAAGGGCCACATTCATACAGAATATAGTTATATTTTCTTAAGATTAACATGCATAATAAAAACTGCTTAAAAAGTGGAAGAAAAGGAAGATCTACCAGCCACCTATGAAGATAAAAAACACTGTATGAGTAGAATAAAAAGACTGTGTATGCAGCTTCATTACAACTAGCTGAAGTAATTTCCATGAAAGTTATCCCTTCTTGAGTTAACTTAGCTCAGAAGAGAGCAGGCACAGTGAAAACACACAGCACAGATTGATTGCATTAGCAGCACTAAGTAGCTATTGTATTCCTAACTAAATCCACACTACTCAAACTCAAATTTAAAGCATCACTAATCCTGAGCTTTTGAAATAAAACCAGATGAATGTAATTGGTGAATTACACCTTAAATTAACAATGTGCTGAATACTGGCCTTAGAAATTAAACCATAATTTTATTAAGTGCTTTAAAACAGCAGAAGTCCCTTCCTACCAGCACTGCTATGTCATTTTACAGTATTTGAAGATCTGCCTCAAGGCATAAAGAGAACAAACAGACTTATTCACCTGATGAGAAGGGATTTAAACTAGGTAAACTGGAGAAAGTTTATTATCATCTAAAGCAATAGTGCAGGGCCGTGAGCAATAGACCAGGGCGTAATAGGATGAGGGAGGCTCTCACACTCCCTCTCTCTTTTGAAAGCCAGGTGACTGAGGGTTCATCTCAAGCACTTCTACAATGGATATACCTAGCATGGGATAAAAAAACAGGAAGAATGAGAAATCTGTGCACAGTTGTAGAGTTATGATCTCATTGAAATTAGAGGGATGTGGAGGCATAGCTTGCATGACTGGAGTACTGCAGTGGACGGAGACAAGCTCTCCAGGAAAGAGAGGCTGGAAAGGTGAGGATGTGGCCTTGTAATCTGTGCAAAGGAGTTGCTCACAAGCACAGATCTTTTCTTTGAAAAAGCTGAAATCATGCTGCAGAGAGCAGCCAATATGCTGCAGGGTCAGCCTGGAGAAGCAGGTGGAGAACTGCTCTGACAAGAACCACACAAAGTTCAACGAAGGTAAATTAGCCCTGTATCTGGGACGGAATAACCCAATTACAGCACAGTCTGTGAGCAAGCTGGCTAGAAAGGACAGGGGTGCACAGTAAATTGAATATGAGTCAGTAGTGTGCTCTCACAGTCCAGAAACCCAGCGACCTAGTGGACTGCATTAGCAACACTCTAGCCAGAATGTGGAAAAGTGATTATTCCCCTCTCTTGAGCATTTTTCAGAGTGTATCTGAAGTCCTGAGACCAGTTTTAGTGTTTTCAGCCTTGGAAAAGACTTGATGTGCAGGAGCGAGCCCAGTAGAAGACACTTTGTAAAGATGAAGTTGAGACCACTGCCTGTTCAGATGTAGAGGCTTGGAAAAGATCTTCTGTTTTCAGCTTCCTGATGGAAGGGCACAGAGACAATGCAGCTAGACTCTTCACACTGGCACCCAGAGATGGGACAAGAGGCAACAAATTGAAAGACAGAAAGTTCAAATTAGATAAAAAGGGGAGAAAATTACACCACAAGAGTGGTAAAAAGCCAGAATACAGTTGTCAAGATAGGCTGTGCAGCTTCTACCCTCAGAGCGTTTCAAAACTCAGAACAACCTGACTGACTCTAGTTCAAGCAGGGACTTGGACTAAATTATGTCCAAAGGCCTTACTTAGAATATGAGCTAATACTAGTTCCATTGAGTAACCTACATACTTACACCGTGATAAAGGTTTTGTTAAATAGCTGTTTTGTTGTTTTTTCCCTTACTCCTGTCCTATCTTCTCATTTTCTTATTACACAAGGAAGAAAATTAGACTTTATAAGACTGAAGTCAAGTGTAGCTATATTGACCCTTTAGGGATAAACCCATCAATACAATTACCACTGCATTTCTTGAAAGCGTACATGTGGCTACAGAAGTAAAACTGTGTGTTTACAGACCACTGTTGTCCAGCAGCAATGTCATTTCCATGCTATCTCAAATGCATTCTGACACTACTGCTTTCTATCATGCTTTTCCCAATCATTATTGTTTCTTTAATAGAAAAATATTTCTTTAATATTATTTTACATAACAGAATACTCTTTATTACTTTATGGTAGAAATGTTTAGATCCTATTTGGCTGGCACTCAGTGCATTCTGCTGTCTGTGATTTATGAGTTGCTGATTCTCACTTGCACAAAAAAAAAAAAAAATTCCTCCAGAAGAAAAAATAATTTGGAATTCCTTAACATGCCCTGATGAATGTGCTAATTATTTTGGAGAAGCAGATTTTCTGTCACCTTTCATTGTTGAAAGCAACACACTCACAGCAGGCTCTATTGCTATAAATACTGTAACTGCTTAATGTATGAAAATATTATTGGCCATGCACAATGAGTGATTTAATTTGTTCACCACCCAATGAATTTGAACAAGTCTTTTCCATGATTTATAGCACAGACTCTCTTATGGCTTGCAACGTGTCATACTCTGAAGTGTCTTAGGACACAATTTTATGCAAAGTAATACATTAAAGTTAGTCTTTACTGTAAAATGCCAGAAAACACATCCTTGTTGTGTCATGGCCCTGGAGCCCTATAATCAGATTTCATGGGATGAAATGAATAATAGTGGTTCCTAAGCATAAAAGGGAAAACTCTGGGGAAACTCAGAGTCTTAGAAAAAAAATAGTAAAAACTGATTTTGTTTTAATATACTGCACAAACTAGCTTGAGAGATGACTTAAAAAATATTCCGTTTGTATTCATTCAAATGCTGGGACATGTTACCATTGCATTATGTTTCTAAATAGGTTATTTCAGCGGGCTGGGGATAGAGCACAGTATTTTAGCTGTTGATAACACCTGAGTCCATATCTTAGAAAGCATAATATATTCCAGACAGTAGCTCTGTCTGTCAGCTAGACCTCTGATGCCAATAAGTCTCTTTTCTGAATGTTTTCAAAATAAAGCTTAATTGACCAATAATCAGTCTGTACTGATAGACAAATACTTGAAATATGGTATTTGTTTCCTTGATTTCTTTTAGACAATTAAAATATAAAACCTTTTAATTGCTAAAATACAATCACTTGTTGGAAGTGGCATCTTGGCTGTCTTAATTTATGCCTGCAGGTTTACATACAATGTTTGCAGTTCTAATGCTGCTTAACACATGCCCACTTAAAACCAAAGGTATTTCTAGTGAAAAAAGAGAGATGTATTCTACTACCCTAGATGATTGTTATGAAATCTCTTAAGTACATCATTATGTGGATACTAGCTTTTAAGTTTGAGACTGTATTTGCTTTCTGTATTCATTTGCAGAATTTTTAGGAGCATTTATATTGTTTTTCATGTTTAGACAAAAGTTAAAAATGTAGTGTACCTCTGTACTGAAAACCTAACGAATTACTAATTAATTCAGAAACTTAGGTGACCTAAGTATTAGAAGTTCGTTTCTGCTCAATTTTTAATATACTGGATACTTAGCATACTCTGAAATACAGCACTTCTGGCTCTGGCCAAGAACTTCACAAACATCAAGAGTGGATGACATTGCTTGTACATATTGTTTAGTAAGAGATGGCTACTTAGGACATGATATAAACATACACTCAGAGAAAAAGAACAAAAGCAGGGAAGTCTGAAACACTTACCCATATCCAAACATCCATGATTTACAATAAAAGTGTCCTGCAGAAATATTGGACAAAGTTTCAGGCTGCTGCATTATTCCTCTGAAGCTTTCAGAATGCATTTTCAAGAGTTCCTTGCAGCTCTACTGCCGAGGAATTGAAACTCATATTCACTGTGAATGTTGTAAGACTTATGGTATTTGAGGGCACCTTCAAATACAGCTCGTATTCCCTTCACTAGGAAAGCACAAGTTTGGTCAGTGTTCCCAATCTCCTAATTTACTGAAGGGCGTCTGAGAACACACTCTGACCCCTATCCCCTTCCCTGTTTTTTTCATTTGTAGTACAATAATTTGTGATTCTGTCTTGAGCAGAACTTGAGGAATGTGGTGAGGAAATATGCAACAAATGAAATAATTGCGGGGCGCTCTTACTGTCTTTAGTCTTTATTACCGCAAATGCAGACAATCATTTGAAACAAACAAACAAATGTGCAAAAATTTTAAAAATTGAGAACTGCAGGTTTGAAAAAAACACATTAATCAAAATCTGTGCCAAAGCAGTAAATGTGATAATTTAGCAACAATCTGCAATCCAGCTTACTGTACTGGAAAATAACACTGTGACTGCAGATTTCAATGCCTGCTCCGAGCTCTTGCTAGCTGTAATATGAATTACTTCATATTTCAGAGTAGCCATAAGCAAAGGGCTTGCTCACATTAAGATTCTTTCTCTGTAAATGTTAAGGGCAGCTCTTTAGTCACAGTTTCACTGTTTTATGTTTTACCTCTGGCACAAGAATAATATAAGAAATTTTCAGTAATTTCCATTCCAAATATTTCAAATTTTGAATTCTCTGAGTACTGGTAATACAGAAGGGTTTCGCTCACCCTCCTTTAAGAGTTTCCAGCCAGAATGACAACAGGAATACTGCAACACTGAAAACATGTATTTGAATACACTGTCTGCAGTTTACTTTAGAATTACAAGTTAGAGTTTAATCACTTTCCTTACTCTCTAGTTTAAAAAAAAAAAAAAAAGGCAACATTGAAAATTATATGGAAGAAAAATTTACAAAGCATTTTTAGACAACAAAGAAGTCAAATGAAATCAGGTCCTTCAGTGCCTCTTCAGATACCAAATTTGGATATAAAGAAAAAATATTGTTATATGCAAGTCTCGTACAAATAGTTAAATGTATTAGCTTTAGAAAACGAAGAAGAAAGAAGTGAGATTGGGAAAAGAAATGTGTTTTCTTCAGAACTGTGTCATTTTTTTGAGGAATTAAACGTGTAACTGGAGGTTACTATTCACAAAATGCTTTCTGACAGAGACCTAGTACACTCCTGAATTATCTTTCAAGTAAACAGCTGAAAACTCTTAGCATTAGATATAAAAAACTAGACATATTTTCTCAGAATATCGTATGGAAACAATATAGACATAAACTCCTTTTTGCAGCATTGTTTTCTAATCAACTTAGTAGCAATAGCCATGAACAATGTAATGTCAAGAGACATTTCCCCCTTGTATACACTTCTTTGCTTCTTAAGTCTTTAATTGTTTAATTATCTGTCACCAGACTGCTTTCTAGCCATTGCTTCCACGAAAGATGATAAAAATTTTATGTTTGTCCTCATTTCATGCCATAAATGTTTCACAGTTTCATGAATATTCATTTTGTTTATTTCAAAAGTTATTTAAAGACAAAGGTGTTTTCAGGGTGGTTTTTCTGAACCTTGTTACTCTGCAGTTTGCCTTGTTTCATTTGAATGCTTTGTATTATTGTACTTGGTTCTCATGGACACCTCTCTCACATCTACATTGAAATGGCAGACTTCTTTGTTTTGTTTTGTTGTTGGCAACATTTCACCAAGTACATGCAAGATATCTCACAGCACAGTAACTGACCCTATAGCCTTTAAGCCAGCTTTCTCAACAATATTTGCAGTACTCAACTTTGCTAACATGCCAGTCTCACAACAGAAGTTATTTCATTTTGTAAAGCACCAGTGGAAAGTCTGGATGAAGTAACCAAACAAGACAATTTGTTTGCCAGTTTTCTCCATGAAAACATTACTGTCATCAGTTAGAAAAAGAATGGGATATCATCTTATTACTCACCAGCAGTCATTACTTTTAGCACATGAGATGATCTACTGACTTAACAGTGTTTATATTTGTGAGACAAATTCTCTGCAGAGATGGAAGTGGAGAAACAATATTTGAACAGCTGCTGCCAGGAGGTTATAATCAGATTCTGTTCTGACTTTGTTCCTCACACAGCACACAGACCTCATGGCTACTCTTCAAAGTCATCACCCTTCTGGGACAATACTTACATACTTCAATTAGGAAACCTGCATTTATGAAGACTTTATTTATAAACCCCCAATTTTGCAAATATTTTCTACAGTGTATGGCGCTCAAGAGCATCAGTAGCCTTTTGACTTCAAAGAAATTCATGTGACAAAGCACTCCAAGCCAAATGTTCACTGTTATAGACAAGTATTTGAAAACTACATTTATAAGCACTAGGTCCCAATGGCTTTTCAGAATGTGAATGATTACCACTTCTGTAGTGCAAGACTTTGTCTTATACTTCCATACAGCCTTTCAATGCACACAAGACACACTTTGTCAGGTTAATCAATTCAGAAACCAGCAGAAGGTAGTTTCTCTGAATGTAAGATTTTCTAAAATTATTTACTTATATTGATGCTACTTTCACCTGCAGACATTGTCATAAGTCTTGTTACCAACAGCATTTGTCAGACTATCAGGTGATTTTAGTTTCACAAGGGCAAACATCAACACACAAAGGTCCTGGAGTGTGCTGTATCTGCCTTCAGAGTGTATTGGCTTTGACACAGGGCTGTCACCTCTTCCATATCAGCTTCTGCAGCCTCTTACACAGCCTACACGTGCCAAACTCCACTGGCCAACCACATGCCTGGCTCAGCTGGTGAGCCCAGCATAAGCATCACATGTGGGGTGGATGCACACTGGCAGATGTGTGGGGTGGATGCACACTCACACACACCATGCTTAGGGCTGGGCTGAGCATGCTGAACCAGGCAATTTGCATCCTACAAGCATCAAGTTGCCTATGAGTTTCCATCCTAAAGAATGCTGCCTGAGTGGACATCTTGACAAAGACAGCTGTTCTCTAAATATACAAAGTGGGGCCACATATAAGATGAAGCGTTCGTTTTGCTTTTTCCCATAGAAGCCTTGCTGCACCTGCTTCTTCAGAAAACAGTTGTTGCAGCCAGGCATCTGGCTGACAAAGCCGTGGCCCAGAATATATTATCTTTTCCAAGATATCGACATAGGTGCTATCAACAGCTAAAATAGTGTACTTGATGCCCGTTTCTCTGAAACAGATTTGTCCATCAATAAGATTGAGCTACCACATAGTCTTATTCCCATTACATTTCCAGTTCCTTTCCATTTGAATTTTAGGTATGAACTAATGGATTAGTCCTGCCACTTCCTGCACTATTCTCTAAACTGTCTTTCTGAAATGCAGGGGAAGCCAATACCAGAGACAGATAACAAGAAAAAGGAGCCTGACAGCGTGACAGACACCTAGTACCAGCATGACTGATGGGAAGACTGGGTTGAGTCACTGAGCTATTAAGGCTGGAACAGACCTTCCTGTGTGGGTCATCTAGTCCACACTGCTGCCTTAAGCAGACATAATTATATCAGGGGGCTTAGGGCTGGGTCCAGTCAAGATACTAATATAAAGGAAGGAGATTCCACAGCCTCCCAAGCAGGCTGTTCCAATGCTTTAGTGATGGACTCATGAACCCTCACGATTATTTTTTTCCCTAATATATTACTTTCTTAGAACTTACACCTGTTGCCTCATATCCTGTCACGGTGCACCTGTGAAAAGAGCTTAGTTTCACTGTGCATCTTCCCATTAGACAGTGCTAGACAGCAATGACACTTCTAGCATTTTGCTCCTAAGACCAAATACTGCCTGTTCTGTCCCTTTCCTAAACTGGGCTCTACAGGATGAAGCCTCACGGTGATACCTCACTGGATTCACCCACAGGTCTAGAAGGTGGCTGTGGTACCACTCTTGCACATTGCAGTCTCTCTTCCCCTCACTGGAGACCCCTGTGCCAGGTGCAATTATGAAGCACATCCATGGACTACCAGCCAGCAGTGTCCTTCACATGTAGCTGGTGACAGTCAGCCAACACAAAAGACACCAGGATGATGACGGAATAAGGGGTGAAAAAGCACAAAGTTGGTGTTTACAGTATTGAAGTTCACAAAAACCCTTAATCTTTTCCTTTTAAGGGAAGGTATTCCAAAGCAACTCAAAAGGCAGCTTCGCAAGTTTCAGGCTCTCAGTCTTCACAGGAAAATCTGTAACAAATCTGAATAATCAGACTCCAACTTTGAAAATTCTCCTATAAGCTGAACACAACTATGAAAGATAATAACCAATAACCATTATTCTTTCTGAATACTCCCTCCAGAAGTACTCACATGAGGCCATCTTTGATCTGTGAATATGCTTGCTCCTGCCACATTTCATTACAAAACTGAAGTTTTAAGCAGAAAATTAACTTCAAGTGTTGAGTATCATGTGGCCAGTAAGTTAATGCTCAATTCAATATTTGGCATTGCTTGCTTTGTCCAATGGATTATTAAAATCTCACCTTTGAACTGAAAGGTCAGAAGGGCAGCATACATATATAAACAGAACATGACAATTACACAGTAGTCAATAGTGTAAATCAACCCTAGTATTCCAGCTACAGTATCCTAAAACTGACATTCAATGTTTATGTTTACATTAAAAATCATAATTTGAAGCAATAAGCTAATGTGGCTTCTACATTAACTTGGGGAGAGGCAGGAGTTCATCATATATTTGAGGCATGACACTGATGTAGTACTTTTTTCAAATACAACTTCAGGAAAAAAAATCTAAAATTCAAAATATACTAAGGAAAATTTGTGAAGTTGAACTGAATGTGCATTAATTAGTCTGCCTCAGCTGTTTAAAGCATAACATTATTATCATAGTTGTTCTAAAATTGAAAATGTAGTACAAAAATGAGTAAACTCATGTATACGCTCATCATTGAGACTTTTTTCAGATTTACACAATCTAGCTGAAGAAAGGTCTTGTGTCATTTGTTGTGTCATAGTTCTGTCAGTAAACTGATTTCTACCAAATAAGGAATTCCATGTATAAATCAGCTATCAAGGTTTTAGTAGCCTATTTAATTCTGTGTTATGCCCATCAACAACTCATTTTAGTCAAACACAGCAAACTGAAAGCTGTTTCTTCCTTCTTTCTCTCTTTCAAATACTCCTTCCTTGTTTTCTATCACCAATAAACAAGATTTGCACTGAAGAACTCTTATCTCCAACTTGTTTCTGTCCAATGAACCCTCACCGTGACTTGTGCTGAGCAGGTGTTATTGCAGGGCTGCAGTTACACAAGGTATTTGAGCTGGGAGTACTCATCAAGAAAGTCATGCAATGTGGCCTCCATTCCCACTTCTGACAAAGAAGGTTGAACCACACTGGTTTTAAAAGTTGAAGAATATGATT
Source organism: Vireo altiloquus (assembly GCA_013396875.1). Taxonomy (NCBI): domain Eukaryota; kingdom Metazoa; phylum Chordata; class Aves; order Passeriformes; family Vireonidae; genus Vireo; species Vireo altiloquus. The sequence continues at coordinate 385,065 of VZRF01006704.1, forward strand.
CAGAAAACACATTTCAGTTCAGAACTTAGTTGCCTTTAAGGTAAAAAAAAAATTTAAAAATCCTACTAGTCCTGAAGAGCAGATCAGCTGGATAGCTCTATAAAATTTTCGGGATCTTTAAAGGAGATCTCACTTTAAGTAACAGAAGTACATAGAGTACTTTTGATAACACTCCCAGTAATTTGAACTGTAATGCTTTTATTTGTGTTTGTTTTTTTAACAGCAAGCCCACAAATGTATTTCCTTGCCTACAATTTTTTAAAAGCTGTTTTTTATCAGAATTGATTAGTAAAGAGAATGTAAATCTCCTTTCTTCCCAATTAGAAGACTTTCATATTTAATTTTTCGCTAAAACATTTTTACTAACACAGAAGCCCTGTGATAAAAAATTTAATTTTATGGTTATAAAAGAAAACAGGGGAATTGAAAAACCCCTTTGGAGCTCAGTAACAAAAAGGAAAGATTCAATTACTTTGAAAATCTTTAGAACCACAAGGCAGAAATATTAGAAATTATGAACCAGACTGGGGGGTCATCATCCACTGTAATCCCAAATGGCATTTTTTCCACAGCTTGTGTTATTATTCATTTAGAAAAATAATGAACACCACACCATTAAAACCATGAGGAGATAACTGCACTTAAGGAAAGTAAGCTCTCTCATAATTATTCATTCATTGAATAAAAGTAAATGTTAACCACAGTAATATTTTCATTGTCTGTGTAGTGTTCAGTGCCAAAATTGAACTTGCTGGAAAATTATAGTTTCTGAATAAGTCTATTTATGTAAGATCCCCAATGGCAATATATTAATATAGGGCAAATATGTAAACAACAGTGCTCAAAATACATTTTAATTCTACAAAAGTTAATAAATATACACTAAAATACTCTGACGATACTTAAAGTTAACTATACTTTGAAAGAGTGAATCTAACTCACACCATTTTACTCACTATTGTTCTATTAATTTTAGTCATTTACTCCTAAGATAAACTATACCAGGATGAGCCATATGAAGTTGTTTATGTGCACACTCCTTCAAAATGCGTATCTGGTATCAGAATTAAAAACAAAACTGAATTATTAACATGCAGCCATTTCTTTCAAATATTTATTTGAATTACTGCTGTCACATAAGCTAATGAAAGTGTGACAAAATGAATTAGAAACATTTTGAAATCAATCTTGTACAATGGACTGATTCATTTGAAGTGATTTGTAGTTGGATATTCAACCTATGGTGAAATCTCAATCAATTAATCTTCTGGGGAGATTTACCAACTAAAAATGATCATCTAACATTGCCTTGAATAAGACTCATACAGAAATTATAAATAGCAAAGTACTGATCATTCTTTGCTAAAGCACTACTTTCCATAACTGAATTCTCTGTTTATAGTTGAAATATATTCAGCATATATATATATACGTATATAAAAATCTTTCCTTATGTTTTAGGTTGGAACATTGCTGTTACTTAAAGTCTTCATTATCTTAAATGACCTATTATTTCTTTACATGATCCTACTTATTATATTCAAACTAACAGTAAGTCTTTGTTACTTTTCCAGATGTGTAAGTATGTTTGAGTGGGCAAATTGTGAAATGTAGCCCCAGACATCTGAGGCTGTAATTATGTCTGACTGCCTAATACTGCAAAAAGGCCACAGATATATTAGTTAATATGCAACACATATTAATACAATAAGACAACAGACTTTTAACTACGTGTGCAACGATGACTGATTTAATACTACATTGTGACTGAAAATTGAAAACTTATCAAATAAGAACAATGTTGGTATTTCATTTCTGTATCCATTGTTCATTGCTTGTAATCACTTTATCTTGAACTTCACAGACCAATAAACCATCAATAAAATTGAACTCTCCTTATGTATGGAGCAGTTTTCTATTTCAAATACATAAAGAAAAGGGAACAATAACTCAAAGAACATCAAAGTAGTGTCAATTAAGGCACTGTATTCTAGCAATTATTTAAAGGATTACCCTAGGCTATTTAATTAATCCATTAATAGGTAGTGATTTATCTGTCATAAATTGATTTCTCCCCTCCACACTTAACTGATCTTGCCATTGATCTGTCATTCTGCCCTCAAATGATTTCAAATTACGTTTTCAGTGCTTAGGACTCCTAGTACAGAATTTTAAGACCCCTAACCTAACAAAAGTGTCCTAGGGCTCACTAGACCTAAGTCTCTGAATGAAGGAATACTAGAAACTAGGAAAATACTATAAAAAGCAAATATTAGATCTGTATCATAGCACATGAGCTCTCTTCCTTTGGTGACCATTTTAAATTGTATAATAAAATGGCAGGCTTTATCAACTATGCATAGTTCTTAGATTCTCTGTGCTGCTTTACCTGAGTTGCTGTAATTCTTTGCTCTACTTACAAGAGCTCAGCAGTAAGAACATGTTGTGTGGCAAATACTGCCTTACGCTCTGCAGTAGTCAGTGAGCAGATAAAACAATCCAGGCCCGTTGAATACCATGACTTTTTTTTTTTTAAGTCTAATATGAACCATCAGGACACCAGAGCAGCATTTCAGTTCTCTAATGTGCTGGACTATACCTCGAGTTGCTGGTCACTCTCAAAAGCCATGCACTCAAAGGGAAGCGATGACGTTGCTCATTTTATATGGCTTAGCCTGACTGAGGCTTAAGAATAGATTAATTTCCATATGAAATATAACTTCCTGCAACAGCTAAAGGGGTAAGAAAGTTTTGCAAGTTTAGTTTAATTTGAACTCAAAAAACAACCAAAACCCATTGCAGTGACAGACTGTTGTTTTCACAAATTAATCAAATAAATGTTCCCAATGCTAATTGCCATCAGACACTCATAAGACATTACTTGACTCCTCCCTTTATGTCCTAGGCTAAGTAGGATTATTTTAATAGATTTCTGTCTCTATTATTTCCCCTATTTAATTTACAAAATAGCTGTTACCTTTGTCTTCACAATTACATAAATACTATAAAACTACCTGTATTATTTTCATTGTTAGGTAGTAAATCAGTCATTCACACTCTTCTCAGTATTACACACTCATGCTTCACAGAAAAATAGTTAAGGATATCTAAGCCCAAATTGCAGAAGAGGGATTTAAACTTGGTGGATTTGCTGCTGATCACAAATAAAGCTAAAGAAAACCTGAATGTTATACTAATTATACACTAACCTTGGTTGATACAAATAATATTGCTTAATTTCCCAAGGTTTTGGCATGGAGTTCAGAAGCATGAACTATGGGATGCTACATCCCTCTTCTTAACCATTTATACTCAACATTCATTTTCATGGGAGTAAACCTTTATGTTGGTAAACGCTAATAGCTTGTGACATTTGCAGTTTCTACATTTCTCCTACAAATTTCTCCCAAATTTCATTGTCTTCCTTTTTTCTCTCCTTGACATTGTTCTTTTCTTAACTGCCCCAGTGCCACTTCTTGCACAGAACAGGTTCCCCCAATCAATGCTTTCTTTATCTATAGATGGGTTTAAAAGGTAATTAGATAAATACAAGTAAAAATTGCTACCAATGCCTAGTAAATAAAAGTGCAGCTTCAAACTTTGGCTCAGAAAAATCCTAAACCAGAGAGAAAGACTGAGGAATCATTCATCCCTGAACATCTATCTTGTTCATAAGTCCTTCCAAAATGATATGCAGCTGCAACCTGTCCTAAAATAAGAAAACTTTCTTGGAAAGTGGCAAGGGGGCCGGACTGATAACGTAACTATAGTGGATTAAGACCTAAAAATGGGAACTAGAATGGGACACTGGGAAGAATGCCCTCAAAGTGTTCAATGACTTCTGAAGACACTATAAAACTTATTGAGATACAGGACACTAGTGTTATACTAGAAATATTTTGTCCTCTCACACCAAAACTTCAGACTGTGGGTACAAAACCCTTTCTGAAATCCTGCAAATAAGAGGACATGTCTCTAAATTGCTCTGAAAGGATTTAAAGTAGTTATTATTAATTTAGTAAATAAGCTTTATTAATTTATCAACGAAAAGGACTACTTTAACATAGAAGAATAGCGTGGCTTTCCATTAGTGCCATTCTTTTCTGCATTTTTATCATATGAATTATTTCCATTCCTAAATACAAAGGCAAAATGAGGAACAGACAGTATTTTTGCAGTGTATTGCAACGTGATGGAATCATTAAAAAAGAAAAAAATGAATGGAAATGGCTTTTAAAGTATTAACATCTCATTTAAAAGGACAACTACAACAAACATCAGTTTGCCAAAAACTGTGGTGGCAGAATGAAACTTAGTCAGTCCTATCTTTTTAGCGCACATTTTAGCTACACTTAACAATCTGCCTTGAACTGCAAGAATTAAACAATCTACAAAGATCAGCAGCAGGATGTTCTGCCTCCTAAGTCACAGCATTAACAAACAACTTTAGTGGAATGATTACCAAAGCTCCTCCAGAAGCTTTATCAATTCCCACAAGCAGCCCATAAAAGTTGTCTTCTACTGCCCATACTGAAGCCCATGACCTGAATTTATTTTTTCTGATAAGTCACCTTTATCAGAGAGCAACAGTGAAACCAATTTCACTGACAGTGTTGTCAAAGATCCATAAACCAAGACAATTACTCAGAATAAAACTTCCTCTTAAAGTCCTCATATAGAAACATTTTCAACATTTTCTTTTACTTTTAACAAGTTTTGATTCATTTTCAGTTCCTTTTTTCTCTAAGAAAATAAACTACTTCCAAGTACAATAATTTGATCATATAAGAATTTATGATAAAATCAGGAGTTAAAATCATCTATCCATACACAGTGAATACACTCCAAAAAGATACATTGGTATTTACAATAACAACAAAACTAAATTAGTATTTTGCAAATATAGTTCTAACAGTTCAGGATAGTTCAGAGCTCTTAAAAAATCTCTTTTTTTCTCTCCATTTTATTTATACTCTTAAATCTATGCTACATTACTTTCTATACATTATATTGAGACTGTCAGAAATCATATCCCAGAATTAAATAATGTGGTATACATTCTTGTTCTTAATAAGTAACAAAAAATAGGCAACTGTGCTAGAAGTTGGAGTACTTGACATTTGAAACAATCTGCATATCTCAATTCAATGCCTGTTAGATGAAGCATCCACACTAAAAAAGCAACTACACACATGGGTAAAAGTACAGCACTAACCTACACTTAGAGCTGTAGGTTTCTGAAGATGCTCTACAGGTGCAATTCAGGTGTACAAAGGAGGTAAAATTAGCACTGGCTGAGACAACAACTGCTGGAGCTAAGTAAATCCTCACAGAAGTAGAAAGAGAACCTGAGAATTACAAGACAAAAGCTTAGAGAAAGGGGATCCACAGAGAAAAGTATTACAGGCTCATCAAATATGGCAGAAATTAGTAAGGAAAGAGATAAAACATGTAAGAGGAAGACTGAAAAGTGACCTGGCAATGGAAAATATTGCAATGGGGAAGAGGGAAAAAGATACTAGAAAATGTTCATGAATTAGGGAGCTTGGGGAGTAAGGAAAAAGTAAGCAAGCAAGCATCCATGCAAACCAAAAGAAAGCAAAAATAAGGGACAAGAAAAGTACTAAGAACTTAAGAAAGGTCAGAGGGTGTACACTGGCACAAAAAGTAAAGAAAGAAACATTCTATCTACTGATGTCAAAGGTCATTAAGAGCTTCAGTTACATAGCTTTCAACATTTCTCTGCTTACTGTGAATACGGGTGGATGGCAATCCCAGAAGTTCTTGTCTGCTGCAACAGAAATGTTTCTGTCCTACAGCACAATCAATAAAAATCAATTGCCTGATAATTGCTTTGCATCAAATTAAATTATGGAGGGCAACATAGCTCAGAGGGTTGGAAATGAGATGTGGAGCCTTTCACCTCTGGGTCACTGCTACAAACACAATGCAAGTCAATAATGACTAAGAGTTGTTACTTTTGTGTTAGTAAAACACCTGATTTTAAGCACTACTAAACCACACCTTTGTTGCTTTATAACCTCAGAAGTTTGTTTTGCCAATCCCTGTACAAAGCTGGATGAAGCTCCCAATACCTCTCATGTGACCTTTGTGCTGCCTGTGATTATAATCAACATAATTCCTCATCCTTTCAATAGATTACAACCCAAACCCAAAGAATCTGGTTACTTTCAAAACCAGTTTGAAAAATTGAAGAAGATTACAAGTTAAAGTATTAATCAAAACCCCCAAAATCAGGTATAACATTTCTTCTTTTAGTCAGGATGATAAATACTCAAAGAAGGCATTTTTTGAGCATTTTCTTTGATTCTCACCAAAAAAACTCCAAACCCAAAAAAGAAACTAAACCAAAAAAAACCCTCCAATTCAACAAAATCTTCCTCCCTCACCAAAAAACAAACAAGACAATCCACAGCACTACTAAGTTTTGCACCCCTCTTGAGGTATTAAATAAATATTACTTTCTGAAAACACTAGCTGATGTTACACAGAAGATAGCTGGTTTTATTATGAAAGTAAAGTCTGGACAGTATGTGTGATACTGCTGACAGCTAAACCTGCAAACACAGGCATCCTTGAGCCACTTCATCTGGTAGAGGCACTTTGACTTTTACTAAAATGCATCCTGTTTTCCAATATCTACATTTTGTTTTCAATTATATACAGGAAATTATTATTACTACCGTTATTATTACTACTATTATTATTTTCTTATGCATTTTAGACTCCAGATTCAACTTCATTTCTAATTTAAGCTTCAGCAGCCAAATACTTTTAGTCTGTTCTTATCAGCTCCGTGATATTCATTACTATCTCTAGCATAAGTAGCAGATTGATGTGGACAGCCACATGCATATGGATTTGCTGCAGGAATTAGAAGATTGCGACTGAATTTGCACGTTCAGGAGTTCCAAGAAAACATGAATTCTTTTTCCCTGAAATCTTATTTTTACAATTTATTGTTCTAAGAATTGGGCAGCAATTAAATACCTTTACAAGGGCCATGGTAATTGAGGGGTTGTGGGGGAGTATGTTCCATTTGCCAAAAGTATCATAGAAAAAAAAAAAATTGTTTCTATTTCTCTTCTTCTTTCTACATCCTGGCAGTAAAAAATGTACCCCACCTCCTCTGGACAGGCACTTCCTTAAACAATAAACCAAAGAAACACACCAGTATTTGTAATATCCTTCAGTTAGTATTTACTCAAGTATACCAAATATCTGTTTTCTAGAAAGCCAAACAGCATGCTTAGTATTTTCAGTGGGGCAGACAAGTTATAAATAAAGGACCTCAGTCTGTCTGTAGCTTCATGTTATAAACACTTCAGTATATATACCAGGGGAGGGCCTGGTGGTGTAGTGGATATGCACATGGCATAGCAAGTTGCCGAGGCCAAGGGGTCGAGGGTTCGAGTCCTGGCCAGGCTCTCCCCGGGCAGGCAGTTGCTCGTTAGCCCTGCAAGGGGGCAATCTGCCTACGTCCTGAGGAGGACCTCAGCTGCCACTGTCCAGAATCGCTTTGGCCCGGCAGATTGAACCTCGGGATTAAAGGGTGGGCTCAGATCTGCGCGCCCTGTGTCTCACCTAAAAAATCCAGTGCGCAGGCTGGGAGGTCTGAAAGGAAAGAGGCCTCCCCCGGATCTTCGTACGCGAAGACTGGCCAGCAAAAAAAAAATATATACCATATATATTTATGGAATTGCTGCTCTCCCCACACTGCAGCAGGAGATTGTCTTTTGGTTAGGACATGAGGAACTAACCGAATTAAAAAAAAAACCCAACAAATTGTCAACTTTTTCTCAAAAACATCATCAGTGTCTCAGTGCAGTTTATGTGGCACACTTGTGAACCCTTTAAAACAGAGTGTAGACCACCAGGGGGGTAAGAAGCAGCCATATTACAAACAGGTACCTTCCTTCACAAATCACATTATCAGGAGCATCACTCTTTGTTCAAGAAAATACAATCCTCACAGCTCGGTTTAAAAATGACTGTGCAAAACTGTGCTAGCAGCACTGTGATAATTATTTTACTCTAGTACTTATACAGTGGTGTAGCCATCAGAGCACTCATCTGACTGCTGGTTTCCAGGCCATGGTCACCCTGAAGCCACAAGTTCTTTCTAGGGAAAAGCTCTAAGCTGTAGAGAAGACCAGGAAGAGGGTTCTTCCACTCTTACCACAGTGACTGAGTCTCTGTGTGCACAGAGGGATCAGAGCCTACAATTCAGACCAGCCTTGGCACTTAAAAGAAGCTGTATCTAAGACCTCATGAATCTGGAATTGCTACAGAACTTGCCAAGTTCAGCTGTAGGGATGGCCAGTTTCCCTGTCCTAGCTTGGAATACATTTATGGAAGCAGAGAACTGCACTTGCAGGCAATATCTGTGGCCCTCAGTTTGTGCTCTCTCACCACACACACAGCCTGTGTGAAAGATTCCTGTCACACAACATGTTTTGAATTAAACTGGTGCTATCTAAGTGAATCAGCTGTGTTCAGGCCCTGACCAAGAAGCTTACTTTTTCCAGGAAGTTAGGAAGAGGTAAGATAACTTCAAAAATACATGTAATTTATGATCTACCTACTCCACATAGAATTTCCTATGGATAGTAAGGGGCTGTACATCTTGGAAAATACAATTAGTGGTGACTATTTTCTGTTCTTAAGACAATGTCATTGCCACAAAAGACAATGTTATTAGTCTATAATACAGATTCATCATAGACAATCTTCAAATTAATGCAGGACATAAATATTGATTTATGAATCTTGATCTGGAAACTTGAATAAAAGATGCTGCAACTTACACTACTATAAAAAATATTGGTCTAATTTCTCACTATACCTGAAGCCTTAATTGTTTACACTTGTCTACTACACAGTTTTTCTTCTAGCAGAGTAACTACTGAAATAATTTTTCAGCAAGCTCTGAAACAATTTGTCATGATTTTTTAAACATACTTTTTATTGGCATAAACCAGTTTGATTTTGCCTTGATTTATAATGCATGTTTCATTGTGTGTTATTTTTCTAGTGCAGCTCTTAAAAAGCTGTTTCCATTCACAGGTACATTCAAAGAACAAAAAACTTACACATAAAAAGTAATGTGCCGCTATAATTTGAAAATATTCACAGCGTTCACGTTCACCTGCCTCCACTAAAAGATTTATAACACGTCTAAACCAGGAATTGATGAATTCATCAGCGTCTGGGACATTTTGATCATAATCAATAATATAATTTTACCCCTTAAATGAGTTTTCAATTAAAGTACGCTTTTTTCAAAGTAATTTTCTTTTTGTCATAAAAATAGTTTCTCGGCAGACTAACAGCATTAACTCATTTCATACCAGCTGCTGTGTTGTAAAGGACAATAACCTGCATAGCCAAACAATAATACTATACTTAATGGAAGATATATAAAATTCATTGTGCAGTTTCATAGGTTAAATGGTATAAAGTAACATGTTTCTTAGATAAAGAAGTACAAGTGTAAAGATCAAGCACCATTACACAAGTTTAGAATTTCATTATCCAACAATGAAGAATTTAAGGACAGCTAGAGAGTATCAGTGTTAGGAATACAGGCTGGCCTGGCTCCCAAAAATTCACTTTTGAACTTTCTCCTAGCTCTCAGAAAAACCCAGGACAAGATAGTCCAGTCGCTTCCACAGAAAGTTAGCTATAAAAGATTTCTTGGATGGAAGAGTCTGCCAGGAGCAGTAGAAATGGAGCAGACCATCACCAGTCTCTCACCAGATGATATTAAATGACACTATCAGGACTTCTTTTATCTCTCTGTAAGCTGGTGCTTACTAGGCTAGGAACTTGCTTTAGGGAGCTAAAGTAGGGAACGTTTTAAAGGAAAACTTATTTTTAATGCTATACAGCAAGACCTTTCAGATATAAGAAATAGAAACAAAATTTAATAGTCTGGAATAAGACGAATGAGCAAATATATATGAAGTCATGCTAAACCAGAGGGGTTTACGGTCCATTGAACAAATACTCCTGCTGTAGAAAGTGAATTAAATCAAGTGGTGTGATCTGATTATCTTCAAGGATTATTTGTCACGGGCAAACTAGTGGTTCAGGTAGGAACAGACTGTTACCCTTCAACTAAGTGGCAGTTATTGATCTTTGCTGGCACAGCCTCATTGTTACATGGCTTCACTGTTACGGAGAGGCTGCTGGCTTAATGTCTGTCAGTTTGGGAAATACAAGTAGCCCTTCCTTAGGAAAGATAAAGGGAGGTAATTTCAGGGTCTTTCATCTTTCACAGACCTCTACTGCTCAGAAGAGAGAAAGTGTATTTTCTTTGTCTACGACAATTAACTAAATCTTGAACTTCACACACATTTTATGGATGGATAATATGTATGCCTAGAAATAGGAAGAAAATTTCTAGTACTACTGTTAGCAACGGCAGTACAACTTCACTCAGACCCATCATCGTGTACCAGGACAGAGTCCTCAGACCAAGGAAAGGAGAGAGCACTGAGGGGAGATTATGGGGAACTCTTTGAAACCGTTTGAGTTTTGGTGTCTGAGAACTTTCTTAATTGAATGGAAAAACAATTGCAGAGAATTTGAAAAGAAACAAAAAAGGTTTCTTTTGCTTTAAGAACAGACAAAAGCCTTGCACTCTTGTTCAGGGAACTGCTTTACATAAATCTTCAGGAAGCCTCTGAGAGGCAGTATCCGGGACAGAAATCAGATAGCTATTTCTCAGGCTCAAGTATCTACCTTGTTTTCAGGCAAATCTCAAGACAAATACACCAAGAGCTATAAATCAGAGAACTATACCAGATGCAAGCAAAAATGAAGCTACAGAAGCTGAGGAACAAGTACATGATCCCACTGCTCTTTCCACTGATTTTTTTAAAAAAATGTTTGCAAGTTCCACAGTTCTCCAAATAATTTGAAAACTGAAAGTTACAATTGACAGAAGTTTCAGAATTTTCACTCCATTTGGCTTGGGGGTGGGAGGAAGCTGTAGCTTCCCTCACACTTGTTCAGCTTAGAATCAATCAGCTTCTGTTTGTTTATATTTGGAAGCTGGTCCTGAAAAGCTTCTTCATGCAGGAAATTCCTCTTCCCATGGTAAACAGTCAAATAGGTATGAATGCAGTAATAAATTATTGCTGCAGAACGGTAAACACACAAATGTTGATCAATTAAAGTAGAGGGAAATCTTGTTTTATGTCCCCCTTAGTGGAGCAGGTTAATTCCTGGGATGCAGCATTCTGAATACCTTCCATCATTACTTTACACATCCACCTAGGCTCTTTGGCGCTGTGCATTTAAGTCCCAGCTGGGAGATCCAAACGCACAATGACATTCGAGCGAGTTTGTGAGGCTCAGTGAACGTGGCAGGGGAGTCAGGCTCCTCAGAGAGGAGTGACAGCAGATGCCCTCCAGGGGAGCTACAAACCGCGCGTCATGCCGGACTGCCACCCCCGGAACACGCTCTAGGACTCAGGGAAAGGAGCTGACAGACAGCAGCCATAGTTTCAGCTGTTTCCCCCAGATCTGTCCCAGCAGGTGTCACCACGATGTAGCATAGCTATAAAATCTTAAAGTAACAAACATAAAATTAGCGAGTTCCTTTTTTCCCCCAAATGGGAGAGGATACCTTTGTAGACTAATTACGTAAAACCTGAATAGTCCACACAAATGAGCTTTGTGAGGAGAGGGTAGGGAAAACTGTTAGCTGTGTATCATTTCCACTTCCATACAGCTGATTTTCTTCTTATAAATTGTTATACCTCTGAAAGAGATATCTTTAATGAAGTGGTTAATTTAATGCAATGCTCAGCATTCTCTTCTTAAAAGTAATGTACACAGATGGCTGTATTCCAAACTCCATTCATCTATTTCAAATTGTTATAAAATGGCCATTGAATTCTATTCTTTGGAGAGATGAAATATATTTGTAATAAACAACAAAATTTTCTAGCAGCTGGTTGGTTCTGAAAATTAAGAAAAAAACCAAAAAAACACAACAGGGAAAAAAAAAAATCTTTTCCAAAAAAGTCTCCATGCAGACTCTGACTGTCCTACCACCCCGCGATTCCATAGGCATTCAGACACCTCACTGTAATGTCTCAAAAATCAATAGCAATTTATTCTCTCTTTGGACGCCAAGCAACAAAAGTAAATAATACTGTCACCTGCGGTCTGTCTTCAGAACATGGTCACAAAACAGTCTTGCTTCTACACCACAACTCTCCAGAGCTCTTTATCTATGCTGGCTTTGCAGATTGTATTGGCTTTCACAAGGGAGAAACACACAAGACAGCAGCAAAAAGGGGTCAAGTTCCTGTACTCCGACCAGCCAGGCTGCTGAGCTGGAATTAAGAACAAGGTTTGGCACTTGCATTACTTCAGTTTCACATACGTTAATTTTATTAAAATGGAAAAAGAAAAGAAAAAATAAAATTTGGGAAAAAAAAAAAAAACCTGAAAAAGGAATATTAGAATTATGTTTTCTCATGCAATTAAAGGGAAATCCTAGAGGAAAAAGAACTGGAACAGGTTGGAACTTCAAACGTTTGCATCATTTAAAGGTACTTCCTAAATTAGTGTCCTAAAAATTGGAGGCTTTGAAATTTACATTCCTTACAATTCTACTAAACAGATGTCAGAATACTCATAAGTAATCCAGAATACTGACAGATTGTTTTCAAAATCATCATAATTTGGAACCAATATTAAGGAATCAATTTCCATCTCATTGCAAGACAGCCAGTTTCTTTTAACTGCTCACAGCATGAGGCATATCATTGTCACAGGGACTTTGTAAAGTTTCAAACACATTAAATTGTTAGATATGAAGATATGCTTACTTAAGATCTAGAGACCCTATCTATGTATGCACAATTTCCAAAAACTCCCTTCTCTTTCCAAGGGATATTGTTTAACTATGCTTGTATCTTTGCATATTAAATTGTCTTCATTGCTGGATGGTATGTTAAGCCTATAAGGCAGAGAGATTCTCACCACCACCACCAATTCTGTTTCTTAGAAATACTGATTGTTGTGGGTTCATATATAATAAGTTCAGGATGCACCACTAGCTCATAGAGGCATCACGTCCTGATTTAAAACAGTCCTTTCTTTCATGGCTGCTTATATCAATGAGCACAAAGGCAGGGCACAGACTGAATGCAAAGCAGGAATTATAGGTTAAGAGAAAAAAATTGACCTTCTATTCGAGTTTTCAACACAGACGGTAATTCCATAAAGTAATTCCCACTCTAAAATTATAAAATGCCAAAACTTAAAAGCACAATACAAATACGTATATTTAATGGATCTCATAATAATTCTCATTACAAGCCAGGCCAGAATTATCATTTCTTTCAATAGGGAAAAACTAGTATAGAAAATGGGAAATTCAAAAATATTTTAGGTTAATATCTTAGCAGAAAGAAAAATCTGTGTGGATTTTACATGACCACACGAGAAGAAATGAGGAAATACTAAGACTGTTTATTTACACAAGACATAAACACTTGTCTAATCAAAGGGCATTCTCAGTCAATGTAACAAGAAACTCTGGTAAAACATTAGAAGATTAATGTATTAATTATTTTAGAGATCAGGTGCAAAATGCAGAAAATCCAATGTCAAGAAAAAGCAACAAAATAAACAGAATTTTATATTGAGTCATAAACTGAAAAGGGAAAAAGTCTAGAGAGATTTAATGCCTTCTATAAGCCACAGCCACAATGAATGGAAAGTCTACTATTGTAAGAACCAAGAGTTAGGGGGTAGTGCAAAGACCACCTGAACAGTAGATTATTATTCAATTATTTCATTAAAAACTGTAGAAACTTTTAATGAATATTTAATAAGCACATCAGTATCTGAAGTCAGACTACTAGCATGGCTGGATACTCATTCAATCCTATGTAGTCTCTTACTGGCCTTTTATTAAAAAAAACACCAAACCAACAAAAAACAAACAAACAAACAAACAAAAAAAAAAGCAGTGACCTTGAAGCACAGAACTGCCTGGCTCTTCTTGGCTCTTCTTTTTTTTTNCCCCCCCCACCTTACAGAGTAAAAAGGTATTTTTATCTTTAATTTTACAAGAGCTAAACAGCATATGACTCAACAAAGCAACAGTAAAAATCAGGAGTGCTTCTCTACTGTTCCATTTGTATCCCTCAAGAAGAGCATTTAGTTTAATATTTACTCATTTTACATTTGCAATTCTCTGCGTGTGTCTATAAATCCAGTGCTAACTACACCTAGGATCGGGAACACAAAATAGAAATTTCTGAGACAGGCTTAAATCATTCCAGAAATTCTTCTGTGGCTTTGGAGCATCTCCCAGAAAAGCTCTGGCAACTGATACAAACTTCAATACTTAAGATTCTATTGTGTTTTAAGGAACAACTCCTAGCTTGCCTCAGAAGCAGTGTGGCCAGCCGGTCAAGGGAGGTGATTCTCCCCATCTACTCCACTCTGATGAGATCCCTCCTGGAGTACTGCATCCAGTTCCTGGGGTTTCCAACATTGGAAGGATGTGACCTGAGCAAGTCCAGAAGAGAGCCATGAAGATGATTAAGGGACTGGAGCACAACTCCCAGGAAGACAGGCTAAGAGAGCTGGAAATGTTCAGATTGGAAAAGGCTCCAGCACCTTCCAGTACCTAAAGCACCTTTATAGCACCTACAGGGGGCCTACAAGAGAGCTGTCCCTTTTTACAAGGGTGTGTAGTGACAGGACAAGGGGGAATGGTTTTAAACTAAAAGTGGGCAGAGTTAGATTAGGGCTTAGGGAGAAATCCTTCACTATGCAAGCAGTGAATGCACTGGGACACACTGTTGCCCAGTTCAAGAAGCTAAAACTCACCACAACTAGAAAAAAAGGGAAAATATGAACACCTTCTGAATCACCTCAGCACTGTGGGAGACAAGTGAGAGTACTGGGATGTGAAAGGTACTGGAAGAGATGATTTAGCTGGTTTTTTGTTTTGCTTACCCATTTTAACAAGTTAGCTATATTGAGAAACTGCAACCTGAGTTGCAGGCCAAATTAACTAATACGAACATTCAGTCATCCTAATACATCAACTACGGACACTGCTGAATTAAATTAGATATTTTGTTGACTTTATGAAAAAAAGTTTAAGTCAACATGCACAAACTAACTTTGAGTTAAAACTGGAGAAGTATTTAAAAATTTTGCTAACTAATATCATGGTGAAAGAAATACATTAGCCATCATGTGTTATAAACTGTTAACTGCAGGTCTGTCAGGCTCACTGAGGTGCCTGGTAAAGTTATAGGTATTAAAGGTATTGAAAAACACCTGGAGGACAATGTAGTCATTGGTCACAGCCAGCATGGCTTCATAAGAGGAAAGTCCTGCTTATTAAACCTGATTTCCTTTTGTGATCACACCTAGCTGATCAAATGAAGCCAGTTGATGTAATCTTTTTGGATTTCAGTAAAGCTTTTGATACTGTCTCCCACAGGATTCTTCTGGAGAAAAAGTCCAGCACACAGCTGGATAAACACATCATGGGATGGGTGAGCAACTGGCTCACAGGTTGGTCACAAAGGACTTCAGTGAATGGGGTGACATCAGACTGGGAACCTGTCACTAGTGGGGTTCTGCAGGGCTCCATCCTCAGCCCTGTGCTCCTCAACATCTTCACAAATGTCTTACATGCAGGACTGGAAGGGACACAGAGCAGGTTCACAGATGATGCAAAACTGGGAGGAGCTTTGGCTCCCTTGAGGGCAAGGAGCACCTGCAAAGAGACCTCAACAAATCAGAGGACTGGGCAATCACCAACCATGTGAAGTCCAACAAGGGAAAGTGCTGGATTCTGCACCTGGAATGGGACATACCTGAATGCACAGACAGGCTGAGGAATGAGATACTGGGAAACAGTGCTGCAGAAGGGGACCTGGGGGTCCTGGTTGATGGCAAGTTGAACATGAGCCAGCAGTGCCCTGGCAGCCAGGAGAGCCAACCCTGTCCAGGCGGGCATCAGGCACAACATCGCCAGTCAGGCAAGGGAGGGGATTGTCCTGCTCTGCTCTGCTCTGGGGCGGCCTCACCTTGAGTGCTGGGGGCAGTTCTGGGTACCTCAATGTGTAAAAGATAGAAAGCTCTAAGAGAGTGTCCAGAGCAGGGCAACAAGGATGATGAACGGCCTTGAGGAGAAGCTGTATGAGAAGCAGCTGAGGGCACTTGGGCTGTTCAGCCTGGAGAAGAGGAGACTGAGGGAGACCTCACTGCAGTTACAGCTTCCTCTGAGGGGAAGAGGGGCAGGCACTGATCTCTTCTCTGTGGTGACAGTGACAGGACCTGAGGGAATGGCCTGAGTTGTGTCAGGGGAGGTTTAGGTTGGATATTAGGAAAAGGTTCTTCACCCAGAGGGTGGTTGGGCACTGGAACAGCTCCCCAGGGAAGGGGTCACAGCACCAGCCTGACAGAGTTCAAGAAGCATTTGAATAATGCTCTTGGGCAAATGGTGTGACTCTTTGGGGATGGTGCTGTGCAGGGCCAGAAGTTGGACTTGATGATCCCATCCAACTCAGCATGTTCTGTGATATATAGACAGATATACACACAGAGGTGTGAGTGTGTTTCTAATAATTAACTATCATCCTCTCTCCAAAATGCTTGGAAAAATGATAATTCAAGACCTTTGCTGACAGAAATGTTTTCATTTCACTTGTTTTCAGACAGGAATTTCTGTCATCATAAGGCAGGTGAGTCCTAGCCTAAAACTTCCAACCTTCTGTTTGTAAGGAACTAGATTTAACAAGAATATTTACTAAGTTTGCAATGGATTAAGCCCTTCCCTTCTAAAGAAATCTCTACAAATTGCTTCAACTACTCAGAGCTACCCAAACAAACTAAGAATTACGAATGTGAATAATTTTAATCACTACTTTGCCAATACTGCCAATAAGGTTGCTGCAAATGTGGCCATTTTTCTTTAGGATGTAAATAGAAATTGTTAATTAGATAACTTAGATAACTTGCTTTGATTGCTTATCAGTTTAGATCAAATAAATATTTGCAATCTAAACACAAAAATTTATAGAAGACATAACTTTTTACTTTCATTAAAAAGTTAAATTGACTGGATAGGACAGCATGCTTGCTTCCAGGCTTTCCCATCTCTTTTCTTAAAATCTTGGTACATGAATTTGCCTCCAAACATGAGCTTATCAGAACAGAAATGCATGAGAGAAAATCACATAATTGGGAAGCCTGAAAATACAGGATAAAATTATCAAGAAAAGGCAGCATTTTATCACAGATTTGAGCACTAAGTATTTTAAGAATGCAATACATTCTAAAAGCTCTAGATTTTTATAATCCTGGAGTATGTTAACTACCATAACTTGTAAATTTGGGGAAACATTAGTTTGAAGGCTAATACTTCAAACCCAAGACTCACCAACTGAGATCCCGTCAGCAAGGTGCAATGCATACAGAGAAACCAAAATCCTCTGTTTGTACTTTTGACACTGTTGGTATATGTCCTTCTGAACAGCATTTCAGACTTAATTATACACTCCTAATAGTTTAAAACTACTTTTCTCCTGAAGCTGGACACACAGCTCTGTAACAATTCCAGTAACAAAACAAGAGTTCACAGCCAGAATTCTTACAGTAGGGGGATTTTTTTTTTTTTTGCAAGTTTAAAAAAAGAAAATGTACTACCAAATCCAACTACTTATGCCTGTCTTTGCATGACACTAAAATGATTCTTACAGGTCAGATGTAGTTTTGTGGCTTATGGCTGAGAATAAGCAGACTGCATATTATAAGCAAGCTGTGTAGGACAGTTCATTATTCAGATTGCTTGCTGTTTCCCACTGAAAGACCTTGATTAAATTCCTTTCTTCTTTATTGGGTTTTAAATATCCAGAAAGAAATATTCCAATAAAGAAATATTAAAAGAAAATAAAGCCAGTTTCAAGGAGTGATGGAATGTATTAGAGAAACATTCCAATACCATGGTGTTTATTATCAAAGACAAGATCATATAACCCAATTTCAAATCAGATTTCAATAGGACACAACAAGGTAGGCACAATCTAAGATACTGAATAAGGAGAAATTACAGTAGCACATTGAATGTAAACTGAATGAGACAGAAGCTCTGCAGAAACAAACTAAAATCTATTCTGAATTTTACATTAGAATTATAGTAGAATAAGCAAATTTTAATATATCTATGTTTTTAAATAGCTTTTTCTTCCCTTACTTACCTATCATACATACTTACCTATTCAAAACCAGGTAACTTTTAAAGTGATCCAGACTTCCATCAAATAGCTTAGTAACTAACTCCTTTACACTTAGAGACATTCTTACTATTCTTACAAATTAACATAAATAAGAAAATCTAAAGATATTTGCCTACATGCACCATGCTACCTTAAGAAAATGTGTCATTGGTTGTACCATGTTCTGCAGCTTATATTCACTTATATATTTCACACTGCACATTCCATTTAATTTTCTAGATTTACCCTCATCAGTGTGTGAAGATGCTCCAATCAATTCCAAATTAACAGATTCTGTTTCAAGTAAGCAGGCTATATTTTACCAATATATTATGAAGGCTAATCCAGACTAATTTAATTTGCCAAAGTACACAAATTTCTTCACCCTCATTGTCTTGATTTCTTGAGGATCTTACTTTGAGATTGTAACAGATTTGTGTCAGCAACGAGACAAAGGTACAATCTAATTGACTTTCCAGATTGTGAACATGACTGCTCAAAGCATGCAAGTAATTATATTCTTTCCTTGCAACAACACAAGTTTTAGAAACACTTTTTTAGCAGAAACCCATGATTTGATATGAACAGTGGAATTTTTCTTAAAAAGAAAATGAAATTTAAATTTGTCTTTAAACACTGCTAATTTTACAAACTGATTCAATTAAAACAACATTAACCTATAAAAACAGTGCCTAATTTTAATGTGCTCTTTTCTTTTAATATACTCTTACACCAAATGTTACTGCAACTAAGAAGTTTCAGCATTTTTTACCTTATTTGAAAATCCGTCAGCAGTTTATATTTGAATAGTTCTAGCATTTCCCCTCACTGAAATCAATACAACGATTCAAGATAAGCAAGCAGGTCTTTAGGTTGGTTAGCTGGATTTGAAAGAGTACAATTTTATGGTCCTAAGTTATTCTTAGTGTGTTGGCATAAAGAAACAAACTGACTTAATTTTGCAGTTCTTCTCAAATCTATTGACTATCAATGAAATACATGACACAAAAGACATCTGCTGTTCTGAACCCAAGGGAAACCATATATCGAAAAGAGCCATGACAAAATAAACACATAGTCTTAAAATAATAGTTATTGAAGAAGGAAACAAAATTGACAACCCAAAGGATTCTCCAGCTGGACAATTCCATCTCTGTTGCCATCAACTCAGACAAATACTTCTAAGATTAGTCCCTTAACAAAGGCAGGGGTGTTGAGCTATTACTGCCCATCTCTGCACTCATCTTTGGCCAGAAGCTCCCTGCCTACTTAGGGTCTGGGCAACAGAGATGAATATGTGCCAGCTTTACAACTACTCTATTTCAGCATAACATACTATCTACAAACCAACTTTTAATGTTTTAACTGAAATCTTAGACTCTGAACTTCAAAAGAATCTGAACAGCTGAAGCTTAAGTAACACAGTTTTCTGCTATAAGCAGGAAATATACACAACCTAAAAAACAACTCAAACTAAGCCAAACGGCAACTTATGAAAAAAGTAAATGTACATGTTAAGAATACAAAAGTGGAGTTGTATAGAAATAATTCATGTATCTGAAAGTTCATGTGTCTTTACTGAAAGAAAATTTTAGTACAATGAAAAGAAAATCCTAAAAAGTGCCCAAAAGGGAAACACTATGGTACCCCACTAACACAGGGCTACTTTTTTCTTAAATGAGTGCTTTTCCTGTTTGAATATTGTTGACTTATGTGTTAGAAGTTTCAGCGAATTTGTAAATGGAGGAGTAATGTGAAAAAATTGAATGTACCTTTGAGACCCAGAAGCTGTAATATACTGTAAAAACAGACAGAATAGAAATCCCAGGAAGGCTGATAAAATATCAGCTCACTCCGTAAGAAATGTACCTGTTTCTAACATATGTATAAACTACAGCATATTATTAAAATTTAAGTAGCTTAAGAAGAAGCTTAAGCTTTTGCTGCAGTAAAATCACAATTTCATTTCCCGCATTAATGTTAAGAATCATAGTTTACAGTCAAGAGCCATTATAAGTAACATTAACTCATGTATATAAAATGAAACATTCAGCATCTTATGAGAAAACTAAACAGAATTTGTACAAACTTGCACTGCTAAGATGGTTACTGCCCACTACAAACTCTACTGCAGGTGATGCAGCCTACACAAAAAGATAGATAGTCCTGAACACACAAACTCTTTAGTTATACTTTTTGGTGACCAGTGGGAAACGGGCGAAATTCAGGTTGGATATTAAAGATCATTATGCTTTTAAGATAAGCAGTTGAGAGACAAATCATTAAAAATAAACATCATTGAGAAATATGGACATATTACCAAATATTAATAAAGGTATGAAAAATCTCATTTTAAACAGTCATTTCAAAACTGATATTCTAGAGACAAACATTCATTATTAGGTCTTTAAAACACCAACGAATTTTGTGCGTTTCACTAATTCTAGAATTCTTCATGTACTTACAGCTTTAGGTTGGTTGATCTATTGTTAAGACATTACTGGTTTTTAAAAATAATCATAAACAATGATGCATTCCCAAGTCACCTTTTTCCTCCTTTAGTGTTAACAAGTAGGAATATGTTTTTGATGCTTCCAGTGTCAAGATCAGGTGAACTGAATGGTTTTACAGAGCATACTGCTCCAACTCCTCAAGGGGCTATAAAATCACATTAAACTCGGCTTGTTATTAATAATTCATGGCAACTTCCTTAGTTCGCTACAGGGGCATCACTCTTAGGGCATCATTCTTACTGAAATAACTTAACAGGGAAAGTCAGAGAAACAGTGTTACCATTAAAATGAGAAGCCACCTACCAGGAACCCAGGGACTCTAAAGAAGTTAAATCCTTAAAATTTTCAGGCTAAATACAGAATTTTACATTCCTTTCTAAAACCTGATATTAATTTAATAGATAAGTAAAAGCAAAAATTTCATCTATCTAATGAAATCTGGTTTATCTGCAAATTTGAAGTGTCACATTTCCACACATTTAGCTGTACTGCATAAGAGCTATTTATGCTCTCATTACTCTGAAATAGATCCTTTTAACAAGAATATTTTACTTCAATTAAGTGTTAATTAAACATATCTATGATCCAAAAATATCATTATTTGGAATTGGAACACTTTTCACTATTGTTAAAAAATACCCACTATTAAAGCAGTTCCCATTGACACCAATTATGACACATGAAGACCACAAGACTTTTCTTCGTGGTCACAGAATAGATGGCTCTTACAGAATTATTTCATGAATTAGTAATATTTGGATTTCAATGCACATGACTAACTAGATGGACAGATTCAGGAAAAAATGGCATTCAATATAAACATATTTAGATAGGGACTAGATACTCATTTAGTAACTCACTCAATAGAACAAAATTAGCTTTGATGCATCACTAAACCACCATGGAAAAATCAGCTTTATCCTAAAAGACTTAATTCTGATGTAGAAAGAAAGTCCACTTCAAAAGCTGAGTTTGCTCTCTGAGTAAAATAATGCCCTACGCACAAAAAATTCTAGTTTTATAAAAATTAAAAATTTGTCTTTTAGTCTTTAAAGTAACAAGAGAAAACACAGTTAGTGTTTTAACTGCTTTGTTCCCCTAAAAGCACATTTTGGTATTAAGAAATAAGGTATTAGTGAGTTGCTTGTAATTTGCAGTCAGTAATTTGCAGTTTATCCAACAAAGATAAAAGCATGAAAGGGAAAACTTCAGAGGTATATGGGACTAAATGGTTCACTGCTGTACTTTCAACATACAAGAAAGGAGAGTGTGTTTATTGCCTGTATCATCATTCCATAGACCCATTATCTACATACATTTAAAGACAAACTTTAGATGAAATCAGTTCTGATAATGCTGAGGAAAACAAAGAAGGTCAGGCTTTTGTGTACTGATTCTGTATCATCTACATGGTAACTAATTCCTGGTGTCTCTCATTCACTCCCTGTTCAGTAATGAATTAGCTCAGGAAGGTTGTGTTTCCTGACATAAACAACAAGGACAAACAGAATTTCATTACTGTCTTATGGAGATAACAGTTGAGAAGGCTTCTCAAAAAGTCATTTGTTTCTTCTAAGGTAGGTGATTTTTAAATCCAGCTGGAAACCAACAAAAGTGATCCAACCTTTCCTTCTGAAGAAATCAGCATTGTCTTATTTAACTGTAACATCACTGTTGTGTTAACAGAGTCTAATTCTATAGTAGCCACACACAGCAAGCAGATATGCACAAGAGTTTCATGTAGATAAAATGAACAAGAAACCCAAACATTTGACTTTTTATCCTAATGCTGCCTTTGCACAAATGGCAAAGTAAATGAAAAGTCTCCCTGTGCACAGTCCTTTGTCCTCAAAGGGCTGCCTATTCTAATTCATGTCTAGAACTGAATTAAGATTGCAAAATCTGCATTCACGTGAAACCAACTATCTGATTTTCTATGTGTTGCAATTGTACCCTAAATTGGTTTAGAGCTCACTGTCTGCTTTCCTAGTTCAGGAAACTGATTATATGAACAGTTATAAAATAACACATTTGAAATAAAACAGGAATTGACGCTGAAAATTCATTGCACACAGTGATACACAAGGACATCTTAGGTTCCTACCAGAATAACAGCAATAATTCTACTATTATCCACTGAGAGTACTTAATTTTTTTCAATTTTATTTACATTAAGAAGAACTACTGACTTCTTAATGTTGGAAAATTAGGAATGGAAAACATATGTTGGAACTTTTGTCACTGTCAGATGAAAGCAGGGAAATGCCAGGCTTTCAGAAGTGGAGTGCATCATGAGAAACATTTTAAGTCTGTCACCAAATACAACTTATACCACAAACAATAATTACTAGTAGTATTTGAATGTGACTTGGCATTTTTAATGTAAAACTCTACACAACTGAGAAGGAAGAAAAACCTTCTGAAGGTGTGTTCATGACATGATTTTAACAAGCTGGTGTTCCAAAACAGCCTACTTACTTTAATGCAAGTTACATGTTTTTCAATCAAGATATTACCCAAGAACCCAAAATCTCTGCAAAAGGGCAAGTATGTTAATATACAGCAAGCATTCACTTATTTGATATAATATTAAAATAACTGCATAGTTTTAAATACAATTTTAAAGTATTTGATGTTTATTTTGAAATGTGAAATTATTTTTATCTCCCTATCTATAACAAAAAATAGCAAATTTAATCCAGAGGCTAATTCAGAGGTGCAATTTCATTACTCCCTAAGCAGAGTTGCACACATGCACAGTAAAATCAAGCCAGGGTTAAGTATATGTGACTCAATAATTCTCAGGTACAAATGGGAGCATAAAGCTGTGGGCTGAATTCAGACAGCGCAGGTAAACTATAGGAGCAGTGCTAAGACCAACTGTGTGACTTTGATTGATTTTCGTACATGTTACTTAAGTCTTGTGAAAAGGCTCCAGAAGTGCTTCTCCTAAGTTTCAGGTGTTTTATGGGATTGATGTGGCCAAAGCACCATGCCATACTTGAAAACTTTGAGTTTTAATGTTATTTCAGAGCAGCACTCAGTACTTTTATAAGGCTGTAATGTGTTTTCATTTTACCTGTACTGAAAAAAAAAAAGAATGGATAACAGCAGGAAAGCAGCTATTCTAAGAAAGGGAGGCATAAAATGTAAACATAATGCAACAAAAAAGCAAATGAAGAAACTCCCCTTTTTCTTTAATAGAAATAAGGGAAACAGATTGTGCTCATCTTGCTTACAGCCAAGAGTCTCATTGTATGGAATCCAGCCAGGCTCTAGCACACAGCTTACTATGGAGTTTTGCTGTGTTAAAAAGTAAACCAGATGGGATATTTGCTTTCAACAAGATACTTCTCATGGAAATTGTTAGAAGTACTGTAAAAGAAACTTTTCAGCTTCATCTTCTATTTTATTGTGTATAATAACGGCAGGCAGAATGATAAGTAGACTATGAAAACCAACCACAAAAATTTAAAAATTCAAAACATTAATCATTAACGAAGTTTCAAATTTATGTACCTCAGAACACACACACCAGGCTAAAGCCAAATCTCAAAAGGTAGCAGAGTTAGTATGAATAAAATATCTTAAAATTTTGTAAAGTAAGTAAATAATAATCAACTTGAAGGTTACCCTGTAGCTTCATACAGCTTGAAGAAAAAATATGAAGCATGTCAACAGAACAATACACCAGGGCCTTGTGAGACCTAACAGACAGAGATTTTGTTCAGGACCACTAAGATAACATCTCCTATTCTTAAAAGACCCCATATTTTCCAGATGAGCTACAAAAGACAAAGAAGGTAGATGAGGTTTAGATCTACAGTTACTGTTTTTATGACTTCTTGTACATCTGACTAAGAATTTTTGAACTATTGTGCCCTAACTGTGCTCGAGCAAAATTAAAGAACTATTTGGGGTTTTCTTTTTGTTGCATCAATATCTGAGACTGCAGCCCTGAACTGTTCCTGGCAGTGAACAGATTTTTTCAACACATGCTACACCAATTTCATCTCAACAAGAAATTCACTCTTTAAAGAAAGGTAACAGGCAATAAAGGCAATATTTTGTAAACAAAGTAGCTTAGACACATACAGAGCCCATTACTTCTGAGAAGTAGGGTCAGTTATCATAGAGAGACTATCATGCTTCTATTATCCCAACCCAGCTTGGCAAGCAGAAGTATCTACCACTAAAAATTTACTATTAAAAGGGGCAGTATATGTTTTCTTTTTTTAAATCCTGCTCTCAGATTAAACACTGCTCTGAGCTCCCTTTTCTTCTTCAGGAACCGGTCTGTATCAGACTTAAGACATTCTATTCAGGCTTTGACTTTGTCCTACCATGTTTCTTCAATCAGCCAGAAAGCAGATTGGAATGAAATTGATATGACTGGATAAAGGAAAATCAAATTTTTTCAACATTTAGTTTCAGTAATCTAATTATGAGGCTTTTAGTAATAGTGTAATTACTTTGAGGTTCTGAACATATGTTTCCACTGAGAGTATTCCACAGAGGACACTGTATCAGAAAAGAGAAAAAATGTAAACATAAATGTACCAAAATTATTTCAGCTCATCAAAAAAATTAAAATTGAAAGGAGAACCATATGCCAGAGATGTAATATGACGTCCAATATCAAACCACTTTTGTCTCCATTATGTACAGTCCTTTAATTTAATACCAATGAAGAAAATGGAAAATAATTTTTTCTTGACATCAAAACACATTACCAAAATATTACTGGATTAGCATATTAAGGAAAAAAAAAAAAGGAAAATACACATTTAAAATTATTATGACAAAAAGCAGCTGAACACTCTTCCGTGAACTTTGAAGGTCCAAATGTTTCCACTGATGGAAAGGGTGTCTTAGAGAAATAGTTCACACAATGGGTTTAAAAATGCCCAGGCATCTCAGTTTCTTGTGATTCTTATTCTTCTGAATTTAGCTAAATAGCCTTAGCTCTATACACTGAAAGTTAATAAATCTGATGCATGAGATCTGACACAAGACAGTTCTATTGGCTAAATTTACTAAAAACAAAACAAAAAAAAGAAGGAATCGAACAAGAGGGAAAATTCACCACTGAGCAAGGCATATAGAAATGCTAAACAAAAGACTTAGAAAACAGCAGCACAGATAGGAAGATATTGGAAATAACAAAAAAAAACCAAAAAAAACAAAAACAAGCAAAAAGCAAACAAAAGGAAGCAGAGGAAATACATCATAATATAAAAAAGCTTTATGATTTCAACGAAACAATACTCACATTGATCATCACAACAGTGATGAACAAAGCAAGCACATTTTTGTTACTGGAAAGTCTAATTTTTCTGTTTGTGGTTTTTACGTATCAGAAACAATCTACAACTGTAAATGAATCTGCTTTGGTTCCCTTCTATATCATCAAGAGCAAGCATAGTGCATAAGCCTACTATTACACAGTACAGAAAAAAAAACCCCAACAGATAAACTAAAGCAAAGAAGGATGTCCAACTTTTGTGGCAACGAATTAATTTTTCATACCACCTTCACAAATAACACAGCACAACCAACAGCTTTTGAT
Source organism: Vireo altiloquus (assembly GCA_013396875.1). NCBI lineage: Eukaryota > Metazoa > Chordata > Aves > Passeriformes > Vireonidae > Vireo > Vireo altiloquus. The sequence continues at coordinate 411,440 of VZRF01006704.1, forward strand.
GGCAACTGCTCTCTAAAAAGCTGCGCTTTCATTTCCTACACGTTAATAGAGTATGTATGTCCTTCCATGCTGTCCTTTAAACTGCCATGGAATGACAAGTTCTTTCCTCAATTAGGATCTTCATCTTTATTGGCTTCTGAAATTCTTAAACAATAAATCAACTTATTAATGCTTTACTTTTTTCTCAGCTAAGGGGTATAGGCTTAGAGCTTAGAGGTAAAAATAAACTGTGTCCCCAAATCATAAGGGAATGGTAAACGAAGTATAAACCCCATGGAATAAAACAAAGTACAAACAATATTTTTCTTACTAATAGATCTATGCTATAGGGACAAATAATGCATAACAAAAGAACTTCTGATATATTCAGAAAATAACCACACAATCCCATAGATCAGATTTCCAAAATCAGGGTTAAAAAGGGAAGACATTAATGGCAAGGCACTTGTTGAAAATGTTCATTTGGTAACGACCTTCCTTTCATCATTTCAACTTAGCTCAAACCAGCCAAGGACAGAAAAATCAAGTGTCTCTCAACAATCAGGACAGGAATACAGCCAAGAGGTATGGGTTAAAAACTGCAAGATACAGATCATTATTTTGGACATGTTTAATGGGCAATGATCCATCATTCGTTTTAGATGTGTATATGTCATTGTCATTGTTTTCCCTCTTCCAAAGGTAAATGGAGAAGAAAATAGTGACATATAATATTACAAATTCAGAGGTCATCAGAGGGGATGAAAGCTTTAGAATAGTTTTAGAGTCAGAGTTTTAAAATTTCCATCATTGAAACTGCTAGCATGAACAGAGGTGTTATATTCCGCAGACAGCCTCAAATAGTTCTGAAGTCCAAGAGTGAGCTTTTGCCATTAAAAAAAAAAAAACAACAACAAACCAAAAAAACTACAAACTACTTAGAAACAAAAAAAAACACAGGAAAACAGTTAGCAGTTAATTTCTCTGAAGCACATAATTTATGATGCCACAGTTTTGCAAGGCATTGTGATATATGGAGAAGAAATTGCTGAAGATTTTGTGGCTTATCTGTTATAGGCATGTAGCCACTGTAAAAAAGACATCACATAAAGCTACCATGTACTTAATGCATCAAAATTGTGACAAGTTATTTATGCAATCTTTTGGCTGAATTTATGAGAAATTGTTAATAAGACTGCCTTGTTCAAGAAAAGATGCATGTTTACCAGCACAAATACCAGCTACCACTGTACAAATTGCTCAAGGGCATGAAATAAAAGTCAGTTTCATGATTAATTCTTTATTAATTTGTACCCTTAAGATCACTAACATCAAATTTAATATTTGACTGATGGCTGGCAAACTTAAATGAGTCTTTGTCTCTTGTCATTTTAACAGAGAATGTGTAATAACATGGCAAATATTTCAGTTATTTCCACAAGCCTAGAAGAACAACTTTGATATTACAATTTTTCCTGGGTCAAGCTTTAACAACACTAATGTAGACACGAACATGTTGATTGAGAAAAGTGATGCAACACAAGAGTTACTGCTTAAAAGCCTGTTTAGTACAATCAGGCAGGCTTCAGTCTGCTTCAATAAGTGCACAGTAACGAAGTAATTCTTTTTCCATTTTGTCCAGCCTCAAGAATCAACCAGGTAAAAGGGTACTGATGCATTTTTCCACATCAGATAAACCTGATGGATTTTTATCCTTATTTTGTAAGGTCATCCATCTTTCCACTCCTTTAACGCTGATCAAAATACAGAAGGACTGGAAGAGGCCTTAAGTACAAAATTTGGAAACTGAAAAATTATAAAAATATTATGGATTTTAAAGGACATAATTTACCATATTAAAATATAGTTATTTAATGATTAAAAGTCCTCATAAAGCACAAACATTTGAAAGATGCCCCACCCACACTGTAGTTCAGAAGGAAGAAATCAGGTATTGTGAAATAACTGACAATTATATAACTAAAGCTTGCCAGCTAATTATCTCCACACCAATCTTTGTAGTGGCATTCTGTGAATTCTAGCTATATAGATGCATATTTCTTACATTACCTTTTTCTTCTTCTTTTAATAGAAAACTTCATACATCACTGGCTGCATTTTGTGTTAGAAGTTGATTTGGAGTCCAACAATGCTGATACACAGTACATAGCAACAACAACAATAGATTGAAAATAATTAATTTATCTATTTTACATAAACCTGACTGGCAAAGAAACAAACTTCCCACTAATGGTTTTATTCTCCCTTGGGCTTCTCCTAAATATAGTAACTTGGAAAACCTGTCCCATTCTCAGTATCATTTGCTTCTGTGGCCTGACCCTTTACACAACTCAGATTTCCATGATACAGGGTGTGGTAGCCCAACTAACTTATTCCAGTAAATGGGGATATATGTGTTTCCAACTAAGAAAACCACTCCACCTCTCATGGCAATGTTATCACAAGAGAATCAAATAATGTCTTCAGACAAAAAAGATGCTCATTACTTTGGCAAGGACTCTTAAACAGCAGCATTTGCTGTTACACTTTCCAAAATTTTTTGTTTCAATTTCCATATTTTGTTAGCAAACGCCTTTTCCTAGTTTTTTCTGGGAATAAGTGGAATTTGAAATCCTTAACTTTATTCTCATCCCACAGATAGGCCAGACCAAAGATTTTGGCAACAGATACTGTATTTACACATTACATGTAAGTAAGCATGGGCAGTAATTTAAAGAAAGTGCCAGATCAATTTTCTGTAAGGCCCTATCTGATAAACTCAAAACACTGCATCAGAACATCCTTAGCCCCTGCTTAGTCTCCAGTGTCTTGATACTATAATAGTTATTTTGCAGCCTTAAAAAAAAAATCAACCAAAAATACCAAAAAGGCAAAAAAGACACACTTCACTTTTCCTCCCCATTGCTACTTGTCTTTCAAAGAGAAATACAAGCAAAAGGTCTTCTCATGTCTCTTAAAGGAAACAACAAAATCCAGAACACTTATGTCTATCTAGCAAAACTCAGTTGTCTTTTGAAGATATTCTACTTCAAATGATAATAACTTTATAAAACCTTGCTGATAAGAGTCATAACAAAGCATTTTGTAGGAAAAAAAATCATTAAAACATAATTCCAGTAAAACACAAAGTGTTTCATGATGCAATTTGTACACAGAGTACATTACAGCTTCCCTAGCAGAAGGGAAAAACGCTCAAAACAAACTGAACAAAACAGGTCACATATTTGAAAAGCAAGAAACCCTTGATATTCTGAGGTTTAGGTTTTGTTTAATCAACCTAACTATTGGAAACATTTTACTACATGCTCATGAACTACAACATGAGCTATTATTCCAGTATTGTAGTGGAACTATCCATAGTACTAGAACACCAAAATGACAACAAAAGAAAAAAAAACAAAATTACAGCATGAGATCAAAATATCTAAGTAGAAAACTCCTAAACTACTTTTCCATTGGTTGCTACACTAGTACCATTTTTATATACAGTACCATATATATATAAATATATTCAGGGAAATTCTGAAAGGGTTTATTCTTGTTTTGCTTCCTCAAGGTTATTTTCATACCAATAAAAAAAATATTTATGCAAAAAATAGATTACCACACACTGAAAAAGGGTGCAACATGGAAGAGTGATCGGTTATCCAGATAGCTAAAACTTTCACCCAGGCTCCCATTCTCCCTTAACTTCATTACTGCTGGGTGAATAATATTTCACTGTCAAAGCCCTTTGCAACCTGTCGCTACTACCACCTTCATCTCTCATGCACCACATAAATGCTGAACTGCCACTGTTAACTATATAGAGCCCATCTTCTACATTTTTAAAACAGTTTGGGGCCTTCTTCTGTGGTTTTTGCTCTTTGAGAGAGATTTTCTGAAAAATCTCACAAAGCTGTCCCAGTATCTTCCTTCAAAATCAGTTTGTTAGTTTTGGGTTTTTTTCCCCAGAACAGGTTTCAAGAATGTGACACTATTGCCAGGGCTGTTGACTAGGAAATAGTTCAGCCAATCCAAAGGCAGGTTGTCACTTCCATTGCACCAACACCATTTTTCAGCTGATCCAATGGTAAGCAAATAAAACAAAGAATAAACTTAAAAAATGCACTACAACCCCCCTGCCAAACTTCCCATGCCCCTAAGTAAGTAGACGTTTTGACAACCCATATCACTTAACTAGCTCTGTCTAGATTCAAATTACCATTTAAGGAACATGAACGCACACAGACCTGGTCTGTAAGAAATAAAGAACAGAAAAAGAAAGAAGATAGAAAATCAAAAACCAATTGAAATAATTAGCATGTGTTGCACAATTATAGTATTAACTTATGAGGACACAAGGCATTTCTAGAGATATGAAAGTGTGAAACATTTTGGAAAATATACCAAGTGTTTGATAAGAAAATTCTTTCTAACACTCAGGTAAAAATAATGGGCAGATGACAAAAATTACCTCACTCTTCCCCTCCTGCCCCCAGTTTTGCTATGGCATGCCTAGCTCGCAAATGTTTAGAGGAGACTTTTCAGAAAGTTGCAAAGCAGGAAATTGTACCAGGTCTCCACATCACATACTTTGAAGATAATTCTTTTATTTTTGGGGTGAGGGGGAGAGTGTTGTACTGATTTTGGCTGGGATAGAGTTACTTCTTAGAAGCTCATACAATGCTGCATCTTGAACTTAGTATGAGAGTAAGGTTAGTAACACACTGATGTTTCAGTTGTTGCTAAATAGTGCTAAGCCCAAGTCAAGGACTTTTCAGTTTCCCATGCTCTGTCAGTGAGGAGGTCCCTAAGAAACTGGGAGAGAGAGTGGCCAGGAGACAGCTGACTCGAACTGGTCCCAGGGATATTCCATACCACAGATCAGGCCCAGCTGATAAACTGGTGGGAGTTGGCCTGGAGGACGGGCTGGGCATTGGTCAGTGGCCAGTGAGCAATTTTATTGTGCACCTTTGTTTCTCTTGGGTTTTATTCCTCTCTCTCCTTTTCATTACAATTATCGCCATCATTAGCATTATCATTACTAGTACTCTGTTTCGATTATTACAGTGTTCTTATTTCACCCCCAACCCAATTCTCCTTCCCATCCTGCTGCTAGGCAGGGGAGGAGGCAGTGAACCAGTGGCTGTGTGATAATGTAGATAGTTGCCAGCTGGGGTTAAACCGGGGCAGGTTGCAACTCATGTAAAGCTGTGTTTTTAAATTTGCAACTAATTGGTATGTACATTTCATAATCAATATTCACAAACATTTCTGTCTGCCACAGTGAAAATAAAATTATCATTCCCCAGTCATATAACATTTATATTCATGAGCAGTAAGTAAATATTTAGATTTCAGTGTGAGGGCTAGAGGCATCAGCTCTGTAACCACATGGGCAGTCCCTTAGGTACACTCAACTTACTTTTCTGAAGCATTCGAAAACAAACACACACTGCAGTTGAGCAAACACATGTATTTTATATACTACAGCAATACGCCAGATCAGCAGATGACATTGCAAAATAAAAACAGTGGAATACCTGACCCTCTGTGCTTTCCTTAAGCCAAGCCTTCAATTTAAAATAGTCTCTACTACATAAGAAAAAAGTAGCCCAAGTGACAAGAAAGTTCTGTAAGAAAAATTCCACAACCCGGAAGAGTTAATATGTATACAGACTGAAAATAGTGGGAAACCATTTGTAACTTTCTTTTTAGTTTTAGCAAAGAACATTATCCACACACATACAATCATATACTGCTAAGGAAAAAAGAATATCTAGCTGAAAACCCCATAGCATTCTTGGAAACTTCCGAAATGCTCAATTTAAAAATCAATATTTTTACAACAAAATGCATGGTTTTCAACTTGATCAGTTCTTAGGTAGACAGCAACCTGATGATGAACTAATACTGATGAAACAGCAAGCCTGAAGACAGCAGAAGTTGTTAAAATGCATGTGAATCCACTACATTTTATAGGTTTTACTACAAATAATCTCAAAATTGAGAAAGACAAAGCAAGATGAAAAGTTTAATGAGAAGGCTATAAAACGGATGCTGTGATTTTGAACTCCCCAGGTATGGATTAATCTTACAAGAGAAGAAAAGCCACTGCTGAAACAACGGAGCCACGCGTCACACCAGCACCGGACAGGTACGGAAAGCAGCTCAAGGACCAAAGGTCACACTCCCAACACCACCAAGTGTTTTAAGTTGCTTCTCCTCCAGGTCACCACCAGGCACCACCCCAGATCAATAACACGTACATATGCTGGCAAGGCCAAAAAAGTTCACAGATCGCACCAACCTTGCCGAGCAGCATTTACAATCGATATACTGAGAAAGAATAAAAAGCATTTAATAAATTACTTCAGCCACAAGGCCTGGCCAGACTTTTTACCCCTCTCCCACAAGGATAAAACAGAAGGGCAGTGACCCCTTTCAGCACTTTGGCCCCCGCATGCCCCGCACAGTAACCAGCGGGCGCAGAGCGAGGGCAGCCCCGGCGCGTCTCCGCCGCGAGGTCCGAGCCGCCCCCGCCCCGCCGAGGCACCGGGGGAGGCGGGCAGGGACAGAGGGGAAGCGAAAGGAGCCGAGCCAGCCTCCCCCGGCCCCCAGGGCCGCAAGCGAGACAGCAACAGCGGCAGCAGCAGCACCGGAGGGGCGGGGAGGAGAGGGGCGGGGAGGAGAGGGCGGAGCCGCATCCGGGCTCGCCCGCTCCCTGACGCGCTCACTCACCGATCATGGCGGCGGCGGCAGCCGCGGGGGCGGAGAGGGGCGGAGAGGGGCGACGCGTGCACGCGCGCGCACGTGCCGGCCGCGCTGCCGCTCGAGCGCTTCCCCTGTAGCCGCCCCGAGGGGCCGCGCGACTGCGGGCGGGGGTGGGCCGGCCCGGAGCGCGCATGCGCCTCAGTGAGGGAGGGGGAGGTGCACGCTGGGCCCTCTGGGTAGCGTAGTTCCTGGCTAGTTCACACCCGCCCCCACTCCTCGCACGTCATCTCCTCACATATCTCCCCCCCTCGCTAATGAGTTTCTCGTTAATTGCTGCCCGCCGCCCCGGTGTTCGGAACACCNGGCCAGGCGGTGCCGACGGGGCTCTCGGTGATCCCTCTCCCTCTTCTCCGGCGCGTTGTTGACGCGTTGCCTGGCGACGGTGGCGTGACCGGGGAGCGCGCGCGGCGGCAGGTGCCCAACGGACCCCGAGAGGGACCGGCAGGGCCGGACCCGGCGGGCGGGGGGAAGAAGCCCCCGGGGGACAAGGACATCAGGTGGTGATGAAGGGCTGGACACGGCGGAGTCGGGAGGACAAGCTAGGCTGATGCAGAAGGGGTCGGGGTTGGGGGCGAGGGGCAGGCAAAGGGGGCCTGAGGGGCAGGAAAGGCATGGGACGGGTATGTGGGGCTGTCTCTGGTTGTGGAGGGAGCAGAGTCGGACCTGCTGCCTGCTCTAACTCGCTGGGCACGGGACGCTGATGTTTGCTTGTTTTTTCCAGTCCGTAATTTGCATCTGGTCCGTCGCGGGCGCCGGTGGGGAGATGGTAGTGGAGGAGGGGGGCCCGGGCCCCTCAAAGCCCTCATGTGAAGCGTACTCCCGGCAGCGGGAGAAGAAGGACAAGCAGCAGGACAAGCAACAGGACAAGCAACAGGCCTGCGAGGGATTCACTATTAAAGCCATGATGAAAAACAGCGTGGTACGTTTGCTGCTAGCATAGAGGTGATGCAAATTAACTCAACGGGTCCAAGAAGCATAGGAAGTTAGAGCTGTGGATAAAGCATGTCAGGAAGGTGTGCAACTTGCTAATACCTTACCTGGAGTTTGCTGGTTGCTGAAATCACCTTCAGACTTGGCAGTAGTATTATCACAAGGTAACTGTGCCTGTGGAAGTCGTGATGCTTCGATCACCAAGTGCTTTGCTTTGATGCCACAATTTTTTCTGTATGTTTTTATATTGGCATCCTATTAAACTGCCAGCCTATGGAATTGTGTGTGAGGCTTACTGCCTCCCACATAGAAAAATGCTGTCAAATGGTAGTGCAGTATTTCTCAAAAGTTTTCATACACTGACAGAGTGTATAAATTTGATGTGAATGTCAAATAGGATGGCAGAGATCTGGAAAATAGATTACTTTTTAAAACAAGCTTGGAAAATAATGAAAAGCTTCCATATCATCTAGGAGAATACTAAACTGGAAACAAACAGTAGTTTTTCAGCTTCTAGTTCAAAGACATAAATTGTTCCAGCAAGCTTAATTTTAAGTTACAGTCACAGTTTCTAAGGAACTTGGAGGCTTGGGAATTAAAATATTAGTATAATGACCCTTCAAATCTCTTTATATTGTTTTGTCTAGTTTTATCAGAATTTAGGACTTAAAAAGGCTTCAACTAGTACAGAGTACGAATGTTCTACATCAAAGGGGATGAGATTTTTTACCACATATCTCTGCCTAAACTCCTGAATTGTATTTTTTTTTATTTGGATGCAGTTCAAGGTGTCAGCAAAGTCTTAAGTCCTCTACGTTTTTTTTTAATCTATAGACTATTCTGACAGAAGTTATGAAATACATTATTTCCCTTTGTTTTGCTGAAGTGGTCTTCCTGAAGCAGTCATCTGATCTTGTTATCTGCAAGAACATCCTCTTAAAAACCCAAACAAGTCCACCTTTAAACATGTTTTAAATAGTGTAAAAGTTGTGAACTTGAGAAAGTTTCTCCTAATTAGTAAAACTAAAACATGTTTTACCTTACTTGGAAAAGCACAAAGTGAACATGACCAAAAATCACTTTGTTTTAAAGATTGTTTGGTTTGTTTGTTTTTATTCGAGAGATGCATGGAATAGACTAGAATTCTTCAGCAACCTTAAGAATTCATTTTTAAAATATGTTTCCTGTTCTCTGGAAAATATTCAAGTAATGGATATTTGCACATATTTTTTGCGCAAAAAGAGATGTGTAAAAGATATGTAAAAGACGGTTTTGTCTAGAAGAATCAGCAGTTCCAGTGGAGTTTGAGAAATACATACTTAATTTTAAAAAAGGAGCTGTGACATGTAAACATTACTAAGTATGAGTTTAATCAGAATTTAGGTTTCCTTCTAAATATTTATAGAATATTAACTTTTATGATTAGATTTCTAACTTCCTAAACATGAACAGAACATTAAATCACGTGATACTGTCATCAAGTAACTGCATACAAGAACTGCCTTTGGAGCTGCTCACAGAGTAACAGAAATTTCTTTCTTTGGCATGGACATCTGGAAATCATCTAATCCAACTTCCCACTCGAAGTGGGCCTGTCACTAGCACTCAGATCAGGTCAGTGATGGGTTTTCCTAGTCAAACTCTGAAACTCCCCAACATCAGAGACTGCCTGACCTCTCTGGGCAACCTGTTTTGTTTCTGCCCTGCTCGCCTACCCCCTTGCCTGCCCCCTCAACCCTGTCAGAGGTCAGGTTTGTGGTGTTCTGACGTGCTGCACACCTTCCACTCATAACTGGGTAGGAAGCAGTGAAACTCTTAGTGGTCCTGGGAGATTCGTGGTGCCAGGGCTATGTTTTGCAAAAGCTCCAATGGAGGTCGGGCAGCCACCAGAGTAATTTCCAGTCAGTGCACAAAAAAATCAAGATAAAGAAGTATCTCACTGCCACTCTGTCTCTGCAGAAGTGGGTGTTCCTTTTCTCTTTTCCAGCTACTGGTTAAATGGAGCTTCAGATTTATTAAGTACTCACTTGTCAGAGGTTGACATCATTGATGAAGTTCTCATGGAAGGCTTAGGAGTTGACTGGAGGGTTGAAAGCACAGCAGGAATATCTTGTTAAGACATCGTAATTCTTTTTGTTAACAGCATGATAAGGCATAGAGTTAAACGTGTTTGGCATCTCCAGGTCAAACAATGAGGTATTGATTAATAGTCTTTGGTGCAAGCATGCAGTTAGTCTTAAACCCTTAGTGTAGAGTCTTAACAGATTACCATTATGCATATATGACTGTAAATATTGTAGTAAGGGCTTCAGAATTCTTTTCCGTTCCGGGCAAAGAGTGGTTTACTAAGTTGTTTTTCATGAATGTTCCTGTATAAAGTCTGCTTTCATAGCCAGTAGTAAGTGCAGAAGTTAAGTAGATACAATATTTAAGATTTTTCTGAGCTCTCACAAAACATAAAACTTGCTTATTGAAACACAGTGCTTACATGTTCACCTAAAAAATGTTCCTGAAGTGAATAAAGTGTTTAAGTTATTCCAAAACTGCAAATTTATATATCAGTTTAGATTAAAAGCAAGATTCAATAAAGTTCCTCCATACTAACAAGCTAAATTTGCATTTTAATTGTTTTGTCCTCAAGTGGAATCAAGAATGTGATGTGCTCTTACTTCAGAGGTACTGCATGTAGAATTAGGAACAATTAAGAATTAATATATAGACTAGCAAGTATAGAAGTGTCTGAATGTGAACAGCAGGAAGATACCTCTCCTCACTTCTGATCTTCTCCAGATGGTATTTTCCTATTTTTTGCAATTGTACCTAAGAGAATAAAATATTAGTGTCCCCGTTTTCTGTAATGCACTAGTGGTAAAAAGCACTTTTTCCAGGACATTTTAGTACTTAAAGGAAATAGTAGAAAGGGAATTCCTATCTATCTCCCAACTTTTAAAAGATTACTATTACATACATGTGTTCCATGACATCAGCCAGAAACTGCCTCCAGGAACAGGCTACAGGGATAGAATGAGAACATTTACTAGATGGCCTTAGAGAGGAAGGGATGCTAAGACTTGTTTCTGGATTTCTAAAACCAAAGCGGCTATTCAACCTTAGAGAGTCTTAGCTATGTGTAGGGCACAGCTTTCATCTCCTAAAAGAAGTGTAATTGCTCATAAGCAGAAAAATGGTTATTTGTACTGCAGCTCTGGATTTTCCTTCTTCTGTTCCTCATTTAGGAGTCCATAGTCTGTATATATCGGGATGAGTTATCAGTCTTTGTATTTTAAACACTTCTTTCAAACCATTTTCAGTAATGTGTTTTGGGAAGGGCTTTCTGACCCTTTACCATTTGATAATAACTCACAGGAGGAGTTTCATTTTAGCCATAATGTGATTTGTTTACATTCTGAAACTTTTCAGTTCTCATTATATTTATATGCATACACACTGTGTAACTAAGACTACTTTTATTTACCTCATAGCAGCCAAGGTTTCTGATTTGATATTGCAGCTATATGAAAGAATACAAGAAAGAAGTTGTATCTTTTGATTATAACAGCTAATTTATTGGAAAAAGCAGTGTGTTTTGGGCAAGTAGATGTCAAGTTAAAGGAGTGTTTTGTTAAATGTATATTGAGAAGTAGCATATCTGTCTTGGAGGAACTGCTCCAGTTTAACAATAGCAATTGTATACAATCTACGAGTGCACTTCAGTGAATGCTGTGAGAGAATTTAAACTGTCAGTGCTCTGGAAGGCAATCCTATCTTCTTCCTCTCTAAGGCACTTTAGTACTGCTACCCCTTATTGTGTCGTGCTTTGTACAATGTTGACTGATCAGAAAGCTGATCCTGCTGAAAATACTCCAGCCTGTTAGAGTTCACAGTGTTGAACTGCTGTCTGTGGGATTGAGGCAAGCAAAGCTTCTGCATAAATGAGGTTCGTCTGTTTTGCCCTTCTCCCTGTCCTGACTGCATGCTTCCATCTCTCCTTTTGCACTGACATTGTTCTTTAATGCAAATATAGAGTAAGTTGGATCAGCTGTTAGCAGCTCTGAGCTTAATATATGCAATGAGATGGGAAGCAGAAGAATGTCAGCACAAGCTGTGTGGGTGGCAATGTACCCTCTTGGCAGCATCACGGTCCTAATTCATTTAAAAGCAGTTATGATATCGAGTTCTAGCAGGGTAATTCCACAAGCATTTACAGCAGCATAAACTTGCACCATAATTGAAAGGTGTTGTTTTCATCCCTGGACATTTATTCTTTGTGCAATATGAACTTTTGTATGGCTTTGCAGTGAACAGGACAGGGACCCTGGTTAAACCTAGATTAAAAGCAGCTCAGCTTTTTTTTTTTAATAGCAGTGCAGACTTGACATACACTTTGGTAACACTGTAAGCTCACAAAAGTTGTCACTGCTATACAGCCCTGCCTGAATCTGCTACCTATTTGTACCTTCTCCTTTGTACCAATATACAGTCATCCTGCTGGATTGATGAGGCACTTCAGCTGCATTAGGTTCAAACATGAAAAGCTTCAACACAAGGAGGTTTTTATTTCCCCTCATAAAGTTACATTCCTTTCCAATTCCATGCTTGTATTTACTGTAATGACCTGTTTGATAGTATAATGTAAAAGCAGAATATACAGAAAAACTACTAATGCTTAAGACTGTAATTTCATCAAAAAGCTTCTATTTAATATTGTATTTCCAGCTATAACCTAGATGGCTTAATCATACTGCCCTTATTTTAAAATACTTTGAAGTCAGCTCTTTATTTTTGTGAATGTGGTGAGAAGTTGGTATTGTTCATAGTTGCAGTGTGAGGATGAAAAGATCTGTTTCTTACCATAAGCATGAAGAAATCATGCTGCTTCATTTATGAAAATCTGTTACACATTTGAATCTCCAGTAAATCTTCTCTTATGATTCAGTCATATGACTTAAAATAGTTAATAAGTAAATTATTGGTTAGATTCTGTTTCATGGTTTGATTGACGATTCTTGTCTTAAATCACTTCATTTGATTCATGATATTTTATACAGAAAAAGACCTTGGGAGGTTTTAAGTTTCATGTCTCGAGAAGGTAAATGTAAATTGATTTTAAAACATTATGGCAGTGCTTTTTCAAAACTCCTCTACTAATTACTTTGTTATGAACTGAAGAATAAAATATTCAAACGGGAGATGATTACAGAGATAGTTGTCAAATTCTGTCAATTCTTGCATAGGAATTAAGCTATTTTTAACTTTTCAAACTGTTTACAGGTTTCGTACAAGTTAAAATCCTGCAGTGGTCTGAGTATATGGGTATCTTCATCTGTTTCTCTAAATGAGGAGGGCATTTTTCAGTTCTGAGATTTTCTTACTGCAAATGTAGGAGTTTGGAACAAATTATTAGACAATAGTAAGAATAGTCTCCAAACAAGCTGTCAGCTTGCTGTGTAGGGAATTATCTAAAGTCAGCATTTCCTACATACAGCTGAGTATGCCTCTGGTGCCAACCAATTGAAAATGTGAAAGAGATTAGTTAGAAAGCATCTTACCATACACCCTTCTCAGCACTGTGTCTCCAGAACAGTTTCCAAAGAAATGGTCACACATGTACATATGCTTTCTTTTAACTTGGTATCTTTAATTTCATTTAAGAAAAATCCTGTACTCTGTGTAGGCTTCAGCCTTAGTCTTCTCCCTGTTAGTTGATTGGGAATGCTCTAGGGTGCTACCTGAAGTGGATTCAGTGAAGACCCATCAAGGCAGGGTTCTGGAGCTCATGTTCCAGGAGGAGAGGCTGAGGGGAACTGTATTTCAGCCTGGAAAAGAGAAAGCTACCAGGATACCTCATGGTAATAGGTCCTAACAGACCTAGTGACCCAGTAGCTGTTAGGAAGCGGTCAGGAAGAGAAAGCCAGTCTGTTCTCTCTAGTAAGGGGAGGACAAGAGATGTGTGTTGAAATAAGGTGTTCATGATGGTGAAAAGGTTTTTCACAATGAGGAAAGTCAAGCAGTGCATCAGGTTTCCCAGAGCTGTGCAGTCTTGGAGTTTTTCAAGACCCAAATGGGAAAAAACCCTGAGCAACCTGTTTTGAGATAACCATGCTTGGAGAAAGAGATTGAATTTGAGACTTCTTGGGGTAATTTTCAAACGGAATGTTCCCACGATTCTACTTCTTCCGTGTTATGGTTGTTTGTGGTCACTACGTGGCTTTGCTGCTACTAAGGTCAGACAAATTAGTGATGACTTATTTACTTGCTATTTGGACAAGTAAAAAGGCATTTGAAAGTTTTTGCCTTGATAAATTTGCAGCTTTTCTGAAGATGTGGAGAAGGTAACGAATACAACTCCCTTCTGACCCTCAGAAAATGTATATAACACCATATTGTTCCAGTTTTAATAGTGAACTAAGGCTGGCTTTCTGAATACAGTTGAGTAAGCCTGCATCAGTGCTTGGGTAGCAGCAACATGTGCTTATTAGATGATATGAGATCAGCTAATTCTTCTAATGTGGTCTGCTGCAAGTACTCAGGGAGTGCTGCTGCCAACTATGCAATGAATGCTTCAAGAAATTGGAGCAGCTGGCCATGTCTGTAGCTATCAGCTTCTGGATACTGTCCCTTGCCTCACAGTCTCCTCCCATCACTGCTAAAACTTAAATAACACTGGAAGCTTTAAAATAGGTGAAGGAGACAGGGGATGTAGCACAGTGGCATGTGCACTAGGAAAAGGAGTGAGGAAACAGAAAAGGAGCTGAATGTGACTCCCTAAAGCGGGGGCCTAGGTGATCACTAACACACTGATTTTTTCATATGTCTGTGTTCCCAGACTTTACAGGCAGAGAGTGCTGGAGTCTGTACCATGGAAATGAAGTTTTTCCTTCTTTTCATAACTGATACTTTGGGTATATATATACTTAGTCTATGTTTAACTGAAATTACCTGGTAAGACTTCGAAGGGGTGATTTTTTCATGAAGTTTTCTTAACCATTTTGAAATGACAATTATTGCAAAGTCAAAAAAAATTGTAGCAAACAATACTATGGGTACATTGATAAAATTTCAAGACAATGTCATAGAAAAACTGCCGTGAAAGAGTGACTGATTCCTCCTAGCAATAGTTGATGCTTTTATATACTTGACATCCGTATAAGCAGTTTGGCATAGCTTTTTATTTTCATAGCATAATTAAATAATTTTTTCTAGAAAACTGACTGTGCTCTGATAACTTCCTTTCTTAGATAAAATATGTGTCAGATAAGGTGAAATTATAAATTCCTGTATGGGGTCACATGTGCTGAAGGCTGAATAATGGAATCTTGTGTTTAATAGTTGCTCTCTGATTCTGTAGATACATTACAAATATAATGTTTCTTACGGTTGCAAATGTTGGTCTCTGATGAGTGTAAATTGAGGGGATGTCTGCAAATAAAGGAATTGCTCCTGAGAGCAATTTAAATCTAGTCAGACTTTTTGTGGAATTTCTGTTGGGCCTCTTGCTTCTAAAAACCAGGATTATAATGTGATAATAAAACCTGCCTTATTATAATAGGATAGTAAACATATAATTTATCTTCTCATGCATTTGTGATGGTCTCTTTTAATGTAAGATTTTTCTTTATAAAAATTACTCTTCACCCATCTTTCTGTAAGGGGTAATGTCAAGATCTTGATAGCAAGAATAAATACTGATTTTTTTTCAGTTTCATAATAGAAGTATGTCATTAGCTTGACTAGGATCCAGACTAGCTTTGTTTGGTGGGGTTTGGTTGTTGATTGGTTGGATTTTTTGTGTAATGCAAGACTTCTTAAAGCATACTGCAGTAAGTACAAAAATTCTGCAGCATGTGACAAAGTTAAAACATAAAATACATCATAGTAATATCTATGCAATAAAAACTCTTGAAGCAAGTATGGCATACTGCTTACGTCCTGTGTAACAACCAGTTGGAGGAAGAATACATGTTTAAAGTTATGTTTGATCCTTATTTCATTGGTCACAAGCATATTAATGAGAATGTTTTGTGTGGCAGGTAGGTAATATATAGTATTCTGCACAAAAGCTGACATAAATCCAGATCAGAGGGTTCGGTGTTTTCTTGCCCATCTTATGTGCTTAAGACTTGCTATTATCACATGAGCATTTTTAATATTTTTGCCTTGCTCTGCATCTCATTATAATATGAAAGAATTATTTCTGCGTGAGTTGTTGGACTTACTAGGTGTTCTTGAAAATATCTGTAGGTATTAGGTCTTCTAAGTTTAGCAGATCTTTCATTCTTTCAGTAATTGTTCAGATAGGATTTCTTTTCAGCTATTTCCATGTAAGATTTGTCTTAATGACAGCCATATTATTAAGCCTATGATTTATGGAATGAAATATTCTTTCCTGATTTTTTTTTTTTTTTAATTTAAGGAAGTGAGTGAGGAAAGCCCCATGGAAGGAGAATTTCTGCAAGGGAGTGAGTGTGCGAGGGCTTGTGGGCAAGGAACATCTCAGCTAAAGAGTTAGGGTGCAAGGATCTGTGCAAGACTGGGATTGTGCGAGATCATGTGTGTGAGGCTGGTGCATGCCCCTAGGCAGGCTCCCACTCCTTGATGCTCCACTGAGTGTGGCCACCACAGACCCCTTTTTATAACAGTTTTTAAGAGGTGTTCTGAAAAATCTGAAAGCTTTGGATTTAGTTTTCTTCCCTTATAAGTCTTGGTCCATAGAATTAGGGGATGTATTTTATGATCCAAGTTTTCTGTTTCAAGCCTAATAATTGTACACTTGCTAGAAAAGACTGGTGGTCTACATTTAAGTCTTTAGAAAAAAGAATTATGCCCTGGGCTATTTTATTGTCCTATTGATGATGTTTTAATGTGACATTAGTGTTTTGTATTGGATGTCTTCTCAGCTAAAACTATTTAGGCAAAGGTGCATGCCTATTTTTATTGACATTGTAGTCAGAATTTGATAAACCTTTTTTACTTTTTCACAGAAGTTGAAAACTTACATTCTTACTTCCCTAAGCAGGTCTATTGATCTGTCTCTTTCTTCACTCTTATCTGCTGTTTGTGCTCACTTTTTCTCTGACTTTATTTACTTCTCCTCCAGATTGTGTCTTTTTTTGTATCAGTGGATTTCCCTTGCAGTGATGTTCATCAGGTGGGTGTTTGGGGACAGGGCACTTCCACATGGTGAGAAAACTTTTAGAGAATGTAAAGCTTATACCCAAACCTTATTAGAATACCCTAAATAATAATTTTTACTGTAAAAAAAAAATCTTAAAGGAATGAGCTCATTATAATTTAAAATTGCAGTTTGTAAGGCATGACTAGGAAATATTTTTCACAGGAAGTATATGTATATTAGCTCATTTTTTAATGTTTTTTATACAGTGTCTTACTAGCTATCTCATGCCCTTCTAATTTGTGTGACCTTCATTTAATTCATCAGGTTTTATATTAATAGTTAAAGGTCAAAGGAACAATTATTACAATTTGATTTTATCTTCTGTGCAATGCAGTCTGTCAAATTGAAAAAGTGATTTCTGTATATAATGTGGGACTTCTGGTTGAGCTAGGAGATACATTGGAGTTTTTTAGAAATTAATGCAACCCAAAAGTAATGGTGGTGCCAGAATGTGTTTTATCTCTAAATTATGCCAATGCTGAACTTAACCAATGCAATGCTATTAGAAATTTGCAGTACATCCCTATATGAAATTATCACAAATTAGTCAAATTTCACTGTGCAAATATTTTAGAATGAGACAACTACTTACAGAGAGATACCATCTTTAAAAATCCATGAAAGTAAAGTTTTAGCATGCTTCTGCCTTCTACTTAAGACCTCTTTAAGTCATGATTATTTTATGAGCTTCTAGTATGCCTTTGGGCACATTCAAGATGTATTACAATATTATTATTCAGGACAACAATCAAGTTTTAATATTTAATTTGATAGCTTCGAAGGCTTTCGGTCATCCCATTGTTCATCTAGTATGAAGAATTCAGACAGAGCACCAAAATTGTGTAACATCCATCACTTTAATTTTAAAAAGTAAGATAAGTTCCAGTGTATCAATAGGAAATCAATGAGTTATGTATTTAAGACTGCAGGTGATTTCACAAACTCTTCTGTCTGCTGTTATCTGATGAAGGAATCTTTATAACAGAAATGTTGACTGAGTGCCAGCCATTGACAATACTGTGCCTGTCAACAGTATGCAATGTCCAGACCTTTGGGTTTGAAAATTATTGAAGAAATTACTGGGGTTTAACACATTTCTTTTTGTTTGGATTGTCATTTTTCCTTTTCCCTGACACCAGATAGGATTGAAATATTTTTCAGCTTAAGTGAGAAAACAAATGGCCCTTTACTAGCAATAGAACAATTCTGCCTCTATTGTACAGTGTTCCATTAGACAGAAATAACGAAGTGTATATTGGGTGAAAATATTAAAATATATTTGCAGAGGTAATTACAAATGGCCATCAACAAATCAGTTAACTCTAGATTTCCCCCCTTGTTTGATATTCATGTAATTGTTCTTTATCAGGTCATAGTTTGGTAGTATTTAGGTGATTATTCTCCTTATTTTATCCTATTTTTTCTTTTGCTTCTGACAAGTGGAACACTTTTAGCTCTTGTTCTTTTATAACATTAAATATTCTCCAGTTTTATTAGTTTTAAGTTAGTCTCTTTTAAGATTGATAAAAAAAGCCAGCCTAAGGGTTTTTGGCACAAATGTTTAGTCAATGACAAGGCTATGCATTTCTGTGCAAAATGTTTGTTCTGATTGCCGAAACAGTTCCTCCGAGAGCTGCTTTAGTTCCTTTAGCATGCATATAACCTTTTCTCCTTGAAGTCGTGGTTTAGAGTTCATACTTAGGCTGCATGCAAATCAGCTGACTCCTAACTGAATATTCTTCCCAATGGGCTGGAGGTAGACTCCCTTGTGTTAGAAGTTCTTTTGAACTGCGTTCTATGTTCTTAACACAGAAATTAACAAAATCATCACCTCTTGAGCTTGTATTCTAACTCCTAAATAAATATGCAAAAGAATGCAATATTATTTAATGGGACCTTCCTGAAAGCAGGTTTTAGTCTTCCGAAAATAATTGCATGGTCTGCATTTTCAGTAGTCTGATATATCACTTTTATAGTCTTGATTCAAATGTCTGAACTCCAAAGAGGAATGGAAATTCACATACCTCCCTGTATTCAGTGTTCTGTAGGTGTTCAGCGTGTCTTCCAGCAATTAAACTTACTGAAGTGTGTTTTCTTTACCAACATTGAAGGAACCTGGGTTCAAAGCCTAATTTAGGCTCTTTGAATTTACCCTGATGTTGGGGACTGATGTTCAAACCAATCTTGGATTTGTACTGAATGGACCAAAAGCTTTTCATTCAGCGTTATAGAAACTGCTGTAAAGTAAATATTGGTTATAACCCTGTGGGAGTTTAAAAAAAGTTCTGCTTAGTGTAATATGCTTGTTATATGGGGGGATTCTGTAATCCTCTGTAATATCTAGTACTCTTTCCTTTAGCCTGTATTTTTAGGTTTCTTTTTACTTTCTTTTTCCAGTCTGTTTCCCTGTTTTCCTGATCCCTGTCTAATTGACAGCTTTAGGTTTATGTTAACTTTACTTCAGGGTCCCATAGACCCACTCTCAGAAACGGAGTAGTTCACAAGGTATCCATTAAGGAGCTATTACGGTGTTTTGTTTTCTTGAATGTTACAAACTGTCTGATCAAAATTATCATTTTGGATCATGTTTTTCCAAAGAAGGGAAATAAAGTGTGTGTTTAAGGAAGATCTTCATAAGTATTGTCATGGTTCTTGTGTTTTCAAGAGGACTCTCTCGAGCCATGTAAAATTTTCAACCTAACCACAGAAGATTATGTTACTATATGGAAAAAAGACACAAAGTGAAAATAAGCTACTGTACTAGATGCCAATTATTCCAGCTAACAAAGCCTGATATCCTGCAAGATTTGTTGTTTTTTTTTTCTAGTTGATTAGTACAAAAATTAAACTTCTCCTTTTGCTTTTCAATGACATATTTGGTGTCTAGAAACATGACAACCAAGCCTCTTGTTTGGAGCCCCCTTCTCTGTTCTCCATTATTTCCAAAAAACACAAAGGTATCTGTTTATGCTTGAAACTGCCTTTTCCTCAAATTCAGTTGAAAATGACCAACAGTGCACATCAGTAGGAATGAAGGTGGGCAAGTGTACGCACAGCATGGATGTATAAGCCTTATTTCCTTATGAAGGTGGTTTAGAAAGGGTACCCATATGCATCTACCATGGAAAAAAATGGGATTACAAAGGAACTAAATAAAATGGAGCCATAGCAAGATCACAAATGAATAAGGCAATCATGAAAAAGGTTGAGTTCCTTTCAATCAGAAGCCGTTGCTTGAAGATGAACACTTAATAAGTGAGTTACATAATTTCATTGTGAAAATGAACTCTCTCTCTCAGAGCCTCAAGAACATTAGCAGCTTTGGTGGTTTGCCAGTGAAGTGACTGGTATCAACAAAGTTGATGACAGAGGGTATCAGCAGCACAGTAGAGAACTGCTTGTAGAATCAGAATATCTGAAGCAGATCTTTTTGACTTCATTAAAAAGTAGAAGTTGTTTTCATATAGTGACAGAGGAGAAACCTCTGACTTCCTCACTGGCTCCCATGTTTAGCCATAGATAGTGAATATAACATATTATAACATATAACCTATGTTAAACATAGCCAGGTTTAATCATATTCCATATAATTAAAGGTTCAAGAGTCTGTCACTAAGTATCACAATTAACCAGGAAGTATCTTGTGTTTATTAGGTCCGATCGTTGAACTTCCTGATAGTAATGTTCTAGAAACATGTGTTTAGTAAAAAGGGCATGAAGTTTAAGAAACATTTGTCTAACTTTACTAAATGTTTTCTGATACACAGTTAAAACACGGGAAGGTAGTAATCATGGTAACCCTTCTAATTTGCAAAGACTCCAGCTGCAAAGCCACCAGTAAGTCTAAGCATTGTAATCTATATCAAAGATTTTATTATATTAAAAATTAGTGTCATATTAATAAAAAAAGACCTTGAGATATTAAGTTCTTATAAATAAAATAGAATTAAGTGGTAGATAGAAGGCAGATAGAGGGGACAATTGCTTTGTATAAGCCAAATCTGTGTTCACATGTGAGAAGAAGACCAAAATCATTTTATCAATGCTCATTACTATAAAATGTGGTCTTGTAATTTATGTTTATTATGAGTGATCATGTGAGATTCACATGGATTTGCTACTTATGTAAGTGAAGGACAATTAATAACATGGAAATACCACTTAATTTTCCAGATCTTATTCACCATTTGTATTTTTGGAAAGATAATAAAAGAAATTCTTCCAAGGATAGGCATTTTATGGAAAATTATCATTAGCTAACTTTGTTTTAGAAATAAAATGGCATGAATTACAGAGGTAAGATGCTATCATGGGAAAATAAACTCTGAGCATATTGGTAAAGATACATTTTACATTTTTTAAAAAACCCATTTGTTTAATGATCTGTGAGTTCAGTTAATTAACTGGTACTTAAGTATTGGATACTTAATTTATTTTCTCAGTGTATATAATTATTTTTGTTTAGTCTTCTAAATAGATTCAGAACCTACATTAAAATGTTGCTTTTTAAATACTAGATATGCTTTCTGTAACTACTAAAAATTGAAAAGAAACTGGTAGCTGAGAACTTTCACTGTAAAGAGTATAGAGGATGGAACAAGTATCACTTTTTTTTTTCTTTTTGCTATAAGGCCTGTATGTATATTGGTTTCTTTTCTTTTTCAAAACAGTATGATTTACTGCACACATGTTGTAAAAAAAATCAGCTATCAAAATATAACTTTTTAACGTGAAAAAAATCATGCTTTTGCTAAAGACTTGAGTCGGCAAAGTTTTGATATTTTCTTTACAAGTATACAAAAACCTTAATGGAATGTAAAAAAGACAAAAATCTTCCCATTTTCACTTCACAAGTGATAGGTTTTTTAATATTTAAATAATCCTGCTAAGCAGAACTTCTGTTTAGTTGTCTGAAGCTATAATATACACGCTTATCCTTTGAACTCCAGATTTTTGAAATATAGCAAAAAAATCTTGAGAAGGAATTTTTTGAGTCTGTCATGTCCTCCTTAGCTACAGTTTTTGCATTACAGATTGAAAGTGAATATGTAGATAATAACATCAATGTACAACTGGAAAACAGGAAGACAAAGGTGGCGGTAGTGTGTGCGTATGGATGGCTGATGGCACTGTTTGTGGAGCTCCTTGAAGAAGCAGGAGGGCCTGAGTGACTTAGGTTTGGCCATCTCTTCAGTCTTGCATTGAGAGCATACTGGTGTTCCTGATAAAGTGTTCCTTTCTAGCACAGCCACAAAGTAAGACATATGTGTGCCTCATCAAACTTCATTCATCCCAGGCATTTTTTAAAAATGCATCCCTTTTTTTTTTTTTTTTTACAAGTCCATCTATGTTTGCAGGAATTAAATAAGGAATCTGATAGCTTCTGTTGCCACTGAAGAAGTATGTTGTCTCAAGACCCCTCACAAAGTTTTGTGTTAAACAAAACAAGAGGTAGAACCAGTCCTTGTAGCATTACACAAATGAAAGCTTTCAGGACTGGAAAGAAACCACCCATCAGAATTGTCTTGAAATCTGACTGATAGGAGTTGACCTATCCAGTTCAGGGTGACTGACTCATTTCTGCTAGTCTCTCAGGCAAGTCAGCAGCACATGGTGATCTTCAGTGTCAAACACTGCTGATAGGTTTAATGAAGTAAGCATGGATATCTTCCTCTGAGCTGTGCCAGAGAGGAAATTGTTCGCAAGCAAGACTAATGCACTCTGAAAGCTGTTACCAAGTTTGAAAGCCTGACTGCCCTGATTTAGGTTCTTGGCAGAGAAGTCAAATTCTGTAGGAGAGTATGTTGTTGGTTACGTTTTTTTAATTATTTATTTGATCATTTTTCCCAAAAATAGAAAGCTGGGCAAAACAATTGGACTAAGAACATTTTCAGCCTGGGGATTTGCACTTCATTTTTCATGTTAGTTTAAAATTGTGATTTACATTCAGATTACACTGGGATGCTTAGGACTTTGTCCAACTGGGTTTTGGTTGTCTTCAAAGATGGAGATCCTGCATCATCTTTGGATAAGCTATTCCAATGACTATCTTCATTGTGAAAAAGATTTTTCTACAGTCAAATCAGAATTCCCTTTATTGTAATTTGTGACCATTGTCTTTTCTTTTTTTTTTTGTTGTGCATCGCTGCAAATAGCTTAACTTACATCTACTATGCTCTCGTGCTTGTAACTGAAGCCAGCAATGAGATTCCTCTACAGATTCCTCTTCTTAAGGCTGAAAAGTTTCTCTCACCCTCTCCTCATGTGTCATGTACTCCAGCCTTGTCTTCGTACTGGTGGCCTTCACCAGCCTTGTTTCCATGGATCAATGTCTTTCTTGTGCTGCATAGTCTGAATTGTGACCTTGTTCTCAAATACTGTCTCACAAACATTAAATAAATGAGAATGCTTTCATTCTCGACACTCTTGATGTACCCCAGAATGTAGTTACCTCATCTTTACCACAAGGGTACACAAATGTTCCACTTGTTCACAGAGATGCCCAAAGATCTTTCCTTCAAAGCTTGTTCTAGCCAGTCAGTGCCTGGCCTGAACTGTTCCAGTGCAGAACTTTGCATTTACTATTGCTGAACTTTATGAAACTCCTCTCAACTCATTTTGCCAGCCTGTCAAGACATTTCTGAATGCCTTCTTCAAAATTTCATGTAGACTGCTGAGTGGCATTAGATGCCACACATCACATTTTTGAATGTCTCCATCTCATTAAGATCTTGGGTCATGGATGAACTCATTTCTACCTCTACTCACTGCTCCTTGAGTTTGACAATCAAGTGACATAACTCTTTTACACTCCATAATTTTAAAATTTAATTCTCCACCATTTCTTAAAGGGATTAATTCCATATCTTATCCCAGTATAAATCTGATTTTTTTCATCACTATTTTTGCTCTGTAATCAGTGTATCTTATATCTATCATTCTCTCTGATAGCCTGCAGACCTTTCTATATTTACTATAGAAAATTTGAGTTAAAAATATGTAATTATATATTTGTGGTGCAAGAAGGAGCAGCAATGTAATTTGTGTTAACAGGGCCACATGATTTTACTATTCATTTCTAGATTGTGTAGATTTCTCGTTATGTAATGCAAGTAAAATTTTAGAATCCTAATGGCACTAATAAATACTACAAGGCAGTATTTTAAGTGCTTTCTGAGTTTTTTACCATTTGAATACTAGCTATTTTTCACTTGCAACTCCAGGATTAAGTTGAAAGAAGTTTGTTAATGACTAGGTTTTCATTGTGGAGAAATCCATACAGCTAGCTTCTACATGGCTGTATTTCTGTAATTATTTTTGATGGTGATTAGAACAAATGTGGGCTGAATATATAATTGTATTGGTAGTTTAGAGCAAAGCTATATGTATAAATTAACCAACATCATCAGGAGATGCAGTTTTTAAACATTAAGTTAACCAGACCTACTTTATTAAACTCCATGGAAGGAAAATAATGCTAGAAAGTTACTTCTTCTTAATGAAAGAGAGTTTTATATATGTAACTTTTGAAGCTTCATGTAATATTGTGTATCTTGGCTTCTCTTTTCTTTTGGAAGTCAGCCTTTTGGGTTTTGTCATCTTTTTGAACATGATTTCATTGGTATTTTGTAAAATTTGTCAGGAACACAAGTAGAGAAAACATGTTGAGAAGGTTTGTAACCAGTATTTTATTCTGTAGCTAGCCTAAGTGAGGATTTATTTACTCTTTTCTTTACTTTCTTCTGTCATAACAGTCTGACTTCTTGTTATACTCTTGTTCTAATCATCTCTTTTGATGAAATCTAAAGGGTAATCTAAAGTATCCAGTCTCCTGCATAGCACTTAGCCACAGTGTAATCATATTAGCACTCTTTCATTGCCATTTCAGTGGTATAGTAGGATGGTGATGGTGTACAGTTGTAAAGATGAACATCTCTATATTCTGTAGTGTAGTTGGCAGACAATCTGCAGTGTGAGTAGCAATTTGGCTTGCTTTTGACCAAAAGGACTGCAGTTACAAGTGATCAGAGGTATAATTGAGCAACAAATTACAGCGAATGTGAATTAAACAAATTATCCTTAAGGCTACATGGCAGAAGTCGTGTTACCAATTTTTCGAGTTATTACCTCATAATGACTGGCATCCTGAAGATGTTTTTTTTTCTGTTAGAAAACTCTTGCAGGGTGATTTAGTTCTATGAAATACTGAACAAAATTTTTCACAATGTGTGATTTATACTGAGAACTTTCTCTGGTAATCAGATCCCATCGTACAACATAAATGTGTATGTGGTTGAATCAGAGAGAATTTGGAGGAAAATATTAAAGTATTTTAATTTAATTTCAACTAATATTTAGGGAAAAAAAGAAATCATCTAGCAACTTTCCTGCATGTGTTTAGTGTATCACATCTTACAGACTTCTGGAGTTGTGTGGTTTTCATACATTATTCAGTAAAGGGAAAGGCCAATAGTGTATAATTTTCACTTTTATTGTTTCTCCAAAACACTAATTTTCATTAAAAAATGTATTGTTATGTTCAAATTTCTAGTGAAATTTGAAACTTATCTCCCAGGAAGTAAAACATTAATGATTAAGAACTATAGTTTGCATTTTCTACGATAAAATACCATTGCATTTAACCAGATATATAGCTAGGGATCCATTGCACTGTTACATAGGTTAATTTATCAGAATTATCTCTAAAACCTGAAAATATTTAAGGAAAATCAAAGGGTTTCAAGCATTTTAGATTGACTGAAGTTAAGTATTTTACTTGTTCTTGAAATTCATCGTACTTTACCAATATATTTATCTAGGCAACTGAAAAGAATTCTGTTTGATGTAAAAATGAAAACTAGTTTTTCTGGTTTCTTCAGTTTTTAGCTTGTCTGTTAATAATAATTCCATACTGTCAATTGTAATGATGGCTTGTGGTAGCTCAAAACAGAGCCACTGGCTTAACTCAGCAAACAATAATCATATGTAGACAACTTTCTCTCACTGTTGTGGTTAAGTAAAATGTAAATAAGGGTGAAAAAGCTTAATATTCTATGACAAAATGTTAGGATATCAGCTTCTCTCTGTGTTTTCTCCAGATGTTGTCAAGGAAAGAGCTTTTTCTGCAAATCATAAAACTGGTTTGTTTTTGTTGTTGTTGTTTTTTTTTTCAAATCAGCATGTCAAATAAAAATGTCTCCTTTTCATCAGAATGTATAATTTAATTATATTAATTGTAGCTTATGAATAAGTTATTATTATTTTCCATAATGCTCTTATAGTAACATTTGCTTGATTACTGACTGTGCTTTTACAGAATTAAAATGGTGGCTGTAGAGTACCATCAAAGTTTGCTTTTTTTAGGCTTTTCCTAACAAGTATTTTATGAAAAAAGAAAGAAAGAAAATACATAGAACTTCATATTTTCCTGTACTTTGTTAATTAATTAAGTTCATTATTTAATTAAATTCATTAGTTTAATTTCTCAGAATGCTTTTATCGTTAATTTCTAATATCAGTTTATTTGTATTGAGCTACAGATATTGTAGAATCATAAGGCTGGAAAAGACCTCCAAGATTATTGAGTCCAGCCTTTGATTGATCTCCACCATGTCACCTCAACCATAGCACTAAGTGCCTCATCCAGCTGTTTCTTGAACACTTCCAGAGATGGTGACTCCACCACCTCCCTGTGCAGCCATTCCAATGTCTGATCATCTCTTCAGTGAAGAAATTCTTGATGCCCAAACTGAACTTCCCCTAGCACAACTTGAGGCTATGTCCTCTCATCCTGTCACTGGCTAGCTGGGAGAAGAGGCCAATCCCCATCTGGCTACACCCTCCTTTCAGGTGGTTGTAGAAAGTGATAAACTCTCTCTGAGCCTCCTTTTCTCCAGACTAAACTCCACCTCCCTCAGCCTCTCCTCATAGGACTTATCTTACCCTCTACACCTTTCACCAGCTTTGTTGCCGTTCTCTGGGCTTGCTCCAGCACCTCAATTTCTTTCTTGAAGTGGGAGCCCAGAACTGGACAAAAGGCTTTAGGTGCAGCCTCACCAGTGTGAAGTACAGAGTACAGTGCCGTGTACACTCCCCTTGTCCTGCTGGCCGCACTATTGCTGATACAGGCCAGGATGCCATTGGCCTTCTTGGCTGCCTTGGCACACGCTTGCTCATGGTCAGCCAGCTGTCGACCAGCACCTCCAGGTTCTTTTCTGCCAGGCAGTTTTTCAGCCACTCTGCCCCCAGCCTGTAGCATTGCATGGGGTTGTTGTGACACAAGGGCAGAACCCAGCACTTCTTATTGAACCACATGCAATTGGCCCCAGACCATTGATCCAGCCTGTCCAGATCCCTGTGCAGAGGCTCCCTACATTCAGGAAACCAACAATCACACCCAACTTTGTGTCATCTGCAAACTTACTCAGGGCGCACTCAATCCCCTTCCCAGATCGCCAATAAAGATGTTCAACAGAACTGGCCCCATTACTGAGCCCAGGGGAGCACCACTAGTGACCAGCTGCCAGCTGCACTTTACTCATTGACCACCACCCTCAGGACCTGGCCATCCAGTCAGTTTTTAACACTGTGAAAAGTGCACCTGTGCAAGCCACAAGCTGCCAGTTTTTCTAGGATAATGCCATGGGAGACTTCCAAAGGCTTGACTAAAGTCCAAGTGGACAACATCCACCTCATCTGCTAGACAAGATGCCTGGTCATAAAAGGAGATTAGGCAGGTCAGGCAGGACCTGCCTTTCCTAAATCTATGCTGGCTGGGCCTAATCCCTTGTTTGTTATGTATGCGCCGTGTGAATGAACTCAAGATGTTCAATAACTGTACCTGGTACTGAGGTCAGGCTGACAGACTTGTAATTTCCTGATCCTCCTTCCAATCCTCCTTGTAGATGGGCATCAGACTGGCCAACCTCCAGTCATCTAGGGCTCCCCGAGTTAACCAGAGCTGATGATAATTGATGGAGAGTGGTTTAGTGCACTTTTCTGCTAGATTCCTCAGTAGTCTGGGGTGAATCCACCCAGCACCACAGACGTGTAGATATGTAGACTGTGAACATCTTCATTTTCCTTGTAGAAGCCAGATGAGCTGTGTACAAGCATAGGTGTCCATTTGAACCCAGATCATCAAAGATCTTGATATAAATTTACAATTGTTTGGGATATTAAGGATTTCTCTGTAAACATGTTATATGTCTGGTTTCAGCATGAGCAGGAATATAAAACTTAGTTCTGCTATGGCATTAAGTTCAGTACAGGTACTACAGGGGAGGTACTGTGGTTAGTACTGGGAAATCTGGATGAACACTTCTATGCCAGAAATTGCAGAGCAATTTATAGTTCCATCTCAGTGTCAGCTGAGGGAAAGCTGGTACAGAGTGTGCTAATACATGCTGTGATAACCCTTCTGTTCACACTGGAGGATGTTCACAGCATAGGTCTGTCAGTGTTTTAACATCTCTACTGATGTTTAATATTATGTATGTATATATAGAACTGAATTGTATATACATGTAGTTACACTGTTACTTGATAAAAACATTTGTACAGATATAAATAACGTGTTCATGTATTTTCACAAAGATGTAGGTATAGTCATAGTTAACTTACTTTGATACATTTCTCAAATTCTGTTTTTAAACCATTTGGATATGTCATAAGTAAAAAAAAACCCACAATCTAAGACGTTTTCATAAACATGAATGAGAAAATGTGCGCGCAATATTAAAGCAAATTTATCATTATTTTTTACCATGCAGACATAACTAATTGTTTTATATGGATCTGCAGAGATCATTTGTGAGTATTTTTAAAGAGCTTAACCTTTTAGCATAGAATTAGTATAAAAAAATTTAGCCCAAAGATAGCTTTTCCCAGTTAGCAATTTTTTAAAGTGGGAGTTCATAATGGCTTTATTTCTTGTCTTCCCTCCCCTTACAAACTTCATAGCATAGCTTGGTAGCTAATAGGGGTGTTTCTAGCAACCCTGATGCTTAGATGGCATGACTTTTACCATTTTAATAGATTCTTACATTCTTTTGTTTTTATAAGTTGTCACATTTACAGTGTTTGCAGTGGTTCTTTGGTGTAAGTAAGCCCTATAGGCTGTAGTGTGTGTTTTGTAACATGAAATTCTCTTCAGCTTTGGCTGATATATAAAATTGAATTTTAGGATTAACTAAAATAACTGAATAACTGTGGCCAACTACCAGAATAATACTGCATCAAAATTTGTAGTCAGACCAGACCCTTCAGCCAAAGTGAATGCCTGAGAGCTCTCTGAACTGCTGTATATTGGGAGGGGTAGGACTGGATTCAAAAAACCCCAAGATGTCCCATTTTCAGTATTCAGCTTTGTCCTACCCCTGACAAAACAGAAGAATATCCGCAGAAGACATAAAGCTTGGTTCATATTCCTGGTAAATGTTGCCCCATGTCCAGGCATTTATTTCTGGCATGCAGTTTCCCCTTTCTTCCTCCTTCTCTGCCCCTGACACAAGCACCACATGGACATGAAGCTATCTTAATATTCCAACAAGGATAATGAGAGGGAGAGGAGAAAAAGAGACTGGAGGGAGTTGTTCCATTTACCAAAGGTGGAACTATTTGTTTGCTTGATGCTTTAAAAGAACACATAGGAACAAATACTATCTTAGTTGTAAAGCATACCAAAATTAGGAAGTGCCAAATTCTACATTGCCAATGGTATCTTAATTACTGCTTCTTTGTGTATTTATAGTCTACTATAATTTTTAATAATGTTACAATTTATTATTTAGTCCTCAGGATAAACTTGGAAGACTCAGAAATGAGATTGCATGTACAATATTAAATCTGCTGGGTTTGGATTACTGCTTCATTTTGCAACATTCAAATCTTTTGCTCATTCACTGTATGTCAACAAATGTGATAAAATCTAATCAACAAATATCAGGGAAAATAATATTTTAGAAATATATATTATGTTAGATACATTTTATTTTTTTAAATTATTGTGCAGGAGTGCTAAAATTTATTTGATCTGAAAATACTGTTCATGACCAATAATGTTTAATATAGTGTATATCTATCTTTACCATTGTTGTGTCTGTGCATACAATGAAGACGAATTTGTAAAATTCTAATATGCTAAGTGTTATGAACAAAAGAAAATTTAGATAATATAATAGAATTCCTTTTATATAAAACCAATATAACTCACTCAGTATGGTGATGACTACCCTTAGATTTGCATCCTTTACTGTGTGCAAATTAGATTTATAATTATCATATGATAATAGTTACGAATTTGCATGTTCGTTCCATCAAAGATTGCAGGCTTCTTCATAGCATATTTTTTTCATTTTGTCTAATTCTCTTTGGGATTCATGTTATTTTTGCTATAAATTCTCCTAGCTAATCCTGTTCACAGATCATGTTCTGTTCCTGTTTAGTAGATCTAAAGAAGCAAACTGAGAAGTAAGAGAAAAGCTTCTGTGAGTTACCTGTCCTTTCTTATAGCTCAAGTCCTTCTGACTGTTTTTAATATTGTAGCATATTCCTTCTGCCTCTTCAGTTTCCTGGATGTTTGACTTTCATCTTACTCTGTCTGCAAAAGGGACTCCTTTAGCACATATTTAAAGAATATGACACCCTTCCTTGCTTATGCTCTCTTAAATGCTTCCATATTACTTTTTTGTCATTCCATCCTTCTTTCCACAAAAATGCTTTTAAACGTATTTTAGGTTTATTTTTATTTATAAGTGTTTTTAAACATATTTTCTAAAAGAGGAGACATAAAGCTGAAGAAACTATGAGCAAGGCAAGGTCATAAGAAATGTGAAAGGAGCTAAGATTATTGTGGTGTTGGGTACTGTGGAGGAGAATTCAAAACAGTAGGAAACTCCAGTTAGGAATTCTCCCTATTACTGAAGAATTTTTTTTGCTATATTGCTGCTGTAGAAGTGTTTAAACTTGCCCTTAAAGGACTCTGTAAAATGCAAAAGGGCTAACTAATCAGGAAAACTAGGGTGCTGATGCTTTTTCTGTGGTTAAAATACTGAGTTGTAAGATTTCTCATCAAATTTGTTAAGGCTAAAGTATAGTTAATTGTTTCAAATGCATTCGTTTTTTGAAGCTGTACCAATAAATAAAGCACATTTATGCTTTACTCTTTACTGTATTCTTTTTATAGCTATCAAGAAGCAAGAGGTAATTACTGTTACAATCAACAGGGTTTTTTCCTTCTGTTGCTTCTCTGTAAATGGAAAACTATTTGATGTATATCTATATTACGGCTTGAGTGAGAAAAAGCAGTTGTTGAAATCTTCATTTACGAAATTAAATTATGTGGGTTTTACAAATGTTGATTTTTGAAAATCTCATATGCAGTCTATATGCTGAGAATTCATGGGGTCTTAAAAATGATTATGACAAATTCTTATGCAAACTTTTGATTGACTGAATTGCTAACTAAATGATTAAATAAATTTTCTCTAAAAATATTACTTCTAAAAGGAGGCAACTGAAATGGAACATAAGCAATAACATTTCTTTTTAGAAAAGCTATGTTGGTTTTTTGAAAACTGAACCTTGACTAAACTTTCATTAGTTATATCTTTATCCTGCAAATGTAGATAATTTCAATTTTGGATCAACTTATTTTGAGAATTCTAACTTCAACTTTTATTTTTCACTTCATCAGACACACTGGAATGTTTTAACAAAAAAAAAGTTGTTTTCTTGAGCTTGTGTTCTAAGATTAGTTAATAGCCCTGACCAGCTTATAATATATATATGTGTGTGTGTGTGTGTGTGTGTGTGTGAATATTTAGGGGAGATTGTTTGTATGATGGCAAGGAAATCTCACAAGAACCCCAACGCTGGATTGTTTTCCACGGTGTAGAGCTGAAGTGAGTTAGGAGATTTCAGAACCAGCTATCATGTGAAAGACCATTAAACTTTTTCATATGTATCTGAAAATAAGCTGGATGCAGAATTTTTTTTAATTTGCGAAATTTCCTATAAATTTTCACCCACATTTCTTTTAATTAACTTGTTAACCACATAAATTACTGTCATAAATGGACATAACTCAGCTGAATATGTATTTATATTTATGTAGTTTTTAATTCTATTTGATATTTTTATTGTAAGACTACAAATTAAGTATATATACCTGATTTTCCAAGAAGAAGGCAAGCATGCATATACCTGTATTTGAATACATGGTATTACCTTAATTTATAAAGGTTACAAAAGTTAACAACATGCACAATAACAACTACACAACTCAAGGTTTGAGTCATATGGCTGTCTCTGGTTTTGAATCACTGATTTAATTATATTCTTGCTTTATTAAGAATAATTATTATTTTGAAAAATGAAATGTTTTTCTGATATTTCACTGTCCCTAAAAGATTCAAAATAAATCTTGCAAGCATCCTTAAATTACTATTTTTCACTTTTATGAATACTTGGTATCTTGAGGTTGCTAAACAATTGACTGTTGAATGGCTTTTTCTTTTGATATAACATTCTCAGGTGTTGAGTCAGAAAAAATAATGATTATTTCATTAATTCTGAATGTTGCTACTTCTAATATCTCAATGTAGCTATTCACTTATCTCTCCATGAGAAAGAATGAACTTCAGTTACTCTGTAGATGTAATTTCAACTTGCTGTTTTATTGCAATTCTTCACATAGTCATCCAGACAAATCTGTTCTTGAAAGCTTCTTGAAGGCTAATTATATATCCTATATTGAGATGCATGTTATGTCAATGAAAAAATTGTAAATCAGGACATAATTATGAAGTTTAGTAGAACTAGAAAAGCACAAAGAAGAAAATTGAGGATTTTTTTTCCTAATGCAGTTACTGTTCTTCTTAAAGTTCTGTGATTAGCTTAACTGGGATAACCCTGGTAGAGATTTATGCAAACCTATGAAAGATTAATGCTGATTTCTATAGATTTTTGTATTTGCTAAGCTGCCATGAAATACACAATTCACTAAAACATTTCCTGTTAATTTGGTTTGGCATGACATAACTTATCCTCAAATATAAAATGTCATTGTAATCATCTGTTACTGGGATTTATTCTTCCCAATCCAGTCACAAGAGATATATAACTGATTGGCACTTTTCCAACAATAAAGCCTTGGTCTTGAGTCAGGTTTACCCTGTGATGATGATTGTATAACCTTTCTCTTTCAAAACCCCTGTGGTTTTGCATCGCCTCTTGAGTCTGATACCAGCTGTTTGATTAGGCATTGAATCGTCAAGAGGCTTTGCAAATCCCAATAATGGATGTGGAATGCAGTCCTGAATTTTTGACTTTCGTTCCCCAAGGAGGAACATGGAATCCACAGCTTAGTCACTAAGCTCCCTGTATAGCATCTTGAGGATAACTGCCGTAAATATATGAAACTTCTGTTCTGAATATGTGCCTCTTGCAATAGGAAATGTGAAACATATGGTGTCGTACGGTGTCACATCAACTTATATTTGTCATCTTTGGCTTACAAGTGCAGGGAGGTACCCTCATTCACTTGAAGTTAAAAGATTGAAAGATCTTTTTCAGAGAATAATCAGTTATCAGTATTCTTTGAACGAATGAAGTTGGGACTTGCTCCTGTGCCAGTGCTACAGCTGCCATCCTCTGTCTAATAAACTAGTGTTTAGAGGCTTTTGGCTAACAAGCAAAAAGTCTACATTGGATTCTTTAGAAGAGATTCAGGTTCACTTCTCACAAGAGCCTCCATATGTACATATATATTCTTAACCTTTTCTATTGCTTTCATGTCAAATGGGAAAGTGACAACAATGAAAAGTGTTCAGCTTTTACGTGTGAGAGGAGCTGTTTTAGCATGATAAATTGGCAGAAGTTAATCCCTCTTTTCCCTGAACATGAATATAATTTTTTGATCACTTAGTGCATGAGAACAGTTTAGCATAGCCAGATAGAAGGCAAGAGAGGAAAAGAACACAATAAGGCTATTGTGGCCCTACATGCTAAAATACATTTTAGTTAGAAGAGTGGTGACATCCTGAAATGGATGCAAACAAATTTGCTTACAATATTACTTGAGTGTATTTCAGTGTAAGCTTCTTTTATCTCATCTCAAAGCAGAGTTAACATTCATTTCCCCCTCAGTGAAATGCAAACTTATAATTGCTACTTGAAAAAGAAGGCCAAATAATTACAACAGGTTTACTATAGTATTTTCAGCCCCAAAGAACAGTATTCTATCATTCTCACTTTTTAAAATATTTAGCACTGCAAGACAAAATGTCAAAATATAATTTAAGTACAGTGTACATTTTTATTGGTTTTTAGTTTGAAAATATACTGATAAATAATTTTCACATCACAGTTACTTATGAACACTTACATTATCAGTTATTTAAATAAATTATGATCATGTTCTCTGTTGATGGCAAACAGAAATGTTGTAGAGAATATATACTGTTTTAGAGCTTGGTTGGAAGAGTTATGACCGAAGAGTCATACTGTGGCAGAGCAGCACTTGTTGAACAAAGATGGGAATTCAGGATGCTCCAGTACTTTGCTGGAACTGCCATTATCTTCTGAGCTTTGGTTTTCATTATTTTATTGAAACTACACTTCCTAAATAAAAGGAAAGTCTTAATGTTTATGCTAAGTTGCTCTCTAAATCCACTCATCATTTTACAGTGGGTGAAATCAAATCTGTCATTGACTAAAAATGTTTGGTTTTGTTTTGCAGTTACCAGTAACAGTGAGAAATTAACCATTTCTCCTGAATTTTGATATTTGCCCTAGAGGCAATGGAAAAACCAACTGTATTTAATTTATATAATTTTCCCAAAACTTAAATGCCCTTGATTAATAACAATATATGTGACAGCAAAGGATAGCTCTGCTTTCAATCTGTTACAAAGATCATAGAAGCAGTAAATATTAGGACTCTAAGATGTTTCCTGCGGGATCAAGAAATCTGTACATTTCTAAAGACTGACCTATCACCTTGAAAAGCTGCCATGAAGGACAGCTGCAAATGCAAGACCACTGTCAGGTCAACCTGTCGTGGTGCTGACAGGTCTCTGATATAAAACCCAATTTACAGTTTAAGAAGCACATCCATTATCCTTCTGATTTTAAAATATAACATACGTCAGCAAAATGATAAAAGAAAGTGCTTAAGAATTATGAAAGTCAAGGACTATTTCATATCAGAAAGTCATAACCTTTTTTGCATATTACTGATTAAAATTACCGTGAATTTTTATATTCATTTGTGTCTTTATTTCTTCCAGAAAGTTAAGAGTTAGCATTAGTTGAACTTCAGTCATTGTAATTCTACATGTATTACGCTTTTTGGATTAGCCAGATGTTCTATTACGTTACTCTTTATAGGAGTTGAAGAGGTTTTTGGAAGTGTGGATAATTTTAGACAAAGTTATGTGTCAGTTTTTGGGAAAAAGTACTGTCCTTTTGATCCTAATGAAAAAAAACGAACAACAAGACATATTTTTCCTACCATTAGGTTTAGGCTTCATCTCCATTTGTAATTTGGAATAGAATAAAATTTTTACGTTTTCTGTATAAAGAGGATCTCTAGTGTCTTCTACTTAAGAAAGTTTCATTTCTTGAAATGGAAAGTTTAAGGCATTACTGAATGGTCAATAAAAAGGAAAAGCATATTAATTATTTTTACTTGATTACCTTAATTTCAATGTTAAATTGAAAAACAAAACACTGATTATTTTACTGTAATGTCCACCGAGGCTGATGAAGAAACAAGATTATGGATTTCTAGTGTCAAATCAGCTTTTACTCTTTAGAACAGTTTCCGATGTTGTCTTACTTATGAAATTTTAAAATAGCTGGTTTAACTTTGCATATATTTTATTACACCTTTTTCTTTTATTGCTAGGTAGAGTTGATTAGTACATTACTCTTAATTCTGCAGAAATACTGCACATAAGATTGGCTAAGTACATTTTTAAAAATTAGAAGTTCCTTAGAAATGAATATACTATTAGTTTCATATGCTTTTGATTTTTCCAGTGTTTGTCCAGCCTGTTTGTAAACTATTTGCATTTCTTTAAAATAGTAGGCCTGCAAATTCCAGAAGGCCTCTAAAATCTTGCCTGCATTTTGGTTTAATTTAATTTCTAGTGGTAAGCATTTTAAAATCATTAATCTGTGCTCTGATCAGTGAGACTCCATATAAGATAAGAGACAGCAATCCAATTTTTGAAGTTGAAATACATTTCATTGATATTTATAAAGTCTCAGATCTTCATATGGAGTAATTTATGGAGACACAAAATAATTGTAATTTAGCCAAGTGGCTCAAAATCTGTTATGTTCACTTACTCTGTGTTTGCTGTTATAGTCTGTATTTTCACTAAGCATTTCCTTGTTCCTTGAAGACAGTGAGATATTATTTTATGTATCAACAAAATTAAGGATGTTTATAATTTAAAAGAACTAAGAAAACCACTTTTTTTTAATGTGCAATCTAAATCTTGTTTTAGCCATGTAGTCTCCGGCAAGATTCTTCTTTAACTTATAATATGTATAACTGCAGCAGTTTTAATAAGAACACTTCAATAATTGTCATATAGGTTTATGTACAATGTGCATATCTTCAGGTTAGTGCTTTCTGGGAACAGCTGCTCTAAAAAAAGTGAAAGGAGCCTTGTACCTGTACCTGAATTTAGCTAACAGGAGGCAGCCCTACGTAGTTAGCCTTTTTTGGAAGTAATCATTGTGATGATGAAAGAAGCTCATTTACTACAGACAGGTTTTAACTTGAATTTTACTAAGAATTACAAGGAAACAGGTATTCTTTTGAAGTAGGTTTTTTGTTGGTTATTTTTTGCTTGTTTGGTACTTTCTGTGTTTTGCTTTGTTGATTTTTTTTTTGGTGATGGTTAAATATAATACAGCTTTTTTGAAATTAATGTAAAAAAATTCTATTCAAAAAGGTTGAATTTTATACATTTTTAATTTCATGCAAATTTTGAAAAATCTGTGTAATTCTTCTAATGATTGTTTGAGGGGAAAAACACTTTGAGTGAATACTATAATTCCTAGAGATTCTAAATTCAAAGTATTTAAATACTAAAATATAACATTTACTTTGAAATTCCCAAAACTAACTCTTCTTATAAAGCAAATTTTGTAATTTTCGGTAAGGTATAGGCTATTTCCTGGTGATAAAGTTGATTAGTTTTGTGATTTCCCAAGGCTTCCTTACATGACTTGTTTGAACTATTACATGTGTTCCCAAAAATGTATTTTTTTACAGCTCATTGTAAGGTTATACAGTCTGTAAGCTGGAAATGCAGGCCAAATATGCAGAGTAGTCTATGTGTTGTAAAGTGGGGAATGAAAAAAACTTATCTATTACTATCCTGAGAGTGGTAACAGCAGTAGTAAGCAGCAATGGGCTATGGCCTTGTATATAATAGACTAAACAAGGCTTGTAGAGACTGTATGAAAATTATTTTATTCATATATAATATCAGCAGTGGAGAGCAGGTCATGAAGGTAACTTCTTGCATTACATGTAAATCCATTATATTGCAAGACGTATTTATGCAAGACATATTTAAGGAAATATTTACCTAATTTTGTTTGCATTTTAGATTTTTCCTAAGTATAATTATTCTAGAAAAATTATATTTATGTGAATGCTCCCCTCCTAGGTGAGTTTCCATATGGACTTAAGGTAAAAGAACTTTAAAAGAAAAAATTGTTCTTGACTAATTAGTGCATAATGAAATATTTTGGAAAATTTTCAGCTCTAGATGGGTGTTAATTATGTACCCTGCAGACTTGGTCCAGAGCCCACAGGATTTAGTTCCCCATGCTCCAACAAAATTTCTTTCAGAACTACTGAGTGAGCTTTTAATATTTACTGGGGTAGATGGAGTTCGGGCAATTAGCAATTTTGAATAGGATTTAATGGTGCATTCAGATGATTTATCAAGCTCTCCAAAATGTTGCATAGATTGAGTTGCTTTGTAGTTGTCTTGTTCCAGCGTGGAGGAGACATCTCTCTCATTAATGTGTGTGTGCCTTGCAGGAAACATTTCCACCAGCTTCCAAAGCAGCAATGAATCCTCCTTTCTGCAGCTATGGTTCCATGAGCAGGTGAGCTCATGTAACACTTTGCTGCTGCCTAGAAATCTTGACTGTTTATAATTCTTTTTTTCTCCCGTGGTCTTCATTTTGCATTCTCTCTTTTCGTGTCATCTCTCCTGTTCCTCTGGCACTAGTGTAAGGTGATTTGGCTTGCTAAGCCAGCAGAAAACTATCAACTTTTTTCTCCTAAATTAGTTTTCTACTCAATTATTCAGATGTATTGGCTCCAGGAACACTCACAAACTTGTCGCCCAGAAAAAGTCAGATGTTGGGGGTGTATGTTGGGTAGCAGGAAGTGGAGAAAAAGGAAACTCTACCTTTAAGCAGTGGTGAGATGTTAGATTAGCTCGTTGTGTAGGAATGCTGTTATAGCAAAGCCACTGTTGAAGCTTGCACTTGACAGTGATCCCTTGAAGGTACACTGGCAGGTGTGATTTCCTACTTCAGACAACGGCGCTGAGAGTCCAATTGTAGGCTTTTCTATAATCACATCTAAAAATTAAAAAAATGTCTAATATGATTATTTCTTTATTAAACCCATTATATTTAGAATTAATTCTTTATCCTCTAGAGGTTTCTTGATTCTCTTTCCTTCTTTGTGATACATTCAGTTTTTACTTAGTGTTCTATTCAGGTGTATTGGGCAAAAATGTTCAGGCTGTGTGCATATGCATTCTCTCCCTTTCTCACAAAGTTTTACATTCATCATAGTTCTTTCGTGATATAGTTTGCAATATAATATATAATGTATAGAATATATCTGTAGTCTATTATTTATTCTATGCTGTTTTTATTATCTAGTTAAAGACTTCTTTTTTTATTTTTCCATTCCTAATGCACTGGGGTACATAAACTAGAATGTTGGACGTCATGCAGTATTTTCAATGTCATTAACTAAAAGAAGGAAAATTATTACACTGATAAGCATTTAATTTCTTTTGTATCTCTTCCCCATATTTACTGTTTCATGCATAATTAAATTTTTTTAGCTTTTTTTCTGTTAGGAAATAATCTATTTCTCAATAGGTTAACATTCTCAGTATTTTCTCTAATATTGCTATCTGATTATTTAAGGCTCTCATATCCTTAGAAATAGCTTTTTCAGAAGGATTTTAGTCTGTTTATTTTGTTAGATTTTACTCATCTCTCAGTGATGCTTAGATTTTCATAAATAACCCCAGGTTAGGTATTCTTCCTTTTTAGCATAAAAGTACTGGTTTTTTTCTGAGCCATTTTCAAAAAATTCCTGTGAGCATTTCTAGTTCTTGTATTTTTCCTGTAAATATGTAATTTATTTATTATTCATTAATTAAAATGTCTTTAAGCTGTTTTAATAAACTTACAGGTTTATATCTCAATACTATTGCAATATTCCATGTTCCCTTCCTGCTTTGGCTATAGTGAGCCCCATGAACCTAATGAATCAATGAAGATGTAGGAGAAGAAGAAAAGGCACAAATCAATTATACCACAATTCTTCAGTCCTGAATGTATATCAGAACACTGCATTTCAGGCAGTTTTAGTCATGCCATCCATAATTACTGCAACATTGCTGGTTCCAAAACAATCATTGCTTTTGCAATGTTAGGGGAAGATTTTCTTCAAATTTGGGCACTGGAATGTTCTTCATTTAGGAAGTGGTCACAGCACTGAGCCTGGCAGAGTTCAAAAAACATATACACAATGTTCAGCCACATGGTGTAACTCAGAAATCATTCTAGGCAGGGCTGAGAGTTGGACTTTATGATCCTTGTGGGTCCCTTCCACCTCAGCATATTCTGTCATTCTCTAAAATTAGTTGCAACTGTATGCTGCATTTGCCTTTCAGCAAAGATTTGTGGTCACAAATTTGATTTTCACAACAATTTGTTTCTCAACTCCAAATATTATTTACAGTCATGTTCCTGTGTTTATTCCTTAGCATGCGGAAATGCTAAGGTGTTGAACAGCATAAAATTTTACTAATACTTCCCTTGTGGATCAGTTTCTTCCTATAAGTGAAAGTAAAGCAAGTCGGAGAAAGGGTGACTTCTTGGTTTGCTGACATTGCCTTATCTATATGGCTTTCGAAACATTGAAAAATTTGTGTTACTGTACTATTCTTAATGGTGTAATTGCAAAATC
Source organism: Vireo altiloquus (assembly GCA_013396875.1). NCBI lineage: Eukaryota > Metazoa > Chordata > Aves > Passeriformes > Vireonidae > Vireo > Vireo altiloquus. The sequence continues at coordinate 451,558 of VZRF01006704.1, forward strand.
ATAGCACATTATCACTAGAAGCCATAATAAAATTATAGGATCTACAGATGACGTACAACACCATTTCAAAATGGGAAGCTCAAGGTTATTGTATCTGTACATTTAAAAATCATCAAAAAAAATCATCATTTAAAAATCATCATTAAAATTCATCTTATACACATGATAGAAATATTTGAAGACAATTGAAACCAAAAACTACAGAGCTTGGAGGAATATTCTGGCAGACTATTCCCAGAAAGCTACAGAAATGGTATGGAAATACATCTATCACATAGTGATAATTACTAATCTTTTATTTTGATTTAGCCTTTGTCCATATGTGAGAATATTTTACTCTTGATTCCATTTGTCTGCAGTTTCATTATGTCTAATCCAGTCTATAGGTTGGTATAATAGATAACCCTTTTCTTCCAGGGTTAAAAGAGAAAACATGTGGGAAAAAATATGAAAATATATTATTAGATTTATTGAGGAGTAATTTCTCTTTGCATCATTTTTAAGCAAACTTAATCTTTTTTTGAGCAAAAGTTATTTTGTCAATGAGCTGTAGTTACTGTTAAGATTTTAGATGTCAACATTTCCAGTAGTTTTCAAAATAGGTTTTACCTCTCATCTAGCTCTGTCATTGCTGTAATTTTGTTTTTTCTGAATTCACTATGCAGTCACTCAATATGGTTTTGATCTTCAGAGAACCTGTATCTTTATGAGTGCATTCTCTCTTTTTATTCTTATCTGTTGAGACTGCCACATTCACAAAAAAACTGTGCATGAAACCAGAGTTTCATGGCATTGGCTTTTTACAGTTCTTTTGGCTAATTACACCTTTTTTGCCTTTTTGTTTTTTGTGTTTTTTTTTTTTTTAATTTTTAAAAATATATGTAAACTTCTTTGAAATTTATTCCATATCCTTTCAGTAGTAGAATTTCTTTCTGTTCATTGATGATCTAAAGAAAACTGACGACTGAAAGTTCGGGGTTTTTCATGTAAGTGTGCTTGTGTTTGATAATCCGGTTGCCTGCTAATGATCCTTGGGATAACAGTTGTTCTGCAACCCATCTGAGGGACGCAGGGAGAGGGTGTATGGGTTTTATCTGGATCACAGCAAGAAAGGCCTGATAACAAAGGACATGATAAAACAGCTATTTTAATAGGACAGAATAAAAAGATTAATACAGATAGCAAATAAATCTTATGTCCTTTCAGGTGCTGGGAACCCTCTTTTTATTCAGCATTGAACAGGCCTCAAAGTGGATTTTCCACTGGCACCTCACTAGATTTTCAAAATGCTGGGTTTTATTATGTATATACATTTTTCTGTTTATTTTTTGAGATATTAGGACTTCAGGTTTCTGAAGAAGACATATCTAAAGATTTTAATATATGGCCTCTTATATCTGTTTTGTGCCAATATCAGCTGTGATTAGTTTGATAATCTCTTATAGCCTCTTTAATCCTTTGTAAGACCCTTTATTATTGCAAACTGCAGTGTCTGACATCAATGCTTTTATTATTCCAGTTACAATCTGGCTTAATTTTGGAAATTAGGTTTTTTTTGATTGCATGCTCTGCCTGTTCATCTTTGCAGTTTTCTTTTTGTGGCAACGCTGTATAATCCTAATAATTTTTTGTTGAGGTTTTTTTTAAGTTGTTTTTTTACCAGTAACCATATGATTAATTTCTTCCTTCTTTTATTACTAGCTGAAAGTATTTTGATTAATAAATATAGAGCAAAAGGTGACTGATCACATAAACCTGAAATTTTAGAGCCTAATTTTTTTCAGGAATAAAGGGAATAATTCATAACAAGTAATTTGCTGAATGAGTTTAAATGAGGTTACCTTCTCTTGTTTCAAAATTGTTTATGAGACTATCTGAATTCCCTCACCCTTATCTGTTGAACTGATTTGTTGTATAAATATTTTCAGCAATTTGGCTATTCTAGCAGCCAGTCTGGGGTCTGTAGCTCAGGCCCAGGAAGCTGGGACCATCCCAGAGAGAGAATCTGGCTGGAGAAGGCCTTCCAGGAGGTCAGCAGCATTCCCTCTGCTGCTGGGGGAGTCTCAGCAGGGTGCCTGTCTTGGCAGGCTGGCGGCTCTCAGTGGTATTCAGCTCAGTGATTTCAGCTCTTGCCCTGCCAGGCTGCCCGCAAGGCTGGCTTGGGGAGGAGAGAGATGAGGAGTCCATTTGGTAATTCCATGAGAGCAATTTTATTGTCCAGCACCTTGCAAAGGGGTGACCAGGGATGGAGCTCCCTGGTGTCTGGGGAAAATACAGGGGGTCTTATAGGAATACAGAAGTGGGTGTGAGGGCATAGGGGCCAATGGGTTACAAAGGATCTACATAAAATCTCCCAGAGGATTTTGGGCCTAGTTTCTCTCACCGTGACCAAAGTTGCTGCCTTATCCAAGGGGTCTGGCAGAGCAGTTGTGCAATTCTCCTTATGTCTTAGCAAGCCTCTCTGCAGGGCAGGGCCCTGGTGAGTTTATCTGCCTCAACAGGCTATGAATTTTTAATGTAGATATTTGGTTCATAATAAAACACAGTTTCAATTAGGTAGACGTTCTAAGTAGTCTCTTCAATCCATCTAAGTCAGCCATCTATTGGAAGACCATCTTTTCTTTTGAAAAAGAAAATATAATTCAGAGTAGAATCACTGTACTCAAGACTTCTAAGAGTAACTTACAACTATGGCTGTTTTGTACTGGAAAATAAAATGTGAGATTGCAAATACTTGGGCACGTAAAATGCAAAATGTAATATATGATCAGCTGAAGATTTTCATTGTTTTCAGTAATCTCATAAATTCACCAAGAGTGCTCTTGTTAGATGGGTGGGTATCAAGTTATTTTTCATTGCACTAGAGCTCTTTTCCACAGAAAAAAAAGTGTCCCAGAAATGTAAATGTTGTGCATCCGCCTTATTAGAAACCATTTCCATGTAAATTTGTAGAGAATTCAATATGAAAAAAGGGTAGAAAAATTGAGCGTAATGTTTGTAACCAGTAAAATTAAAAACTATCAGCAGGTTGCTTAGTCTGGAGAAGAGGAGTTTAGACCTTATCACTCTCTACAGCTACCTAAAAGGAAGGTGTACTGAGGTGGGGGTCAGTCTCTTCAAGTAATTAGTGATAGAACAAGGGGAAACAGCCTCAGATTGGACTAGGGCCGGTTTGTATTGGATATGAGCAAAACTTCACCAAAAAGGTTGTCAAGTCCTGGAACAGGCTGTCCAGGGAAGTGGTCGAATCAGCATACCTGGAAAATAATACTGAGAAGACATGAAGATGTGGCACTTAGGGACATTGTTTAGTGATGGACTTGGAACTGCTGGGTTAAGGGTTGGGCTTGATTTTAGGGATCTTTTCCTACCTTAATGATTTTTTGATTCTACTCTATGATTAGCTAGAGTACTTTATTCTGACTTCCATCGATGTTATTTGTTTCTCTCAGTTGACAGCTGAACTGTCAAATACTGTGTGATTCAAAATTAAATTCTTCTTAAAAGGTTAATAAATCTGATAAGTAAATAATAGTTACTGTTCACCTGTCTTTCATGTTTTTACTTCACAATTAGCCAGCCATCTTTTCTTTCTGAGATGGTGTAATTGATATGTATTAAATAAAATTGTCAGATTTTTTTCTCAGTTTCTGTTTAACTTTGAAGTTGCAGTTTCTGTTACAGAGCTGAAGACGAGCTTCTGTTTTGATTTTGTTGATTATATATATTAGTCTAATGTTGTTCACCTTATCTGCAGATCTTATTGTTAGATTCTGTATAGCTTAGTTGCATTTGTCAAGGAAAATAGAGCTAATAAAAAAATAATTGTAATAGATTAGAAACAAATTTTTGCTGCAAATCTTAAGTATCTTTACAATGATTTTTAATGCATAATGTTCCCTTATTACAGTCTCTTCTTGTTGATCCTCAGTTCTGCAAAGAACTCATGCTTGTGCTTATCTTGTGGTAAGCTGAGTGAGTTCAAGAAGAAAAGATGGATGAGGCCTAATATTTTACTACTAGTTTCCAGTTGTCACTCTGCTGGGGTTTCAACTGTGCATTTTACTCTTTACTGGAAAGAGCATTTCTTCTAACCAAAAAGATGGAGAAAACTATGAAAATTAAAATAAATTTTGCCATGTAGAGAATCATACTCAAATTGCCAGTTATCTTTCAAGTACCCATGTTAGCTTACTGAAAACTGGCTCCTCTGACAGCAAACTATACAATGTTGTTCAGATTAGACAGATATCTTGCAGTCTTCATCCTAGTATTTATATGTAGCAGCAAGATGGACACTGAAAGATGATTTGTTTCAATGACCCCCAGCAAAAATTCTGTGTATGTTGAAAAAAGTCATAGATTCTAAACTGAGGGGGAACGTCACATCTATTGGAAGCGTGTTTTCAATGCTTCTTCAAACAGTCCTTCATTTCTCCGTATTAGAACAGCTTCTTTCATAATAATGAAGGCTTTTTCCTTCTTTTTTTTTTTTTTTTTTTTTTGCATTGTATGTGGAAAAATAATACAGTGAGATCCAAGGGAAAAAAATTAAAACTTTCATATATCAGAGCCATACTTCTTGTTCATTTGTGTTCATGGAAGATCTGCTTTCTGACAAGCTCTTATGGTTTTTTTAATTGATTCTCTTGCAACTTATGTGGAGTAAAAATATTCATATTTCTGTTCTGGCCCTTAAAAAGCTAGCTCCTTTTCCCTTAACTACATCTACAACTAGATTATGTTAACTGTGTTTCTTCTGTCTTTTTTATCTTGCCTCAAGAGTCTACTATGTCCCAATAGAATTTTGCTTTGTGATACTGAAAATAGAAACTTTTACTGGTATTTTATTTTCCTTTCCTTCTGGTTGATTTATTTTAAAATATTGTTCTTTATGATTAAAACAATAAAAATGTTTTTACTTTCTTTGGCATGGTCTTTAAAGTATAATTTCTATGTCTTGAATTTAAAACTGGGGGTTTGAAAATTAATTCTCTTCACTAAGAGATGCTGGTCTGAGAGGCTGCAAGGATATACAGAATTAGAGTAGACCTAAGTATCTATGTTAGGAAAGGAAGCCTCAAACAAATAATTGAAGAAATTGATAGTCCAGATGTGTCTCTTGAACAGAAAGTCTGAACTTCCTGGCAAAATGCAAATTTGAATAATAAAGTACTTGAAGCTCTTAAATAAAAAAAAAAAAAAAGCTTAACAAACAAGGGTTGCTTCTAGTAGCATGGTAAATAAATGCTGTTGCATCTGAATTACAGCCTAGGTCACCTGCATTCTCTATCAGTTGCTGCACTGAGATTTAATAGCAAAGCCTCCAGGGTAAGGTTACCAGATGAAGCAGCCTAAGCAATTTCTTTGAGCTACAAAAAAATACTGTGTGTGAAACCAAGAATTTGTGATTCATTTAATGAAAATCCTAGCAGTTTGATAAAAAAAAATATTGGCCTAGGTAAGAAGATACTTACACATACAGTCAAATTATTGCTACTTATGCCCGGTAGTGAAACTGTTGGAATTTATACACACAGGCTTTCCAGTATCTGTGCCTTAAGCAGATGTCCTCACCACAATGCATGTCTGGGTTCTGAAGTCAGTGGTGCTATTCCTCCTTGGAAGAAAGAGTTATACAAAGTGATCAGCCTCCCAACTTACTTAATAGGAGGAATGTGATGTTTTGTTGATGATTTTTTCCCTGTAACCAAGGGATTCACCTTGGGTATGTTTGGCATCAGATTTATATATTAGCTAACACAGCTGACTTTTTCTTCATTGCCGTATTATGTCCAAATGTACTATAGATTATATGGTTTGCATATGTTGTATACTTGTTCTTGTCTGCTTGGGGGGTGTTTAAATCTATCAATATACAATCTTTTTTGTTCTTTATTGTCCTTACAAAGTGGTGATAATGATTCTGCAATTATAAATAAATTATAATAAAAACTATATTAAGCATACAAAGAATATGATTCCCTGAGACTCTACCTACTTTCCAAGTTTAGTGAAACTCAGAAAAGGTATTTTTTTACTATTGCATTGTTCTGTATAGTTGTAGTAGTTTTTTCCTCATGGCACTAGATTTTCTGATGCACTCTGGTCCTCCTTAAGGAGCAAGGAGCCAATAAATAAAAAATGCCCAGTGAAAGTTTTCTATTGCTAATTACCAACACTAGTAAGCAACCTATTTATCACTCTAGTCTATAACGTATACTTTTCAACTCTTAATGTGCATAGTTGTGGGTTGTGAGGTTTTTAGAACAATTACTTTTGACTAATGTATGGAGACAGTAATATTTCACTTTGAGGTACCTGTACAATATTGATACGATTTTACATTTGGGAGTTTTATTAATAGTTTTATTATTAATGCCCTTTCCTAGATGCTATGTAGAGCAGTTTCATCTTAGTTCCATTCTTAATTTATTTTGTTTTTTTTTATTTCTTTAATAAATTTCAGGAATAACTAGTGTCCTATTTTGGTACCCTGGAGATCAAGACATTCATCTGTACTACGAAAATCTTAGTTTTTTTCAGTTATAGTGCTGGAATTGATGCATTTGGGATATGTTTTCAACTAAAACAATGTTTTCAAGGCTTCTAGAACCACATACAAGAAATAAGATATAAATAATATGATTAGAGTACTCCTCTTGAAACTAGAAACGTTCATTCCAGTCCCTGCTCAGAATACCATATATACCATATAAAACTGCATCAGAAGATGGTAGGAAGAAAGCATCCCAGTGCGTTGAAGTCCCATAGATAAGGCATTCTCTCCTTTTCTGCCACACCACTTCTTGTGTAAGGACTCTATACACAGTAAATTGGTGGTGTCAGTTTAAACTGAACTGAGTATAAATGTCTATGTTACAATACAGGAAAATGGCATGCATTAGACATAATTTGACTGAGAAATGACATAATGTCTAAATGAACCATTTTTATTCTGCACATTATGCATACTTTTCAGTTTCTTCTAAGCAAAAATCATCTTTGTTAATTTTTTAGACTCTTCAAATCACCAAGAAATGAAAATTTTCATTAAGTTTTATGTGTTCACTGTCTAGGTGGTTAAGGCTACTTTGCTAATAATGTTTACTGAAGATGCTTTGTTTCTGTCCTTTGTCTTTCACCTAAGAGTATCTTAATGCTTTCTGGTAAGCTCAAAACTTGGTAAGGTTGGGATTCTGCTTTGCTAGCACTCTAGCAATCAGCTCAGGAGATGATGAGGAGTATAAGAGGAAATAATCATGATGAGGAAAAGAAAATACGTAGTTGGTCATATTTGCTGGAAGATAAAGAAAAAAGCTCTACATCTGCTGTGAGGATGCTTTGAGTGTAAAGAATGAAATGAGCTCTCAAACTTTTTAAAACCTGTGTTCTGACAAGCTAGATAGAATATGCCTTCCTATGCAAAAAAATATCCCTGAGAATATTCCTGTGAATATTTCCTGAATAGAAAAATGTAGGTGAATATTCTATGTTATTTCAAGTGTAAGTGGAATGAAAGATGTATGCAATAATTAAAAAAACGATGCATGGCTGAATCTATAATCACATAAATATATAGGATAGGAAGGCTAGCAAGCTGCTGAAGTGACATTTTAAGGTCTAATTATCTTATGTGGAAAGAAACTGAGGAAATTATGACTGAAGTAGTTGGACAGCCTATGGCAGTGAATGATCACAATGCTAAAAAGAATCTGTGTCTCAGACTTTTTTCCAAAATGGCAAAAAAAGCCCCAAAACCCCTGTCAGTACTCTCCAGTCTAATCAGCTTAGTGAAAAGAGAGAGTTTTGCAATATTTTATGGCATTTTTGGTAGCATGACAGAAATAATGGATCACAAAAAACAATAGTAAGGTTTTAAAAAATGGGGCAGGCTTTGACATTCAACAAGAAGAGTTAATCTAGCTGTACTTCACACCTGAGACATCATGATGTCCAAACAGTTATCAATTCCTTCTTAAACAGTCTATTAAAGAATCATGGTAAAATTCATGGTACATTACTTTCAGATACTTCTGAAGAAAGTTCAGCAGTTTCAGGAAAGAAAAAGAGGGGCAGGGCTTCAGTAAAGGTCTTAAGGAAAAAAGCAATTAAATAGAGTTTAAGTCATTTCTTGAGTCATAGCACAGATAAATGGAACAATTCTAAAAAAAAAGCATAGGACTTGACACTGGATAGATTTAAAAATTGTCACTGATGATTAACAAATATCAACATATGATTGCCAGACTAAAAAGTGCTAAAAAGTACAAAGGTGATAACTTTATGTAAAGAATTTTTTTAAAAGTTTTCAAAAGGGTCCCCCATATCTTCCAGACCTCAAAGAGACCACAGAATTCTCACTGCCCCAAATATGGGGCAGACTGATTTAGCCTGCAATAACAATGCTGAATGGATTAAAGATGCTGCATAAGAGCTTCAGTATGAGGAACATCTATATTCAATAAATAGAAATGGTAATAGGATACTACAAAGTTCAAAGTTTTTTATTTAAATATTTCATATATTCTGGCCAAGATTAATATATTTGCTTGCAGATTTATATATATAACTTCCAGCTGTTCTGAAATTGTTAACATCAATATAATAAAACTTTATCATTACTTTTAGGCATGAAAAATTATATTTCAAGTAAAAGGGTTGCAAACAGTCTAGGTAGTTATGGAGATTGAAACAAAATATCTGGAGAATATCAGTTATTACAGAAAGTGATTAATCCTGCATTTGCCAATGTGAAAAGTGTTTCAAATAACAAAATTATGAAAGTAAGAGCATTATGACTCGTGAAAGCTATATTTGTCCCTTCACAGTAACGACCCAGCTAGTGTCAGCATCTGTGAAGAAATATTCTGAGTGCTCCTTTTCACTTGCATCCTGCAAATTTGACTTCCGATATGAGACAAAATTGACTCATTCATCAAGGAAAATTTACCTCCTCTTGGGAAGTTTTTTTACCAATATTCCAAGCAGACAAGCAAAGGTTGTTAAAACCTTTTCAACTGCATACAACATGAATTAAAATCTCTTTGTTTCCTACTGGTGTTCCTCTTGTGAGGGCATGATTTGAATTTAACATCAAAGAAATCTATTGATCAGTTGTCCCTGCAAAAAGGACAGATCTCTTAACAGTTATATCTCTTAGTAAATACCTTTATCAGCAACAGTAGGATTGAAAGTTAAAAAACCTGCCATAGAGTAAGGCTGTCAGGAAAAATTTAGAAGGCTTCCAGGTTTAGTGCAATTGATGCACTGGAAGGCTTTGTGAAACTAACAGAGCAAGACTATATCTGGACTGGAAGTAAAGAAATATATTAGTAGAGAAATATATTAACAGTTGTCACTCTTCTCCCTTTGCATCAAAGGAAATTGCTTGGCAAGCAGTCAGGAAAGAAATCGAAATTATATTAAATAGTTACACTATATTCCAGTAGAGAATAAGAGATGAAGGACCTTTCAAGAACAAAATGCTGTAGACCAGTCTGTAACATAGGCAAATCTGTCTTATTGAAACAGCTTATCTCTTCCCCAATCAAAAATAACATTTCTAAGGTGGACAAATAGAGTAATTCTGCATGCATTTTATGACTTGCTTTCTGTAGTGTCTCAAGGCAGTAATGAGATACAGTATCTTTGTACAAAATCACGTGTCTAATTTTTCTTTCAAGTTCTAGTGCTTTGGAAGCATTTGTAATGTTTGCTGATCTATCAGTATTTTCATTTGGGGGTCAAAAAATTGATTTTTCTCAATTTGACTTTTGAAGCTATGAGATGGGCTTTGATCTGTTGTCCAGATCTGTGGAATAGTCCCAGAAGCAGCTCTTAAGCATTAGATGTTAGGCATCATTTAAAGCATATCAAGAGTGGCACATTTGAAGAAATATCTCCCTGTTTCTTTTTGGATATAAAAAGCTTTTATCTGATACATGTTGATGGATCATGTTCTTTTGATATTGAATGCTTGTGATATTGATATTAAATAAAAGGCATTAATGTGGAACTCAGGAGTACCTACTGGGACATCTTACTGTGCCTCGCCTGTCATTTGAAGTTTATCATTTAATTTTTGGTATGGCTGCGTAACAAAATCAAAACATGATTGCAGAATTTATTAACTACCTAAGTCAGTTTAATCAAATTAGGATCAGTAAATTAGGACAGAGCAGGACAGGCTTTGTTGCTTATTGCCAGGCAGACACTTGGGGTTGCCTAGTTGAGCTTCTGATTGTTAACACTCGTTAAGATTTGTGTTTCCAAATCTTTACTACTGCTACTGTGTTTATGCAAAACTCTGTGAATATATCACCAAATACTATTATCATCCTACTGTTCTGTTGTGTTGGTAGGTAACTGCCAAAATCTTGATGTTTTCTCATAGGTTATTGATGAGATTGTCTTGATGCTGTAGTTGTCTGTGTTACAAATCTAGAAACATGTAAGGTACTTGTGTGTGTGCTAATACCAAAAACACAAAGTGTGGTTCACAGCTTTTGCACCTCAACCTGTTTATTGAGCATGAGTTTTACTTAGGCAGTGTTGTGTCAATGCCTGTCTAGCCAAGATACAAGTTTTATCACACTATGAGGATGAGGACCTTGCAGTTGACAGTTCTAGTTAAGTTTTGTATGCCAACATAGCCCTGCATAGTGCTAGGTGTATTATTTGGTCTTAATTCCTGCTAGCTTGAGTATTTCTTCATTGCATGGTTTGACCTATTTCACGCATGTTGCATTTTGCTTGAGTTCTACATTAGCATTTGGCCACAGCTTCTGGTACCCATACACAAGGAAATGAAAACAGCTCTTTCCCATGCTGAAATAAGGGGATTTCCAGTTGAACTATGCTGCATTAGCCAAGTTTAACACCAATACAAGAGGAGGATGAGACAAAGAGTCCATCATTTGTTACACAAACATTCTTTTAATGCCATCCCTGAGACAGCATGCATTAGTAAACTCTATTCTGTGGATACAGAGCAATTTTGTACACATACATTTTTTCAGTTTGAATACAAAGAATGGGAATTTATGGTTTTATTTCTGAAAATTTCATTCTTCAAGGTGATAATATGACATTATATTTTCAAGGAAGACTGCCTTTTTTCGATATGACTGTTGAGTGGTCATATAACTTTTATCCCTGTAGCTTCAAAAATAAATTTAATGAAATATTTTTGTGAGGAGAAAACATAAAAGGCTATGGTTAAATTCCACTTTTCCTGTAAGAATCTTGGCAGACAAAAAAATGGAAGTAATTTCTTTCTTCTAAATGCATCAGTCTGGGTTAATAAAAAAAATATATCTTTAAGCATTAAATTTGATTACATCACTTGTCTTTTTTTTATATAATACATGAATTGCTATATAAGAACAGTAGGATCTGAGTCCAGTTTTTGTTTGGCTTGAACTGCTCTTGAAACTAATGTAAGTTTTCACAAATCCGCCAGTTGTCCTACACAGGCATGTGTTTAGGTCCCTGAGTGTGCATAGATTTTGAAACTCAGAAAATATATAAAATTCAGTCTTCAAATATTAATCACTGTTTAATCCTGGTTTCAAATAATTTTTCTTAGACATTTTCCCATTGTGCCATCACTGAAAAGTTTAAGACTGCAACCTGGTAAAATGGCTTTCAATGCTCATGAATCAATGAAAGAAATATGGTCTTTCTCTCTTTTTTGCTTAATGGCTTGTATCTTTTATCTTGTCACATAGTTCAATGGCATAGAATTACAATAAATTAGTTTTGCAATTATCAAACTCTTCAACTTCTCTTTGGCATTTAACGAACCGCAGAATCTGTTTATTGCTTCATATACTTTGCCATTATGAATATTAGCCTTTAATTAACTGGAACTCTAATCTTAATCTTTCTCACTGTATTGCAATGAAACATTTTTATTAGCTTGAAGAAGATAGTATTTGTTACTATTTTTCCAATAAATGGAATACTTTCAGAATGACCTTTTTATCAGTAATAATATAAAATGTAAGAAGGCAAAACTCATTATACCAAAGAAAAGCATTGTCTGATTACTTTTTGTGTATTTCACTAAGCGACATAAAATCACTGAGAAGCCTGAGAGAGACCTATAGAGATCACGTGGTCCAGGCTTAGATCAGGAATTGCAGAAAAGTAAGAGGAAGTCATACACATAAACTTTTCCTCAGGCAGACTGTGCACAGCTAGAATGACCCAAAGCGGTGTCTGCATTAGAGAATAGTGCTCTGTAGTGGTCTCCCTAGTAATGAAGACTGGAAGAAAAGAAACAGTTTGCAAAAGGTAAGCAGTACTGGCTCAGTGCCGCCTAGGTTTGTCAGATACAGATGAAACAAGTTGTCTTCATGAAATAAAGGAGAGCAAAAGTACTCCTCAGTCATGCAACATTACTGTATCTTCAATTTAGGGTTAATTCCACTGTCTTCCTCATTGCTGATATTTCTTTGTTCTAGACAGACATTAGGCTCATTCCTGTCTTACTCATTTCATTGCTTTGAAGTCAGTTGCTCTTCCAGGTGTTTAAAGGTCTCTGTACCTTTTGCAGACCAATCTGACAAGAAAAGCATCTTTAAGACAAGGGGAAAACAACAACTCTGTCTGTTGAGACTATTTTCAAGTATTTGGTATGCTGCTGCTTCTCCAGCTATACATAGTACTTTAGTAGTTATACAGTTCAAGATGTATTAGGAGGGTAAAAAATTCCATGTTGAAGTGGAGACATTAATGGCATGTAACATTGACATGAGAGATATGATAATAGATGAAATTTATTAATGTAACTTCTTAATATTTGGTTTCATATATAACCTTATTTAATATTTTCATTGAAAAAAATCAGGATTGTGTAATGAAATTTATAGCTGACATAATGTTTGGAGTTGTTATTAAAATAGATGAAGATGATGGTGTGACACAGAAGTGGAAGCCTTTGAGAACTGGTGTAATAGAAATGGCATTAAATATTATAGTACTACAAAGTACAACATAATGTACCTAAAACGGTCGCAAGAAATGATATTATTAACATTGAGCTCATCATCGGGAAAAGATAGTTGCTGTAGCCGTTAATCAATGGATAACTATGAGATGCCAGTGTAATATTGCCATGAGAGACTAAATGTAAGGCTGAGAGATCTACCAAACACAAAGACTGTATCACATGAAAAATACTCATTGTATTTATGATTACTGATAATAAGGATTTAGTCCACCTGAATGGATTTCTTTTTCAGCAATTTTTCCAGTCACACCTTGAATGTACAGAAACTTTTAGTATTTCCAATACTGACTTTTGGCCAGGAGTTCCATAAATCCACTATTTGCTGCATGAATACATAACTACTTTTGTTTGTTCCAAACTTCTTACTAACTAGATTTTTTTAATGTCCCATGCTTGTACTGAAGGTGATAGTGGAAAATCTGTCCTTATCATCTTTTCCATAATGTTGTGATTTTATAGTTCTTTGTTTTATTCCTCCATAGTATTCATTTTCCCCCTTTATTCTGTTATTGTGAAAGCCATTCCATACCCTCAGTCATTATCCTCTTCTGAACCTTTTCTAATTCTACCATACCTTTTTTTGTGATGGCAGCTCAGAGTAGATATACTACGTAAGATGGAACTTCTAAGCCTTCATGTAAGGACAATGCACAACAGAATGGCTTTGCTACCAAGATAATTTTTGTCCTTCCAGCATCTTTGCTCCTGGATAAGAATAGGAAGAAATTTAATTAACATAAACATATTTTCTAGAAAATTTCTAAAGTGAAGTAGGAAAAGGCTCATAGCAAATTTACTAACGTGAATTGGGAAGAAGAGCATGTTTGGTATCAGAGAAGATGTAATTTGGGATTGCACTAGCTACCTCTAATGATGATAATCTGCTAGAAATAACTCAGATTATATCTCATGTAATCAAGACAACGTGTTCTTTATCAATAATTTACGTTAAAATCTAGCAGTGACCTCTAATATTGTACAGAAAATAATTTTTTAAAGGATGTGTGAAAGACCTGTTTGTGAAAAATATACAAAAGTACAAAGGTGCTTTTCCAGTGGCCTCAAAGCAAGGTGACTCTGAGACTTGCCTCAAATGAAAAGATAAACCAAAATCAACCCATAAAAAAACAAGTGAAAGTACTTATACTGATGGCATAGAAAAAATTGTTCCTCTGCAGAACAGCAAATGAAGATTTATTTGCATTGTTTAGAAATGCTTTTCTTGGAGTATTACTTTCAACTGCTGCAGATGTGTTTACTAAGCAAAGTTACAGCTGTGCGTATCAAATCTATTTTCACTGGACATGGTCTATCAGGGACAGAAATATGCAACAATAGGTCAGAGTTTAGTAGCCCTATTTGAAGCAATTAATGGGAAAGTAGAGTGTAGGCATATCACTAGGAGACCTCTCTACCTTGGCCAGTAGAAAATTATGTGAAAACACTTTGGGGGAAAAAAGTGCCAAGTCAAATTTACATCTGTGATTAGCAGAGTTAAATTATAGTATAGCCCAAGTGAAACAGAGGATGTTACAAGTTTGCAATCTGTTCACTGGAAAGCTGAATGTCTGTACTGCTAAACTAATGTAAGGATCACTGAAGACAAATAGAACAAGAAATATGATATGATTTATGATCATTGAAGGTCTCACCTTTTTTTTGAAAATGAAACATTCTAGCAAATCACAACAGCATTTTTGACAAAATAAACATGCAGATAATTGTAGGAAGTTCTTATCCCAGCTGCACAGCTAGAGAGTTTTTCAGTGAAGAATCAGTTGTCAAGGACATTTGAGATTAGTTTAGCTCTCTTAGACTCTTTTAGTATTTGAGATTAGCTTTGTTAATTAGCTTAAACAACAGATTTTTTATAAGTGCTTGAAATTCTCTAATCATACTGCCAATTGTTAGTTGCTGTTACTACCATGTTTGTCTGAGAAAAAGGTTCCAGCATGAGCATTTTGGAATTGGACTGTCATTCAGACTATGCCATACACTAAAACAGCAATGGCTCAGATAAGTAACTAAGTGGAGCTAAATCAAATTTCCTCACAGGCAGACAAGAGAGGTCTGAGCAAAAGACCTTCATTCTTTCCAGGGCTTCAGCCATCAATACTGAAGGACTAGAAGTCATATGAAAGTCGTATGAAGTCCATAGCATTCAGGGAAGGGATATACTAAAAGAGGTTACCTAATTTCATTACCTAAAGACTAGAGAAAAACAGTGGAATGTGCAAACAGTAATATTAGTTGGAAATCAAGTCAAATTACTTCTAGAAAGAAACAGAAAAAGGACAAATACTTAATTTTCCAACAACTCATACTATGTAATGTCAATACCTTCTTTTTGGTGTTTTATTTTTGCTTAAAAATCCTATGATAATGAAGAGATCTACTTTAAAATATAACCAGTTTATATGGGACAATCTGAAAGTAGCAAAAAAAAAAAAAAAAAAAAAGCAGTTAACAAAACCTGTAGATCATTACGAAAGTGTACTTTCAAAGAAGTGAAGTATAGCGTGTGAAAAAGAAAGCAAACAATAACTTGGGAGACCAGTATTTTTCTTCTTTTGTATCTTTTTTAAGCCAGGCTTTATGCTTTTTCTAAAACTATGTAACCAGTAAACTGTGGGTTTTTTTGTTTTGTTTGGCTTTTTTCTTTTTAAGGTAAGAGGGCCCCCACCTGCAGGATCAGTAAAACGAAGACCAGCAAAACGCACAGCTTTTCGCAAGTTTTATGAGAGAGGAGACTTTCCAATTGCTGTTGATCATGGCCATGTAGGAAACAAAATCGCCTGGAAGGTAAGTCCTGGCACAGCTGTGACAACCAGCTGAGCTTATTGAAGTGACATCTCTCATTGTCAAACAGAGTTAGTGTGCAAGTAAATACACTGAAATAATTTCTTAGCAAATGGAAGATGGTAGGAAAGTCATTAGAGACAGGCCCCTGAGTCAGCTGTCTGCCTTGGCTAACAATTAAATTATATGCTGCAAAAAGAAAGATGACAGAGTTGCTTTGCCTTAGAGAATTGTCTCCTGCCCAATTCATCTCTATTTTTATGAGGACTTGGCAATGCAGCCTGTTTCAGGCGGTCCATCAAATGATGGAAGTGGCTGGATACAGTGAGCAGCAGCCATTTATCTCCCCCAGATTTCACCTTCCTGCAGGACACTTCCAAATAGAAGCTTTAATTACCTAAATGGATAGGTCAAGATTGCCTGCTCCCTGAAAATGCAGAGCAGAATACAAACGAAGGCAGATTCTCATTCCACGGCTGTACTCTCAGACTCCAGCATATGTCAGACAGCGTAATCGCTGTCATACGTGCCTCTGTTACAGGCTGACCTCCACTGCTGAAACCATTACAGCTCCAACATTTCTCTGACAAAAGGTTAATTGGCTTCAAAATAAATGTATCGCCTAATGACTCCATTCTAATGCGGCTGTGTTTCTCTCTAAAATGCTTGGTGATATTATTTGTAAAACTTGCCAATCTTCTAGGTAACTACTGCAGACTTTTAAATTTAATTTAAAAAATGAATGCTGATCTTTAACCTTCTCCTACTATTTAATTATTTTGGTTATCATGAATTACTTTATTTTTTGTCTTATTTATTGGACTAGAATAAGATTTTGCTGGAAGCAGTGATAATTACAGAAAATGAACATGATATGCACGAGCAAAATGTGTCAGATTTGTAGAACATTTTAAATTGTTCATGTCAAAAACACGATACAAAATTTAAATGCAAAGCCATGTTAAGTCAACACGAAAAGGAGGGATTTTACAATCTTATAACTGATTCTGCTTGTAATGAAGCCAACACAATTAGCTCTGTAATGTGGTAAGTAGTACAATATCTGATAGTAACAGAAATTTTAAGATAGCTCCTTTGCTTACTGAAATACAGAAGAAAGATTTGTGCTACTATTTTGTTGCCTGTAGCAGTTTTGAATCAGCACAAAGAACAATTAATAGTTCTTGCAGCAAAAGGAATCTCTGTCCCAAAAGACTTTACTCATAATCGACATGAGATTCCAGTGCAATTGGGCTTTAGGCAACACTAGAAATTCCCTTGCTGGACTAAAACTCAGACCTACAACTTAAGCCTGCACTCTGATCTTTCATCACCAGGTAAGACTCAAAAGTGATCTTCAAACAACTGCAAAAAAATCTGCACAATTTAGTTTTTATCTTGAGGCTTTGTAATTTCTAATTTTTCAAAACCAAACTGAGAGATACAGAAATACTACTGGACCAGCATTCCACTAGATGATGCTAGTGACTGCTTAGTTGACTTAGGACATGAGGAAATAATGAAGCTGCATGAGAAGTTCAGACATTAGCAAAAGGTTTTTCATTGAGAGGGTGGTTGGTCTCTGGTTGGTCAGCACCTAGCTTGTTAGTTTCTGGATGATGCTCTTAGTCAAATGATTTAGATTTAGGTAGTCCTGTGAGGAGAAAGGAGTTGTATTTGATGATCCTTATGGGTTACTTCCAACTTGCTAACTTAACTACAAGCCTTCCAGCCACAGATGGAATGCTAGATGCATGCTAAAGCGTTCCTCTATCTGACAGTTTTAATTATTTGAAAATATACTACTGTGAAAAATCACAACAGCAGTCTCTAGCCAAAGATCCAGTTTATATCTTTTCTTAACACAATTTGCATTCTTACAGACATAATGTCCACCTGCTGCAGTAAAACCCTGGCTTTTAGCTAGTGCAGTGTAGGACTGAGATGTCATGCAAGAGGGTTTTTTGCTGTTCTGCTAATTCTGCTTTCTTCTCAAAAAAAAATCAGAGCTTCAGCATGAATGCAAGTAAGCAGTACAGTAATGGACTAGTCCATTCCTATTTTAGTGCATGTTCAGATCCAACCTTATGTCCCTTATTCCATGCCACTCGATTTAGTCACAAATCAATCCCAACTGAGTTCTGTGGCAGACACTTAAGAAAACAATACTGAGGTAGTAAAGTTACTTGAGGCTATTGTTTAGTTTGACATGCAACCATCATTTGATTATTGTGCAGTTTAAGTAGATGAAGCAGGCAAACTGGCATTTTCCAGTTCAAACATTGCATTAGATACCTTCTGAAGTCTTAGAAGAAGAAGTCTTGCTCAGAGCTGCAAAAGGGTGAGACTGTTGTTCATCATTAGCTGATATTTAAAGGTACAGATAAACTAAGGTCTGTATTTTTTGCTTGTTTTAAGGATATAGTTGCACTACCCAAAAGACATCTGATGGCTAATTTTCATCAGTTCATAATATTTAACTGTATATCTGATTTTAGTAATATATTTTACTCAATACTGCTTAAATTCATGACAATTTAAAAGATATTTTACTAATGGAATGTGTCTAGGCAAATAAGAGCTTGGCTGAACTATACTTATTTGGACAAACCTTGATCAAGTGGAAGGATAAAAAAAAGAAATAAATTGTAACAGTGACATTTTAATCCTGCTATAATTGTACAATTTCAGTGTTTTATTTTGAGAGAGGTTTTTTTTGGTCTGTTTAGTTATAATATATGTCATGGTTCATTTCACTCTTGTTAGTTTGTCTATCAAGTGGTGCATGAGAGAAAATGCAGGAGGGTCTCAGAAACATGATTTTTACTGACAAAGGAAAATACTACAGGGTTTTGTTCTTTCTTACAAAATACAGCTGTATTTTGTTTGCTTCTTTCTTTGTTTTTATAATTACTGTAACAAAACTGTAATTTTCAGACATGAATTTTTTTTAAAACACTTTGAACACTTGTTCAGTATATTGTCATTCTGTGGACAGAATGCAGTCATTTTCAGCCAGAACAGGAGAATCTGAAATGCTTTAATATACATGAATTGTATTTGGTTAATATGTATCAAAAAATACACATAAATGACCCTTGATATTGTGACAGTTCTGCATATCTATAATTTTAAGCCAATGATTAATTACCTGTAAGGTCTGGCTATGCATAACTGTGGTTGTTGACCTAGAAAAATATAAATTTAAACTTCAGGAACTGTGTAGAACTATTTCTGGGTAACTGAATATGTTGAATATTTAATTATGAAATAATAGTGCTTTGCTGTTGTTACATAGCCTAATGGTTTCCAAAATGCACTAAATTTAGAAAGAGGCATTCTTGCTCCAAATTAATCCTAAGCATAAACAAGATGAAACTCTGCAGATAAACCATGGTGTTTACCTTGGTGTCTTTTAGTAAAAAAAAGGGACCAAAGCAAATTAGCTCTCACTAGAGGACCATTATAGCAAGATGTGTTCCTGGTGAATTCTCAGACTAAGTCTTTAAGTGTAGATAGGCACCTCTTCGAATATTTCTGTAATGCTGTCATTCTTATTGGTAAGTTTTACTATTGTTGCATGTTTAAATAAACCTGTTCCAACCTAATGGAAGAAAAAATGTCAAAAGATGATATACATTTACAACATACTATGTACAAGGAAATCGAACCTGGTTTTAAAGAATACCATCCAGAAGGAAAAAAAAAAGGATCAAAAAAACTCTGATAATGCCAAAGCAAAATTATGTGGTTCTAGAGGATATAGTTGCATTTATTTCTAAAAGAAGAAGAAATGATTGTCTTGAAGAAGAAGAAACATCTTGTCCTGATGTTTGTTTTCAAATAGGAAGAAAAGTTGTTCTTTTGGCCTTTTAAAAAAAATGAATATAGAGAATGACTTGTTAATTATCTCTGGGAAAACAAGACATAACTTGCTACACAAATTTCTGCTTGATTGTAATTAAGAAAAAAATTTCAAAATTAATTCCAGACTTTTCATCCCCATTCAGTGGATGTACCAGCAGTCAGTGAATCTTTGCTAAATGGCATACACTCAATATAACATTTTAATATCTAATTTGAAGCCTTTGTTTTTACCCTTGCTCAGTAGTCAAAAATAGAACTGTATATATATCAGTGCCTTAAAATTTCTGCAAATATTTAATGCTTATGTTTCTTTTATAAAGTAGTTTTTAAGATCTGAAAATAAACAACTTCTTTGGTTGATTTATTGAACAAATGTTCAAAGGTCTTTCCAAATATGAAGCATTTGATATTTCCCACTAAGAGAGGATGAATAATAATGATATGGTTTGAAAAATATTTCTAAAGTGTATTAAACATAAAACTTAGTAACATACATTGTTGTTAATTTAGAGTTAGATAACATTAGAAAGTGATCTTTATATCAGAAGAATGTACTAAAATATTTGTAAGTTTTGACTATTTTTGTGGGATGCCACAGTTCTTTCTCAGCTTCTGTATATTGCAATTTTATTTCAAAATGTATTAATACATTCTTTTGCACAATCTCATACCAAGCTATGAATAATAAAAGCTCATAGTTCAGGTCTGAAAAGGACTTCCATTTTTAGATATATGATCTTGAATTAAAAAAGGTCAGAATGCAATTAAACCTTTGACTAAAAAAGTTGATAAAACCAAGAAAGTATTTCTGAATTATAAAGTATGTGTTTGAAATGCAGTCTCTCTGTATCAAACGAAAGTCATCAGAATGTTTGAAAATTATTTTTTAGGGAGTAGAGTTAATTATGCAAGTCATTATGCAGGGGTAAAAAAGGCTTCTATTCTTCAAAAGAATTGTAGCAATTTCAGAGAAAAGAAAACCAAATTCAGCAAGTCAGACTTTTAAAGCAAAATGTCAACATGAACATGATTTCCATATTTTGGGGTTTATGAGTTTTTTTCCCAGAGTATTTATGTCACTAAGGATATGACTTCTGCCATTTTAGTTTCTCTTCATCTCCTCTTTCCTACACAGTTAATTTTTTATTTTCAGGAGCTAGTATAACCTATGATAGCAAAATGATTTCTTTGTGATAGAAACTAAATGCAGTGGCGGAAGAAAGTGATCTGCCTTCAACATCATGAATTTGGAAGGTGCATACACTTTTTGCTTTCACCTACTACCTACTAAAGGTTGTTTTTAGTAGTAGCAACTACAAATAATTTGAACTTTCCATAGAATCACAATTTTTATTAGTATACTAGTTTACATCAAATTCTGAACTGCTATGATTAAGCTGGTCCCTAAAGTTCAAATCCCCAAATAAATTAATAGTAATTGGATGGAGCTCATTTACACTACAGGATGACCCCATTATTATACTGTCATCTTGCAATTTTTGTAATTCAAGAAGTTGAGGGGTTTTAAGCTTATTGCCATCTAAAGGGGAAGTTTAACCTTGCTTCACCTCTTCTACTCTCTATTTCTAAAGCATACTTGACACTGGCACTGACATTTATCAGAGCCCTCTGTGAGCAATTTTATCTCACTAACTCAGGAAAAGAAGGTGGGTGTGTTTTTTCTTGATAAGCAACATGTTCATAGTCCTGGAAACTTTGATTATACGACAATCCATGAGTGCTAATGCTGTGTGTTGGTGAAGAAGAGAGAAACAGTAGTGAAGTGCAGTGAAAAATGTGAGAGAGCTCAGGAATTTCAAAACTTTTTCTTTCAGCTGTGAAGAACTGCTAGATTAGTTTAGCTGTTCGTGGAATTGCAGCCTCAGATATCTGAAAGCAAAGAGAACAAACTCTTGTGAAAAATAATATTTCTAAAAATTTATTTTCAGATAGAGACATATTTTTTCAGCTTCCATTTTTTGTTAAACTGTATTTAATATCTTCTTAGTAAAAGATGTTGAGAGGACACAGTAAAAAACCTGGGAAATCCTCCACAATTGTTGTCATGCAGAATGAAAGCTTTTTGCAAGATTATGTAGAAGGAGGAATGGTCATGTATCATGCGTAGACACAGTCAGTACATCATGGTGTTAGTTTATATTTTGTTTAATGTCTTCTTTAGTGTTTTAAGCAATAGTTCCGTTTTGTGGTGCATTTGA
Source organism: Vireo altiloquus (assembly GCA_013396875.1). Lineage (NCBI taxonomy): Eukaryota > Metazoa > Chordata > Aves > Passeriformes > Vireonidae > Vireo > Vireo altiloquus. The sequence continues at coordinate 473,461 of VZRF01006704.1, forward strand.
CCTCTGTTTATTTTTCCCAGAGGACTCTTTTTAAAAAATCATTTCAGTGATCCTTTACAAGCCTACCTCCAATACAAGTGTATAGCTATAACAGAAAATTACAGTGTGGATTCCAAAAAAGACAACTGAAAGCAAGAATTTATTAAGCCAGAAATAATGCATAATAATTTAGAGAAACTAGAAGTATGAATTGAGGTGAAAAAGTAAAGTCTTGAAGAAGCAAATTTTAAATGCTGCCTGTGGGAAAAAACCCCCACAATTGTATTAACAGATGTAGTGTAAAGGAATAGTTTGGAAATTTTTTTTTTATTTTAAAGGGAAGTAAAACCCTCAGTTTTCTATGAAGATAGTAATATATCAAACTGTGTGGCATGGTAGCAAGAAAGAAGTATTCAGCTTTAAACAAAAAATAGCAATAGCTCAGTTTCATCATCTTAAGTCGGAAGTTATTAATAATATGTATGCTATGACTTACTGAAGTAAGTACAAGCAAATACTGTGCATAAACAGTTGTGTTTAGACAAATGACATTCATCATTCTTTACGGCTGTGGTATTAGTATCCAACTAATCACTATCAGAAGTGTTGTCTTGGCTGATGTGCATGAGACTTTTTCTTAGAGATTGTTAAAAATTGCCATCACAAGACTGTTCTAGTTTTGGTTTTTAAAATGCAGAATACTAAGAAATAGGCACATCCTAATGACTATGACCTGGTTTTCATTTAATAAAAACTCCTTTAAATTTCTTGAGCAATGTTATGTAGTATTATACATATGCCCACTCTACAACCATAGGTCATACAAAGAGAGAATAAATGCAATACATTTTCTAGCAAATAAAACAACGAAATTTCCATTGACTGCAATAGAATGGGATCCTTATTGCCAGATGTAAATGTTATCCTGTCCCTTTTTCTCCCTATGATATTAAAAATTTTCCTATGATCTATTAAGTTTTTAGTTGATAATGCTCACAGGAATCCAGTTTTGATCAACTATCATATAATCATGGAATCATACAATTCTCAATGATCATCTAGTGCAACCTTTCTTGGCAAAAGCACAGTCTAGCCAAGATGGCCAGCAGCCTGCCCATCTAGAAATTATAAAGGCTAAGACAATTGGGATTTTTCAGCCTGGAAAAGAGGAGGTTTCAGGACGGCTTAATTGTAGCCTTTCAGTAACTGAAGGGAGCCTACAAGAGAGATGGAGAGAGATTTTTACAAGGGCATGTAGTGACACGACAAGGGGGAATGTCTTTAAACTGACAGAGAGTAAGTGTAGATTAGATGTTGAGAAGAAATTCTCTACTGTGGGACCGGTGAGGCCCTGCAACAGTTTGTCCAGAGAATTTGTGGTTGCCCTTTCCCTGGAAGTGTTCAAGGCCAGACTGAGCAACTTATGGTGTGATCTTACCTTACCTTAGGGAGGGTATCCCTGCCCACAGTGAAGGGGTTGGAGCCAGGTGATCTTTAAGGTCCCTTCCAACATAGATCATTCTATGATTCTATGATAATGTCTCAAGTTATGAAAGTTCTAGAATTTATCATCATCCTTTTTAACAACTGTGAATTTAAATCTCTGTCTTAAGTCTAAGGAAGTGTTAGATTTGATCTAATTACATTTGTATTCAACAATGTGTTAATTTTATATTTATATGCAATAGGTTTGTGGTTGGATTTTTTTCAAAAGTCACTATATATCTAGCATTTTATGTGATATGTCTAAATTTAATCATCTTTCAGTTTAATCATTTACTGACTAAAACAGGGTACCAAGCTGATGTCCATCAATTAAGGCAACATTTTATAAGTTGATGTGTAACTCTGGGTACTTCCAGTTTCCATTCCATGGGACATATAGTGACAGAAAGTATTGGAACAATAAATTTCTCAAGTTTGAAATTTCTGTGTGGATTTGATCCCACCTCTAATAACACTGATTCCAAATAAATTTATCATATTCAAATCTTACTTTTCAAAAGCACAAGGCTAGATTTAATTTTCTGTTGAAATAATTTCTTAATAATAGTTAGGTCTTAGAAGAAATGTGAGATGTTAGAGATTTAAAAAAGAATCTTATCAAAATGCTACTGCAAAACCCTGTAGCAAAACACTATGTTTTTATGAAATCATATAAAAATCATTGTGACTATTTCAGTACTTACCAACATTCAGATTGGTTGATTTTACTTCGCACAAATACACCTAGTGTTTGTGTTGAAACACTGAGGTATGCCACATTATGAATTAGAGGTTATCCAATGCAATCCCTCCTTTTTACCATTTGTGGCTCATGAGTAATGTGATTGTAAAATGTAATTCTTTCTAGAATTAAATTTTTTACAGTCCTTTAGTCCTTTCCATTTCTTTCATATTTATAATTTATTAATTTAACAAAATTTCTCTTTTCTCTGTGCTCAGAAAATGTAGCATGTTTTTTAAAAGTATGACAAGTCTGTTTACTTAACACTTGAATAATATGTTTTCCTTGAGAAGTAAAGGTTATCCTACAAATGTGTGAGACCTCTTTTCTTTTAAAAACATCAATGCTGAATCTGGGGACTAGTGTTGAGATGGAGTCCAAAAAAGCCTTGCAAAGAATAGTGACAGTTTACCTGATTCCTATAGCACACGGCAGACATANCTGAAGTAAGTACAAGCAAATACTGTGCATAAACAGTTGTGTTTAGACAAATGACATTCATCATTCTTTACGGCTGTGGTATTAGTATCCAACTAATCACTATCAGAAGTGTTGTCTTGGCTGATGTGCATGAGACTTTTTCTTAGAGATTGTTAAAAATTGCCATCACAAGACTGTTCTAGTTTTGGTTTTTAAAATGCAGAATACTAAGAAATAGGCACATCCTAATGACTATGACCTGGTTTTCATTTAATAAAAACTCCTTTAAATTTCTTGAGCAATGTTATGTAGTATTATACATATGCCCACTCTACAACCATAGGTCATACAAAGAGAGAATAAATGCAATACATTTTCTAGCAAATAAAACAACGAAATTTCCATTGACTGCAATAGAATGGGATCCTTATTGCCAGATGTAAATGTTATCCTGTCCCTTTTTCTCCCTATGATATTAAAAATTTTCCTATGATCTATTAAGTTTTTAGTTGATAATGCTCACAGGAATCCAGTTTTGATCAACTATCATATAATCATGGAATCATACAATTCTCAATGATCATCTAGTGCAACCTTTCTTGGCAAAAGCACAGTCTAGCCAAGATGGCCAGCAGCCTGCCCATCTAGAAATTATAAAGGCTAAGACAATTGGGATTTTTCAGCCTGGAAAAGAGGAGGTTTCAGGACGGCTTAATTGTAGCCTTTCAGTAACTGAAGGGAGCCTACAAGAGAGATGGAGAGAGATTTTTACAAGGGCATGTAGTGACACGACAAGGGGGAATGACTTTAAACTGACAGAGAGTAAGTGTAGATTAGATGTTGAGAAGAAATTCTCTACTGTGGGACCGGTGAGGCCCTGCAACAGTTTGTCCAGAGAATTTGTGGTTGCCCTTTCCCTGGAAGTGTTCAAGGCCAGACTGAGCAACTTATGGTGTGATCTTACCTTACCTTAGGGAGGGTATCCCTGCCCACAGTGAAGGGGTTGGAGCCAGGTGATCTTTAAGGTCCCTTCCAACATAGATCATTCTATGATTCTATGATAATGTCTCAAGTTATGAAAGTTCTAGAATTTATCATCATCCTTTTTAACAACTGTGAATTTAAATCTCTGTCTTAAGTCTAAGGAAGTGTTAGATTTGATCTAATTACATTTGTATTCAACAATGTGTTAATTTTATATTTATATGCAATAGGTTTGTGGTTGGATTTTTTTCAAAAGTCACTATATATCTAGCATTTTATGTGATATGTCTAAATTTAATCATCTTTCAGTTTAATCATTTACTGACTAAAACAGGGTACCAAGCTGATGTCCATCAATTAAGGCAACATTTTGTAAGTTGATGTGTAACTCTGGGTACTTCCAGTTTCCATTCCATGGGACATATAGTGACAGAAAGTATTGGAACAATAAATTTCTCAAGTTTGAAATTTCTGTGTGGATTTGATCCCACCTCTAATAACACTGATTCCAAATAAATTTATCATATTCAAATCTTACTTTTCAAAAGCACAAGGCTAGATTTAATTTTCTGTTGAAATAATTTCTTAATAATAGTTAGGTCTTAGAAGAAATGTGAGATGTTAGAGATTTAAAAAAGAATCTTATCAAAATGCTACTGCAAAACCCTGTAGCAAAACACTATGTTTTTATGAAATCATATAAAAATCATTGTGACTATTTCAGTACTTACCAACATTCAGATTGGTTGATTTTACTTCGCACAAATACACCTAGTGTTTGTGTTGAAACACTGAGGTATGCCACATTATGAATTAGAGGTTATCCAATGCAATCCCTCCTTTTTACCATTTGTGGCTCATGAGTAATGTGATTGTAAAATGTAATTCTTTCTAGAATTAAATTTTTTACAGTCCTTTAGTCCTTTCCATTTCTTTCATATTTATAATTTATTAATTTAACAAAATTTCTCTTTTCTCTGTGCTCAGAAAATGTAGCATGTTTTTTAAAAGTATGACAAGTCTGTTTACTTAACACTTGAATAATATGTTTTCCTTGAGAAGTAAAGGTTATCCTACAAATGTGTGAGACCTCTTTTCTTTTAAAAACATCAATGCTGAATCTGGGGACTAGTGTTGAGATGGAGTCCAAAAAAGCCTTGCAAAGAATAGTGACAGTTTACCTGATTCCTATAGCACACGGCAGACATATTTCATTCATTGATTCCTCTGTGGCTAATTAATAGTTGCAACTTATCCCAGGATTCTAGAAAACAGTAATGATGTGGCAGTTAATTTACTGTTCCTTTTTCCCTGAATACACAATTAAAGCCTTTCCTATATTTGATGTAATTTGCCATCTCTTTAAAGTGTATGGAATGAAAACTCAGTCATGTATCAGGAATAACTTTAATTTAAATTTGCTAAATGACCTCTGAAAGCTAGATGAAAGATTTTCTGCTGAATGGGCCGGTGCTCCCTGCCTGTATAATTTATGTGAGAAATTAGTGTGAATGGTTCACTTTTATGGAGCAGTGCTGCTTGTAGTAAGCCTGCAGAAACAATTTTCCCCCAAGCCTCCATCTGTTCTTCAAACCAGGGCATATGCCATCTCATCGAGCTTGAAAGTCAACTGATTTATAGCTCCTGAAAAGTGCATAGATTGAAAAGAAAGGTTGACTGCTGCTATGTGACAATGATTTGCTAGGTACTCGGATAAAGACAATTCATGCTACTATGGACTCCAAAGGACACAAGTGGTGGTGTAAGCTTTGGTAATTGGTAAATTGATATGTAGGACAAAAACCAAATTGCTCCTCCTCCTTCAGGTAAGCAGATACCTTTCTTCTTAAAGATGGAAGCATTTTAGAATAGGTAATATAAACAAGACTTCTTGTTATACTTTTTAAATTCAGGCAGAGTAAGCTTTTCCTGGCTAGAAAGGTTGCCATCTAGAAGTGCCAGGGCTTGTTCCACTTTAAGCTACAAGCAGAAACATCTGTCTTTAGAAGTGCATCTTGTTTTTTTGTCAGAAAGTTTTGTTCAGTGCCACAAACATAGCACTGATGAATTTTCTCTATTTACCCTGAAGGTGATTTCTGAGTCCTGTACAATTAATGGATGACTTGTTCTCTGGCCATTAGTTATCAGCCTTCCTCCTTTTACCCAAATATTGCAGAGTTCTCTGGCAAGTGACAAAACAAATGGAATTGACAACATAAAAATCGATGTGTGTTTGATGTTTTCATTTCTAGTAGTCATATACTGTGACCATTCTGCTTTGAGGCTCAGATACTGAATAATTTCTTCAACTACTTTTTCTTATCAATTCTGATATTTTAATTATCATTTCAGGTAACAAATGGCGTAGAGGTAAGTGTATTTTTTATTTAAGAAAGAAATGTAGAAATTATACAGTCTTTCAGTATGAAAATTTGAAGTAGATTTTGAAAAACACAAAGGTGTAGCGTAAAAGGTTTATGTGAATAGCAGCAAGAGTCATCCTCTACAATTATGAACTGTGAAGGGTTTGTCTTCATGGGGTTGGTTATTCATGAGGATAACTCAGCAGGGTCTGGTTTAAGTAAATAATGCCTTTCACATATTTTCTTATTAAGTAAGTGTGTCATTGGACAGAAATCATTTGGATTAAGATTTATGAAAACTTCCTAAAACAGCAAGACCTAAATTTTACAGTTTTTTTTTTCTTTCCCTAAATTCACTCATCCTTTGAAAGTTGTTGACAACTTGGTTTGATGAAATATAAATTTGGCATGAAAGAGATCTGTTTCTGCAAATATTTAAGCATGCACTTAATGCCTTGTGATTAAACCCACTGAAGCAAAACTTTTGCTTCACTGTGTAGCAGTGGTGTGAGATGTCCCTCTACAATGAGAAAAAGATATTTTCATTTGTTTCTTTTCAATCATAATGATGTAACTTCCTTAAGAAGTGCTAGTTTCAAATTAGTATTATTGCATGTTTAAGACACTGAAGATCTTAAAAATTCAGGTAATTTAAAAATGTCTGATAAAATATCTCTTAAGATGATTGAATTACACGTTTTATGAAAAAAAAAGAAGACTGAGTCTATATTTACATTTCAAATAGCACTATGAATTTTTGACAGTAATAGTAGCATGTAGTAGTTTATCAGAGCAAAAATAAAATATCTTAAATATTTAAATGAGATAGTTCCTCTTGGCTTTCAGCATTGCACATTGATGCTCAGGAAACAGGCAATTGTGGGGAATTATAAATACTGCAGTTGTACTAAGTGACAGAATCTGTAGGTTGCTAGTATGCTCTACTGTGGCTTCCTTTAATACCATGCAAAAAAATGTGTTTGGTTTTAAAGCTATGTAGTCTCTCTGCACTGAAAAAATTTAAATAGCTGTAGAACCTGGTATTATTCTTTATTTAGAATGTCAGAGTTAAACCCCTCAGTAACCTAATTGGCACATTACATTTAAAAATAATTAATTTAAATCTCATGCATTGTTTTAAAATTAATATTATATTCATATATGCAGGTAAATCCATGCCTTATTTAAAGAACTATTACAAAAAGATAGACAAATGAAAATCACAAATGATAGTCTTTAAAGAGATACTAATATTCAGATGAGTATCTTCTGAGTCTATAATGAGGCTGAAAAAGGGTGTTTCTTCCAGCGTAATTGAAACTTCAGTCTGAATGCACATCTGTTTAGAAATATGAGTTCGATTGTAATGTGGTGGATCTCGTCTAATGATGAAGACTATGTGCACTGAAGTACAGTTCTGCTGTCAAAAACTAACACAGTCAATATTGCTCTGTTCTCTTCATATCCAAACAAATCCTGCTAGGGTCAGAAGCCAGTGGTGGTACACATCTCAGAATCATAAATACTTATATGAGCTTGTACAGACAGTTATATTCCCATTCTGTGCTTCTTATCTTGTCCTTTCAGGCACTTAAAAGAGGCCAGTTCAGATGGGAGACCTCTACCTTGCCTTACCATCTAATAACAGCATTGGAACCTTGCTGCTCTTATTATTCCTAGAGTGGTAGACAGGAGCCCTGGATAAAGCTCATATCTGAGGCAGAAAAATTCCTTTTAACAAAGCTTGGGCTAGAGTGTCTATTTCACACTTGAACTCAGGTGAATTTAAGTTTCCTTTGAGTTGTTGCTTACATTTTGCTTCCAGTGTGAAAGACAAAATGCATTAGCTTACCTTAGCATGATTTTTTTGCTTAGTATGTTCATAGATCAGTTCAAATGCTTGCTAAAAAAAACCCCCAAAACAACAAAAGCCAAACCACGTATAAATCAGGTGAGCACTACAGTCCTTTTTATGACTGTTCCAAAATCTAACCTTCTGTTCCTGTGCAGTAGTTTGGGTGAAACCACAAGCACTACAAATTGATACAAAAGTATACATTTGTTTGGAAATTTGTATTCCATAGTCATTAAGACTACTCCTTTTAGAGTTAAAATAAACTTGCCTGTTTGAAATTCTTGCTGCCGTACAGCTCTCAGGGGTTGATTCATTTTGAGCTCAATTAATAGTTGCAAATTCTCTAATTTAGCTGGAAATTTCTAGCTTAACCTAGAGATGAGCAAAGCTGCATTTTTGTTTTCTAGAATGAAATCTGTATTTTGTGTCTTCTTTCTGCTTTACTATTTTTCATTCCTTATATGCTTTGATGCTCTTCTGAAGAGATTGGAAAAATAAGCTGTCTCAAGCACTTCAGTAATACCACTGAATTTGTCTTTTTTTGATGAAGAGTCATGATACTATAAATCCTCCCCAAAACAAGAATTTTTTTGGTTTTTAGATGGAGTTTGTCTGATAAGGAAAAACCTTGATCTCTATTGAATTTATGCATGGATTTTTGTTAATCTTTTAACTTGAACTTACTCAAAAAAATTCCTTGACAAATTAAATCAGAAATGCATAGCATTTTATTTGCAATATATTTATCATCAACTGTGATAAATTTGATCTGTTTTTTCTGTGAGATATTAAGAGAAGGTCATAAAATTCAGTCCACCTACAACAAAAATCCTTAAACTGTGTATAACAAGTGTGGAAAGATGAAGTGAATACAACTTCCTGTTCACATTGTTCCTGATATCAGTCCATCAGGGATCTCTGGTCTCCAGACATTCGTGATAACAGAAAGCAAGGTTATGTTTATGTGTTTTTGTGTGCAGAGTTGCAGCTAATTAGGACAATAGTTTGCTCTCGAAGGAATGGAAAGTCAAACTTACATGGATTTACCACCTCAGAAGGTGATTAAGACTATCTGACTGGCTTTGCATGCAGCTGATTTCAAATGCTCATGGAATAGAATAGAATAGACTAGAATAGAATAGACTAGACTAGAATAGAATAGAATAGAATAGAATAGAATAGAATAGAATAATTTCAGTTGGAAGGGACATACCAAGATAATCCTGTCCACTGCATGACTTCCTGATGCATTAGTAAGACAAAACTGAGTAACCATCAGTAATAACAATTTGGGAGAGCAGGAGCTTCAGCCCCATCCATTTTCCCCACATAATTGTTTATTTATGCAGTAAGAATCCTGGATTATTAATCTAGGGGGGTTTTTTTTAACATAACCTAATGTGGTGATATCATCTAATATGTTGACTATCAGGTTAGAATAATCTTTCAAGAAAATCTTTCAAGAAGTGAGTTAATTTTTAGATTTGCACTAGTTGTAGCTCAAAATTCTAGTTACTGGTTAGTATTGGGTTATTTGATGAAAATTTAAAGGTAGCAAATACATGTTGGGACTGCTGGAACTGTGCTGTTCCTCTTAATCTTTTATTTTATCAAAGAGGTTTGCTGATAAGCCTTAGAATGTAAAAGTGAGTTCTCTCTAAGAGTGAAGCATGTTTTCTCTGCTTTAATAATTAATTCTGTACCCATGTATATTTCATTATAAAGTGGCAGCCTTTTATACTGCTGTTACTTCTGTAAGGATGTCAAAACTATTCCATCCTTACACAGCATAAAGGATAATGTGCACAAGCAAATTAGAATGGTTTTTCTAAGTTTTTATGTTTAAAACAATGTTTTCGTATCAGCTAAGAAATGTCTTTGCTTATATCCACCTTTGCTTATATGCACATTCTCACCTGCAGGTTATGAAATTGGTGGTAGAACAGGATAAGCCTCTAAGATATTATCTATAAAAACTACTGCCTTTTATTTCCAAATGTGTTTTTTAAAGTAGTTATGTCTGATCTGATATGATGTAATATGAAAATTATTTGATTCAGGTCTTCCATATCATACCATACATAAAAAATTTCACTAAACCAGTAGAAACTTCTATGGCCTACCAAGGACCTACCAAGAAATACTGTGTACCTGCATGGAATTATTTACAGTTGTTTAGCAACACATGGTACCTGAGTCATATTTGATGAATATTTGTTTCAGAATACTTTAAAGTACTTGATGAAGTTGTTAAATAGTTAAGTTCTTTGTTTGCAAATTCCCATCTAAGTCAATCTATCTAAATCACAGATTTAGTGGGCCAAATATCTTGTTCTAACTGCACTTACTTTTTACTGTTATTTATTTCTAACTTTAAATGCGTGTGAGGTTTTTTTCTCATAGAAATGTTTAACCTATTCTCCAATAAATGCAAAATTTTTATGAAGGATAATGACAAAGCTGTTTTCAAGACGTAAAGAAACACCTTCTAGTTGAGGTATAGTTTATACAATCACATATTTCCCCATTGCCTACAACTTTATTGATATTTCAAGAATTTAAATAAGTTCAAACCTTTCATTCTTCCTTAGCAAAAAGTGTTACATCTCTATCGTATCCAATGCTCGTCCTAGCTTTTTGTTTTGGTTCTGAGGGGTTTTTTAAGTGTCAATGTTGCTACTAGCTAGGGATGTAATAACTATTGTTCTATAATTTCTGGAACGTTATTACTTTTCCTGGTCATCAGATCTTTGGGCCAGTTGTTACTATTAATCACTGCATGAATGGTTTCTAGATCATTAACCACTCTGCAGTCCTTTCAAACTCCCACCATCTCGTTTAGTTTGTGAGTTTATTCCAGAATCTTCTGTTCCTTTTATTGGTTGGGTTAGCCTAGGCAAGAGAAAGCTAATTGAGGTCTAATTGCAGTCTTCCAGTGCCTAAAGGGGTGTTTCAGAGGAGACAGAGCCATACGCTTTCCAGCGGTGCGCAACAGAAAGCAAACAGGCAGCAGTCACAATTTGCAATAAAGAAAATTTCAGCTGGGTAGCAGAAAAATAGTTATCCGTGTTTGGGGCGGAGAATTGAATGAGATGATCTACAGAGGTCTCTTCCAAAGTAAATTATTCTGTGATTCTATGAAATTAGATGGATGAGCCTATTATTTGATATTTCTGCATTACCCTCCTTTTGAAAATGTCATAACATACTGCTGCTTAATGAATAAGACTTCCCTGTGCTTCTGAAACATAGGTGTTTTACAGGTAAAGAAAATTAAGCACAAAAATAATGGTACAGCTTTAAAAGTGTTAACAGACTTAATTTCTTATATTATATTAAAATTCCTTTAACTTAAAACCACATTTTTACCATGTGCAGAATTTATACATACATGTGTATTTTTCAGCACATACTTGGTATCACTTTCTAGCCATATCAGGTAAATTTAAAACTGCATTAATAAGATGTCTGAGATTTATGTTCATGTTCATGTCCATAACTAAATGAAAAATATAAAAACACCTCCAGCTTTAGATCCTACAGTCAACACACTAAAAGCTCTCAAACTTGTGTCAATTTAATTCTTCTTGAAGTCTTTGATATTGATGTAGCTTACCAAGGAATATCCCTTTTTCATGCAGGAAAGCCAGAAATGTTTAAAATTTGTATGATTAGTCTATTGATAATGTACAAAGTGCATTGGGCCTCTAGATTTCATGTGATTCAAATGACTAGAAGACTTTTAACAGTATCTGTCATGTAGAATCAGGTTCTAAAAGTGACTGGAGTGGACAGGCTTATCTGTTTTCTCTTTAACTTAAAAAAACTAATGAGAAAGACACTATCTAATACCTCACAAATCTCCTGCCAAGCTATTGAATACCAGAATCTAGAGGTAATATATGGAATAGTAATTACTTTATCTGACAACTATTTTGGTAACCATCAACTGGAACATCTTTCCAGCTTCTCAATGTATTTATTATGGTGCGGTGAGGAAACAGGACATTGTATTCCACATATAGCATATACATATAGGACAATATTTTTTCCTTTACTTGCTGGCCACATTCTTTTTAACGCAGCCCAGGACACAACTTGCTTTATCTTGACAGGAGTGCTACTGGCTGTTCTACCACGTGGCAATCCCCATAACCCTCGAGGGAGCAGGACTGTTACTCAGCCAGTCGGTTCCCAACATCTGCTGGTATGGGGGGTTGTTCTATCCCAGCTGCAGGACTTCTGCTTGTTGAACACCACAATGTCATTTCACATCTTGAAAGCTTCCTTGAAATTTAAGCTCTAGTATGCATTTACTCATCATTCTTAGTGTTGAGCCTTGCCTTTCACATTTTGGGGGATATAAAATGGAAATTTAAAATCCACGTCTTCTAGGAAAGTCACTAGTGACTTAAGTCTTGCTACAAAAATATCTTCTCCAAGGTCTGGTGTGGCCGTGCACACATGTACATGCATCAATAATATCAGAAAGGCAATATGTCATTTTGTAGTTAAAGAAACAAAAGATTGATTCTTTGAACCTCCCATTTCTTTATTTGTTTGTGTTTGCTGTTTTACTGTCTTTGAGTGCTTAAATATACCTATGTTCTTTCCTTCTATTAACATTTGGTTTATTTTGGTAATTTAGAATGGTCAATGTGAAGATGAGTTTTCAAGCATAAACTGTAGAAATGTCTGGAAAGCCTTAAAGATGTAGTATTGGACAAGCAGGTAACATCTAACCTTAGAGATTCAAAAATCCTTAAAGGCCCTTGGGACTGCCTGCGATCCTTTGACTGCAGTTTGTTTCTCTACTAAGGCAAGACCAGAGTATGGAAAATAAATCCAGGTGCCATTTAAGAAGGATATCTGGGCATAATTATTAAATCTGGTAACATTTTGGCTCCTTTTACTTGTGTGTAGTGTTATTTGCAAGAATAGCTAGTGTTTTTAAAAACAGACTGCTCAAGTGGATTTACTGGGCTAGAAAACCTAGGATAAAGTAAGGGTGGTATTCAGGATTTTGAGCCTGTATGCTCTAATGATACCACTGGATTTGTGGGAAAATTTCCGTGTTTGGTTACTGTTCTGTTCTTCCATTCCCAAGGATGATGACCAACAGCATACCCTTGTTAATGTTGAAATGGTCACAGTTTTGGGTTACACATTCTGTCTCTGCCAATAAATGTTCTTCATGCTAGTATGATGCCACATAAATCTTAAATTTTCATTTACTTTTTTAACAAACTAGGAAATGTCATACATCACAATCAACAAACACTACACTTTGATTCATTATTGTGCTCTTTTACTATAGAATGATATATTTTTCCCTTAGGATATGATTTGATCTAATATGCAGGATGGATAGTTCACTTGGGATAGAGCTACATGAACACTTGCTGTTGCATCAGAACAAGATTAAAGAAGTTCCATCTGTTTGTTCATGTCCTGTGCCACAGTTCAATGCTCCCTCAGTTGCACTTAGGTTTCAGTGTATTAATCAGATCACTATAATAGTAGATCTTAAAACCAGTAAAAATGCATTTGTGCTGTGTTTGGTTTTGGTTTGGTTTTGTGGAGTTTTTTCCTCTTAGTTTTGTTTTTATTTAGGTCATTACAGTAACCTGACAGCAGCCACAGAGATGTTTGTACTGGTGCAACTGGAAGGAGTGTCAGCCCTGGCAGTAGATGAGGAAGCAGAGGGAAGGAGGGAGGGAAGACATCTTAAATCCACTTTATACATGTGTACAATTTTAAAAGATAAAATATCTAATCAGTGGTCTCTAGGAACATTGCATGTATTTTGGTTAATATCTTTATAATCTGTGCTTTTTTACAGTGGCCTCAGTGTTATATCAGATCACCTCATCAATGTTCATCAGTTTATTTTACACAGTTTATGCTATTAAACCTGTCTTGCAGATAAAAAGAAAGGTCACAGAGGGAGGCTTTGTATTAGATTTCTAACTGTAACCTAATCCTGATAATTATTTTAATAATTTAGTGATTAATTAGAAGCTGGTAATTTTATACTGAGACCTGACTGTTCAGATTACTTAATTTTATTTATTTTTTCTATTCAGCTCCTGCTGACTTACACAATTTTTATGAAGGCTGAAATTGAAAGACTTTAGAAACTGTTCTCCACGTCTTTAAATGCTTTAAAATTGCCTAGAATCAAAGTATAATACTTCAATAAAATGAAACAAATATTTCAGTTAAAAACACAGAAAATGTAGTTTCCAGACAGAAATCGAACCAAACCAAACCCTCTTTATTCTTCTACTTTGCAATTCCATAAATCAAATCCAGGTCTCTGAGGCATGGTCCCTGGAAAACAAGGAGTAGACATACAAAAACGTTAAAACAAAATACTCTGTGGCCTTAGATGTTCTCTTTTTTTCAAGAGGCAGAAAAGAACATGCAGAATCCTCCAATGCATCTTTCAATTATTCTTTCTTTTCCTGAAGTTTTTCTTTCTTAGCAAGAACACATCTTTCAGCCTCTTTAGCCAAGGAATCAAAAGTTTTGTAGACATCCAACTGCTAGTATGTTTACAGCATATATCTTCTCTGATAGAGCCTTTCTACCGAATGTGTAAATCATCCCTGTTGAGAGGAGAAAGGTTGATTCTATAGGTCGAAACTTCATGTCATTTTTGTAAAGAACAAAAAGATCACATTTTACATTGTGTAACAAGTACTCAGTGATGCAACTTCAGAACTGTCCTGTAATTTTTGACCACAGTATTTGTCTGCTTGTATTTTTGCAATCCTAAAGTTAAATACATAATATTTTCTATCCTCTCTGCAGTGCAGAAACAAACTGAAAGTCCTCTAGAATGAAAGTGAAACAAGTTTCTTTTGTAATGCCATATTTAACTATTTTGTAACTTCATTCTAGCACCCTGAATTTGATAATTTTTGATAAATTTTGAAGAAAAAATAATATTTCTGCAGAGATGAATATGGGGTTATCTTATTTAAGGAAAAAAACCCCAACCTCCTACTTCTTAATAACAAAAAAATCAAAACCCAAAATTGAATGTTTCCATCTCTGTTAAAAGACTATTTGTTATATCTTGAACTTTTCATAGAGTTTTGAAACCTTATGCATCAATATGTATTGAATAAAATACCTTTCAGTAGGCAGCTATTATTCATGCCTTTTAATATTTTGAAGCCTAGTCTTATTCCAGTGATAACAGTAAGAATGTTTTGCTTTTCTATTTCAATAGAATCAAGAACCAGTACATTTGTTTATGACTAGTTATTGTCAACTGCTTGCATTTTAGTAAGAAACGGAAATATGTTATGTACATGATTTCTGTCTTGAATCATGCTGGAGGTGGCCAACTTAAAGTATTCTGCTCTAACTACAACTCTGTATGACACCGATCTAAGATTAATCACTATTCCTTGTATACATAGGTCAACCAAGTGCATTGCTATATGGAGACCCCAAGGAAAATGAGCTAGTTAAAGTCTGATAATAGTATATGACAAAAAATAACATTGGTACAAAATCTCATTTTTATGGAACACAGAGTACAAAGTAAACAGTACAGTATTCTGTTTGTGCAACCAGAGGGCTACTCAAAAGTATAGGTCATAAATATAATCCCATGACATCTCTGGTTTGAGAGAACAGTTTGTCTGGAATAGTTACAGCTGAGAAGAGACTGAAATTGATGCCTTAGGTTTTAACTTTTATATTTTTCAAATCCTGTACTGCTACTGTAACTCTGAAGTTTCCTGTAGCTTGTTAAGTGCTGTTCTCTATGCTAAGACAGACATAACAAACCTCTGTAACTTACTCTCCAAGGATACCCAGAACAAGAACTGTAAACCATCATCTTGGGGAGAGGGAGGCAAGCTTGGGGAAATTCCATCATTGGCTGGGTTCTGGTTGGTGAATTTATGCTGATATAAAAGTGTGAAGAACTTGTGACCTGTCGTTCATTTTGGGATCCACTGAGGCAGGACTCTCTGGAGCCCAAACTGTACATCTGAAGGCCTTTCAAATAAATACCTCCTTTATTCCTGTCTAGTCTCTGTTTCTAAGTAGCCATTTAAGGCATCAAAATAATTAAGCATGCATATAAATATTTATGTAAATGTATATACATATATAAAAATATATCTACAAAAATTGAATAAAATATATAGAATTATATAAAAATATGTATTTTATAGCTAGCTCAGAATATAATCTCTATTCTGTTTTTCAGACAAGACTGTATGCTTTCAGTCAGCTGGACTTGTATAAGAAATATTACAGAATAATGAAGTGATCTAAATTTCATTTTACCTTAGTCTTTGTTAATAAACTTTACAGAAAAGCTTTTAATAGCAACTGAAACAATAAATTGTACCACTGGTGACTTGCCACACAGTAGAGGCAAAAAAAGAAGTAGAGTAAAAGTGGATCTATGATACACATAAAGAAAAAATATATTGAGACCGCAGAAACTTTCTTAACAAGCTGACATCCATTGCAGCAGAATTTCAAAATTTGGTGAGAAGGGGATTTGTCATATAACTCATAACAAGTATCTCATCTTTCTGAGCAAAGTTAAGCATAGGGCATAAACAGGAAGAATCCTTTAACTTCACAGAAAAGGGCATAAATTTAAGATACTCTTCTCCAAAGTGCTCACAAATTATGCCAAGATTTTTTTTAATGGTTACTGTTTGAATGGAATATGCAAATTCCACCCTACACACTTTTTAAATAGATTGCATGGGAGAGGTGCAATCATTCATTCTTCATATTTTGATGACTTTAATACAGAAAATGGTTAAAATATTTTGGTGGAATATTATAGTGAAAAATCTGCATGGAATAGGTTATAATAAAACAATCATTCATACATCCTTTATATCTTATTCCATATTGGATAATTTAACGGTTTATGTATTATGCAATTTAACAATTTATGTATTATGTAATGAGATAAAAGATTTTCTTCCACTTACCACCTTTCAGTTTTAGTGGAATGTGTTCTTACATATACTGATATAAAGAATTTAAAGAGTTTTTTCTAGTGATTTGACAAAACATCAGTCAAATATGGAGGATAAAGTCCTAAAATCTAAATTAAGTAGTAAAGAGTGACATAAGTCTCATTGAACTGAGAAGAATCTCTATTACCTATTTCCTTTACAAAAAATGTTATCAAAGAGATGTGCTGTAGAAGTATCAGAAACTTGTTTCCTTCAACTGATCAGCAAAACTGAACTCAAGGAATGTAGCAACTCTTCTCTGAACCCCCAATCTCACTTGTTAAATGTTTTGCATATTAAGATAAGGGGTTTTTTTTTCAGCATGGTTCTTTGCTGAAGGCAAGAGATGATCCTACAGTCTTGTTAGGTTTCCAGCGATGATGTCAGAATACAAATACCCGTACAGAGTGTTTGCAGCATCTAACCCAGATGTACCCAATGGGATGAAAAAGGGATGTAACAGGACAGCAACAGCTACCATCACAAAACTTTACATTTGTTGTATTTACTTCCCTGATTTTTGTTTGTTCTAAAGTAATGGGGAAGCCTAAGAAGACAAAAACTTCTGTTACTACATGCCTTTCTGTTGCAGCCTGCTGAATATCGTTATTTTAAAAGTATTTGCTATTATAATTAAAACAGTTCCTTTTTTTTCAGCATCTGGGAGAGATTCTTCAGCATGGACTATAAGGGTTGACAGGGAAATGGTTGCTATGGAACTATTTTCTGAGCTAGTGTGGCAGAGCAACATTTGGCAGGATTTAATTTGCATCTCTTCCTTGCTGCAACTTCTTCAGGATGATCTGACCACAGACTTCACCAGTCACCCAGAAAGCAGAGCTCTGCACTGAAAGTAGTTGTTTCCCCAGAAACAGTACAAGTGTCAACCCTCTCACCCCCACATTTAGCAAGGTTTCTAAATCAGTGACAATGAATTTACAAAATTATTCAATATGTGATCTAGTAATTATCCCATTTATTATTTACAATAAATCCTGAGACTTCTATTTCTTTTTTTTTTTTCATGAAAGTGTTAGACTGATTATGGAGAAAAGCTGTTAAGTAAAGACTGTAAGTGCGAAATACTTGGACTTCCCATTTCTCCTACATATGTGGAGACCTATGTATAATAAATATTTTGTCTTTATCTTTCATTGAAGATAATATTGTGAAATTAATCTTATGATCATTTGAAAGGACTTTTCCTCTAAATCTATAGTTTATTATTATGTTTAATATTTTTTACTAATAGTGTTAGTTGAATAAAATATTTGCATGAGTAAAATACCATTGCATAGCTGCTCTATTAAATTGAAGGCTCTGGAAACAAGAAATTGTAGCAAGAAAAAACAGTGTAACATATTGCACGAAGGGGTTATAATTTCAAAATTAAATATTAACAAAACTGCAGGCTTGTATGCTATCCCAGGCTTTATTTACTTGTTATTATCTCCTCAATAAACAAACAAACAAAAAAAATCAATTCATAATCATTATACTAGAAAGGCTGGTTTGGGGGATCGTAGAAGTCAAGATTTCAACCCAGGCCAGAGGTATGTGGCAACTTAAGTAATAATTCTTGTTATTTGACACTTAGTGTGCCTCTGAGACTTCTTACTGCAATACTACTAAATATGTTCAAAAGTTAACTAGGTAATCGCGCCAGAGCTGCGGTCATCAAAATTCCCGGTTTCCCACCTAATTGCGTCCCTGCCTCGGCAGCGAGCAGTGCTGGCTGTGCCCCCCCCCTGCTCGGGCTGCGTCCCGCGGCCTCGGTGCGGGCGGGAGGAGCTGCCGCCGTCAGGGGGCTCGCTATGGGAATGCGGCTCGCTATGGGAGTGCGGCTCGCTATGGGAATGCGGCTCGCTATGGGAATGCGGCTCGCTATGGGAATGCCGCTGCGGCCGCCGTGCCGCCCCCCGTGCGGCCCCGTTTACGGTAACGGCGAGAAATAGGCGCTGCCTTGGAGTTCCCGAATAGGCGAGACCTGGGTCCTGCTCTGGGGAAAGCGCTCCCGAAGGGCAGTGTGAGGAGAGGTCTATTTGCCTGACGTTACTGCCTGGCCCTTTGTTCCCTGTGTCCTTGGCAAGGGCTGAAAGAGCTGGGCCTGTAATGCTTGGGCCCTGCTGTGCCACTTCAAGAAATAATAAGCCATTGTCTTCATTAAGCAAGCCTTGTTTTAGCAAACAGAATTCAAATACTAAAAAGGGAACATTTTTTAGGGGGGAGAATCAGAGACAGGGATGCTTTACAAAATTTCCTAGAGAAGCTGCTTTGTTTCCACTATTTTGTTGCTACTCACTGAGAAGATTCATATTCAAATAGGTTGGGGTTGTGAATCGGTCGTTTGCACATTCTCATGCACCCAGGAAGGCTATGATTATGGCTAATTACAATGACGAATGGAATCCTAACAAGAGTGCTCAATCAGATTGCTGTTCATGCATGAAGCAACGCAAACCAGCCAATGGAGGTGTGATTTTGGTAATTACGAACAATGGGGCTAAGTTGAAAAAACCTCCGTAAATCTGCTCGAGACAAAATAAGGTCTAATTAATCACTTTAAGTTTTGAATTCTCCAGATGATCTGCATGCTCAGTTCTCTTTAGCATTCTTTTAATAGACTTAGTCTACAGAGTAAGAATGCATCCTTTTCGCTCATACTTTCACTGGATAAAATGCAACTGTTTCAAAATATTCTGACTTTCCCATTGTGACGGATCGTGTTGCAACCTGTTTTTTCAGGCAAGTAGATAGAATGTTAGAAAAATAAACACACTATTGTTTGTCTTCCTAGCAATGCCATTATCTATGTTGAGAAAAGCAATGAAGTTTCTTTAAGTTGTCTTATTATTATTGACCTCGTGCCCAAACCTAATTTTATGGAAGTAAATGGGAATTTTGACATTGCCTCCAAAGACTGCAGATTTTAAAACTGCCTTTATAAAGTTGTACTTGGGCTAATGTAAATAAATGACTAAAAATTCATACATTTTTTATTACCTTATTTTTTAAATGAAGAAATATTAGCAGCATATACATAAAGTCAAGTGAAGGTTAATCTTATGGCAATGAAACTTTGAGGGCAGGACAGTTTTTCTTTGTGTATTAGTATTCATTACAAATTTTATTTTGAACATTTTATTACATGAGCCTATATTTCCATAGTAAAAAATCCTTAGATTAATTTTTCCATAAATAAGTACTATACTGAATATAATAGGCTGGTTTCAGTATTCTAGGGAACATCTGAGGAATTATTTGTTTCTTGTAGATTCAGTTGGTGTGAAGGGATCACCTGGCTATGTGACTTCCGTGAAGTCTTGCTTTGACATAGACATGTTTTAAGTATGAAGGTATTACATATTCAGAAAACCTATAGAATAAATCCCTTTTTATTGAACTACCATGTGAAAAAACACAAACCATAGTCAATAGCAATTGTTTTGGAGCACTGATGTTTGTATGTATATCTTCTCTAGTTTTATTGAGTCTTCTACTGTCATTTAGACAAGCACTTTGTCTGAAGGTCCTTTTCTTATTATAAGGATATTTCAGTATACAAAATACATCATTGTTGCCAAAATTTTTGATGAAGTTGATGCGCAGGATCAGATTTTAACTGGATATATCAGGTTTTGGCTAGACAGTTTTAAGCACTGGTATTTTGTGAGACCTCAGTGTTAGTCTAAGGGTTGTATTGATGCTTATTTCCCATGATCTTATAGTTTGTCACTAATAGTAAAACTTTGATTCTTTTGTCGCCTTTGTACCAAAAAAATGATGCATTGCCCAAGTTGCTGTTCATCTTTTATTATCAGTTTTTTTACAAAACACATCCTTATAATTGTGTGATTTGGCTGTGTAATTTGTGGAGGCCTTAACTTTTGAATTAATAAAATTAATAGAAACTTTTTCGTGTGTCCTTTAACTAGTCTGGTAGTGATTCTGCCATATCATGAATTATGTATGATCCAGCTGTGCACAAGCCTGTCATTAAGGTTTATGGAAAAACTACTTTCAACCATTCCCAGATTTGTAGACTTCTCTGGAGAAAGCATGATCCATAGTGCTTTATGAAATGATTGAGTCAAGAAAAGAGCTTGCTGCTGCCAAAATGATAATTTTTCCCTGCTGGCTTCTGCAGTTTCCCTTGAGTAAGTCCAACTGCTCAGCTAGACCTGAGACAATGTTGCTCACTAAACCAACAGTGGATAGTGTTCTGTTGGTTTGGTCAGCTGAACTGCTCAGCAAGGGATAAGACAAGACCAGAGCAAGTAGTATAGATAAGAAAGATAGTGCAGATTCAAACATGGAGATGGAGAGAGGGAGGAAGTGAGACCTCATTGAGTGTGTCACTCAGCTAGGTTGTTTTAGTCATCTTTTGAAGTTATGTTCATGCAGGCCTTGATTGTATTTAGTCCTTTTACTTCAGTTCCCTCCATTAACAAAATTGTTCAGGGAGTGTCTCAAAAGCTTTTTACATCCTTTGCATCTAATGTGTCTTAAATACTTGTCCTTTTATATGGAAAGCCTTTGTTTAATCTTTTCCTTTCATTTTCCAGTAGTCCATCAAATTAAAGCCATCTAGGTCATATGCCAAACACCTGGATATCCTGAAATTAATTAGATAACCCAGTTGATAGCTCAGTCTCATGCACTGTATTTATCTAACAAAAGGCTTCTTGTTTGCTGTAAAATAAATAAGGAACTTATTTGAATATGGCCATGATTTTAACTTGAAAATCTTATGAAAAGCTCTACATGTCATGCACATACAGTAACTTCATCTGCAAATTTACCCACTTTTGAGACTATTTACTTTTGCCCTTGCTTCTATGCATCTCTAAATCATTGCTTCTTATTTTGAGAAAAATACAGGAGTAGGAGTACAAGGAATATTAGAAACTTTTCTCTCTATGAAGGAATCTCTGTCCTTCACTGACAGCATATCTTCACCAAGATAGGAAGAAAGAATTCCTACATAAAAAAATCCAACAATTGAGGCTGATAGAAATAAGGGTTTTCTGCTGTTTGATAGCCATAGCTATATTCCAATTGATTAAAATATTTCCTAGCCTCACTAGATTGTGAAATTTATAATAAAAATGCATATATAAAAAAAAATCATTTAAGTGCATTTTGCTTAGTTTTTAGAAGATCATTACTTTTTCGAGGATATCAAGAGTCACAAAGGATATTACAACTGGAGAGATGATAATTGAGACTAGTGTATTTCCATTACTAGTCTATCAATTAGAATTTATTTAAAGTAGGAAACATTTATAAAATATATAGTGGTATGGCGCAATTGACATTCATTTTTGATGACATATCACTTAAAACACTTATTTTCTTAGTGCAGTGTTTTTCACTGAGCTATTATAGTAGGGCAAGCTCAATAGCTCTTTATCTTATCAAATAAATTTAGCAAAAGAGCTTGCATAAGATTGAAGTAAGCATAAAGAAAATATGATTTTATTTGTTTTAATTCTGTATTACTATAACACAAAAGCGAGTCATATTTTGCTATATGAAGTTACTTCAGATATGAGCTAGACTCAAAAAAAAAAATACAGATTGCTTTGGCTAGGCACTCTGACTTAGTTATTTTATTCTGCTTGTCAGAAACTTTTGGGATATATGAAACTCAGCTGGTCTCATGGCATCTCTGACAACTTATTCCCACAAGAATCAGCTGGCATATTTCATTTTTGGAACAGGCAGCACTTAACTTTCAAAGTATCCAGAAAAACATACTGAGATTAGAACAGTATCCTGTGGTCTTCAGTGACAATTACTTATAAATCAGGGAGCACTATCAGTTTGCTATCTGCCTGCCTCAATGACACTGAGGGTACTGAGGAATAAAGGACCCTAATATCTCTATAGGTTAGTGAGTATTATTCATATATTATATAAAGCAGCATATGGAAGACATTCTGCAGGTGTTGAATAAAATGAGTCATTCCATGTTTGATGTTGCCAACCATTTACTTGCGAATTTCTCACTGTTACAGTAACATTGTTTTTACTCTTCATTTAAGTCAACGCCACTTTTTTGTTTTTGCTGGGACCTATTATGCTTTTGTTTCCTTTTTCTTGTGATATTTCCTTAGTGAGAGCAAAGTATTACAAAGCTGGAAGGTATTGCTAATGCATAAAAAACTCAGGTAAGAAAAGTTGGACAAGTTTCTCAACTGGAATGTAATTGATTAAAATTAACGCTAAAAATTTAGAGAGAGTAAAAGTTACTCATGGTGATATTAACTTGATTCTTGAAAGGGAGTTTTTGCTTATCTTACATAAAACTTTTTTTTAAAAAGTCTGATAATGTCAGTTGAGTGGAAGATGGTTATGGGATACTGGCAATTTTGCTATGCATTAGTGAATTTAGTAGAGACAGGAAATGTAACATTGTGCAAGGCATTGAAAAGATGTCATTTTATTACTCTGTAGTTCTAGTCAGGGAGCCCTGGTGGTGTAGTGGTTAAGCACACGGCACAGTAATTGCCGGGGCCCGGGTTCGATTCCCGGTTGGGGATACTCCCCGGGCAGGCAGAGCTCGTTAGCCCTGCAAGGGGGCAATCTGCCTACGTCCTGAGGAGGANAGATTAATTTAAACAAGTGTAGAGAACCCCAAGGATGACTAGAAGGATAAAATATCAGTTGTAGAGAGAGATACTTGAGGAGAGTGGTGTATTTAGCTGAGGCAAACTTGAGAAGGAAATGTGGCTACTCAGAATACATGCATGGTTATAAATTGTGACTAGAAATTTGGTTAGTAGTAAAAATCTGGAGTAATCTTCAAAATTGCATGGCAGCAGTCACTTGAAAGGCTTTTGGAAGAATTATATGTCAAAATTTTAATTCCTGGAGATAACAGATTCTGGTAGATAATAAATTATTTTGTATATGTCTCCATAAGTATAATTTTATCAAAGGGGTACTAAAATAAAACCTCTACTTCTTATTTGCACTCTATTTATTCAGTTCTTCAGAGTTTCTTTTTCTTGACAGTAGGAGTGCAAAACAAAAAGCTTTTGGACTAGAAATATCTTTTTCCCTTGTTTTATTTCTTTAATTTTTTCCTTTATTCATTTGACACACTCAGCATTTTTATGATTAACAGCAGCTCATCAGGACAATTCTCCTCCAGAAGTTTGACCTTTGTTTGTAACATGGAAAGATACTTGTAGCCATGAGTGGGTTTTACGTTCATGAAGCAAGCTAAAACAACAGAGGTACTTGGAATTATTGTCAGTGATTTTATTCTGTAGATTTATTGAGAAGGGAAAATTTTAAATAATTTCCAGCTTTACCCAGTGGTCTAAAAGGTGTGGCAAAAATCGTTCTACTCCAACTGCATTTGCAGATTTACAGGCTCTTTAGCAATATTCCTGAAACAAATATAGCAATAAAATATTAATATGGTGGTTGCAGAGTAAGGTCATATCATGATTTCTCATTTTTCTGATGTAAATTTTTCAAAATTGCACAACAAATTGTAGGAGGTATTCAGTATTGGATCTAAACTTACGTAGATTTTTTTTTCTGGTGACTATATCTACATTATAAATAACAATTTCCAGAAGATTGCAGGACTGACATATTTCAGTAGCTATTTGTTGGTATAAAAACGTTGCCTTTAATTGCAAGCTCAGACTCATTCACTATAGCCTAAATTAAATTTGGAATGCCCAAAACTATCAATTTAGCATATAAAATAATCAGAACAGCTAAATCCATATCCTATTGCTTAGAAGGACTTTGTTTATCCTTTACATAGTAATGTTGCAAGAACCTACGTGAAGCTTTTCAATGACATATTCCATGTGGGTTTTATACAGCAGACGCAGTTGGGATCTTCAGGCAGAAACAACTGAAGTAGTTTGTAATTAGGTACAAGCTTTTGTCAACTTCTTGGTTTAGGGCTTCCTGTACAGTGTCTGCATTATGAGTATGGAACAACAGTGAACAACTTTCTGAAGAGTTTGAAAGAAGGGAAATAAGAGAAAGGCAAATAACTGATTTCTTGCTCCTGACAAAGGACCCAAGTGGAGCTGATACAAACTGATTGCTGGGTAGCCTACAGCTGCTCCAGTAAGAATATCTTATGGCAAGCATTCCTATGGGTACTAATATTTGGGATGATCTCAGGAATTAGTAGAAATGCAATCTAAACACGAGTACTGAAAAAAATACCTTAGTTCTGCTCGAAGTTTTACAGGACATATTTATTATTCTTTGGATTTTATTATCATTTTATATTAATGCATTTTAATTGAGATATATATCACCAATGCCAAATCCATTGTCAGAAGCAATACTGCCATGTAAAAGCACACAGGCATGGCTTAATTAACCTCTGTAAGATAGTTTTAAAAATTTCAAGTAATTACCTAGAGCTGTCACATGACAGTAAATTCTACCTTAGTAATTACTATTATATAGTCTAGAAGCTAAAGTAATACATTACAATCAAACCCAGAACTGTGTATTTTTTTGCTAAGAACATTTTAGTGAAGTACTTTTAAATCACAAAACTGCTTTTATAGTTAATATCATATTGTGGTTGGGTTTTTTTATCCATCCTGTTCAATATCTCTTCTTGAAACTTCCGAGAAGATCTTGCCATGAGAATTACCTTTTTGTCTGGAAATGGGTGTTATTGACTGGTGAGTGAGAAGAAAAAAGCAGACCTCTACTAGGAAAATACTTTTGCATTTCGCTTTTAAAGTAGTAAATTTCCAGAAGTAGTTACAAAATGCTTTCCATGCAACTTGGAAAAAGTTTATAGTACAAGTCTGATAGTGTATTCAGACATTGAACCAATAGACTGAGATAATTGGCATTATAATAATGACCATAACATAGAGAATGATACTATTCTAAAAGAAGGCTTAAATAGAGACACTTTGAAATCATGAGTACACAATTCATTTTGTAATGTCTATATAATTATTTCTAAAATACATCTTCTTTATGGAAACTAAGGAGGCCAGAATGCTTTTAATGAGATTTAAAATAGTCAAGGAGTAAATATCTGACAGGAAAACGGATTTTAAAAAGTAGTGGCCTGCAGAAACGGAAGAATCCATCTACTACTCTTCATCTGCCTATCTCATGACACTACCTTTAGAAACTTAACAATGCAAAAAAAAACCCCAAAACAACAACCTCTTGAAATGAGACTGAGCATTGTAGGGATGCTTCTAATGCCTTTCTTTCTGTGATAAATATAGCTATGTAAAGCAAGACTTGCTTCCTATTACAGTAAGTGAACATGTAATAGTTCAATATCAAGTGAGAGATTTTTGTTGCATACCTGAATTTTTCCCTTAAGCAGTGTTACATTGTTTTTTGAAAAGTCTTACTGTTCTTACAAAATAGGCTTTATTTATCTTTAAGTAGGGGTATTCTTAATGGTTAAAAGAGTTTCCAATCATACTTCTACCTTAGAGATAATTCTGACAAGCTTTTGTCTGGAAACTAAAAAACCCATGTATTAAATAATACTGTTAATGAATTTTGGTGTAAATTCAGTATTCCAACATCATTAATTTCTCCATTATTTTTTCTATCATTTCTTCTCTAGTATTTTTTCCTTCATTTTGTGATTAGTTTAAGAGTGCATAGTAATGAAGTGATGCTTGTGTTTTCTATTAGGGAGAGAGGTAAGTAAGCCTGCCTGGCAGTCTGATTCTACAATCACTATTTGGTGTATTGTATCTTTAAAGTTACTCTGGCATGTAAATAGATGCCATTTGCCTAGCTGCAGGGGTAATACCTGTTTTATTTCTTCTACTAAATTATATGGAGAAAGAATTGAACTTCCCTTTTTAGTTTTTCACATTCAGTTCATATATTTGACTGACAATTATACATGTCACTTCAAACTGAATTTCAGGCCTTTTACTGAAGTTGATAAAATGCCTCCCATTCATTTTTAATAAGCACAATCCCGGTCCTGAATAAGAACAAAAAAGATTACACTTGAATTCAGAGAATATTAATATAGATTCAGAGTTGTTACCCAAAGTAGTTTTAAAATTCCAATGGTCATATTCTCCGTTCAATACAGAGCCCAAGAAAATTTTAAATACCTTATTATTCATAAGAACAAGACCTTATTATGCTCAGTCAAAGGTCTGTTTGTCTCATGTCTGAAGGTGATTTGGATGCAACAGTTGGGGAAAGTATAATCAACAAGGTAAATATTTCATCTGTATTCTACAGTACACCCTCCCAGTATCCAACTGCCAGTAGCTTAACAGCTTCCTAATTGGGATGTTTAATAAAAATTTTTGCATTTAGGAAGGTTGGACGGACCTTTCCTAATCCTCTTAAATGTATTTATTAGTTAATCTCCACAACATACTTTGTCAAAAAACTTCGCTATTTCCTTATGCATTTTATGAAAAAAAAATTCTTCCTTTGGTCTTAAATTTATTCCCAATTGTTTATTTTTCCTTGTATTATGAAAAAGAAAGTTGAATTATTGTTACTGTTTCACGCTTCTACTGTTCATGGTTTCTGATGTATGCTGTTCCGTCATCACTTTATCTAAACAGAACAGTTCTAGACTAAGAAAACTAAGTAAAAACTTCGATTTTTCTACTATGAAAAAATGTTTTGTACCTTGGCTAATCCATGCTGCCCTTTTCTTTATCTTCTCAACTTCCTTTGCACCCTCTTTAGAGTCATGTGAGTACAAAATTTTGCAGCAACGAAGCATGGTGAATTTGTCATCTGACGTAATGAAGCTTTAGGGCCATTATTTAATGTTTACTAATAATTGAAACCATTTTGTTTGCTTTTCTTACTGTTGCCAAACACTCTTCCTACATTTTCACATAACTATCTGCAGGGGCTTTGAGATCTCTTTCCTGAGTAGAACACTCAGGATTGTATAATTAGGATTGTTTATTGTTTTCCCTCATATGTATTACTCTGCCTATACTGATAATGAATTTATTCTATCATGCTATCACCATTTTCTAGTTAGTTTTTAAATATAGTGAACAGCATGGGCCAGCACCTAACCCTTTGGAATCATGCTAGTAACTTCTCCACGTTACAGAAACTGAATACTCAATTCTATCCCTCACTACTGTACTTCAACAAGTTACTACTATATTAAAGCACTTCCCTTATTGTCCTGTTGCTCTTTAGTCTCCATAAGAATATTTTGATGGATTTGGTGCTCTGTGTGTGCAATTTCAAACACCTAACTGTGCTAAATATCCTTTGGAAGCATCTTCTGATGGAGAAAGAAGAAACTTTCCTGGAACAATCTCAAGCTATCATCACCTTAGCGAACAGTAAGGTGCAATAGAAGCAGGTCTGTAACACAGTCATGATAACTCTACATCCATGCCATGTGGGTTATGGGAGGTGTATGTCTGGGTATCTGTGCCTTGATTCTGTGCATTGAGTACCCACTGGCAGTTGGAATAGGCTAAGTTAGTCCTTGGAGCACATCTTTTGATTTAGCTTTATCTGAATGGAATCCAATTCAAGCTCTCCAAGATCACTTTATGTTATTAGTGAGGATGATAGGGATATTTGTTTCAAAAGTGTACTTCCCCTAACTAATGAAGTAACACAGACCTTTCTCACACGGAATAAGCTACACTCCCACAGAGAATCACCCCCAGAATCACACCCCTGTCTCCTCTGTAGCTCTTCACTCCAGAGATATTACACTAGGGTCCAACAGGTAGGAATGCACCTTTTTATTGAAGATTTCTAGAAATACCAATACAAACACAGAATCATGCTTGTTCTTGCACTAGATGCCTGCTATATGGCTTTTAAGATGTTTTGAATCTTTCCAAGTAAATCATATTTATATATGTATCCATTAATTTTATGATCCATTTTACCTATTCAAGTGCTGTCATATCTGCTGTGTTCTGTTCTGTTGCTCTCAGTATTTGCTTACATGATAGGATGCACCCTACAGTATGTGGGGCTGACATTTAGTGGATCTTAGAGAAATCCAGCAGCAAACTTGAAAAAGTACCTTCTTCCTAAGTTGTAAAACCTCTCACTTTCTAAAGGGAACAGTTCAGTGAACATTTGCATGTTCCCAGGAGGTTTTTGATAAGGAATGTAAACATGAGAAAGATGTTTTGAAAAAGAGTGTTTGCTTGGCCAGTTAAACATTTGATCTTTGTTTGTTTTCATACTTAGTACGACATTGCTCTGTTCACGGACAGAGACGGAGACAGACAATCTCTGCAGCAGACTTTTGCTGCAGAGAGAGAAACGGTTCTTGCTTTTGCTCCTGCACCTTGCTTGCTTGCTATGCTTGCATGAAATAAATGAAATGAAATGAAATGAAACAATAAACCTAAGCCTTCAGATTGAGAAATCTATGAATATGGAGTCTTTTTGTGGATCGGGCCTTAGATAGGGTCTGCATCATTGCCACACAGTAGGTGATACAGAAATGTCATAGCTGTATTTATTTACTTTAAGATAAATTGTTGTCAGTAACTTTGATACAAAAAATTATTATTAAATGTAGCATTTAAACCTTTAGAACTTCTGGTGTGTCTTCTTACAGTTTACATCTACTTCACAGCATTTTTGCCTTTCATGTCTAATGGAAGCCCTCCAACAGCAGGGCTGAGCTATAGTTTGTACTTTGATAATACCTGTCACTGATTTTCTTCCTTCCACCACATTTCCATGGAATCTATTTTTCAGTCTCCCGTTCATCCCAGTACTTTGGAAGGATGTAAGTATCAAGCAGAGAGAAAAATTTTCAAGTTCAGTACTTATAACCTCTAGTGTTTCTGAAGAGCTTCCCCTAGCAAAATCAACCAATAAGGAAAAGAAAAAATGCTGTTTTAGGTTTCTATGCTGATTTAGTTCTTTGAATAGCATGGTTACTTAATGTACAGGAGCTTCATGAGCCTGTGAATAACTTTTATCCCTCCTACTGCATCCTCTACATTGTCCCAAGTTCTGCAGTAATTTTATCTCTCTATATTTGTATTATTTTGAACATGTCTTTTACCCAAGAGGAATATATGATCTTCAGCTTAGATATTAGGTCTTGTAGCATAATAATGAAACACATATTGTATTTCCTTAGATGTAAATGTAGCTTGTCTTCAATGCTTATGAAAATGTTTAAGTAAATAGAATATTTTTGTCTGGCATTTTAGTGCAGAATATAAGTTTTGTTCCCAATGCCTGTACAGTAGGTGGCTGCTAGTCACTACTACAAGGAGATTTAGCAATTAGAAACTACTAAAACAAGATGTTTTCTTAAACATGCATAGTAGTTAAGTTTTGAAAAAAAAAAAGAAAAGTCCTAAATTCTTGGTAATCTTTTGGAAGAAATGGTTGAAAAATTGAGTTAGAATTTGCTATATTACCCATAATGATATGACTAAGGAAAAAGTGATATTGAGTATACTGAGAGATTGGCAGCAAACTAGGAGGCAACTGTATTCCATGGGGAGATAAGCACAAAAACCAGTTCTTTTACCCTGAGAGAGTACAGGCTGAGATAAGATAGTCATACTGGGCGATTATAAAAGTAAATTATGCTTTATGATTGGAAGTGACCTCTAAAGTTTGTTAGGTCGAAACCCCCATGCAGGAATAACTTGGATCAGGTAGCTCATAGCTATGCCCAAGTGAGCTCTTTAAAAATTTCCCAGTATCAAGATTCTGTAACCTCCATGGAAAACATGCATTTTTGCTGTCCTTCTGCCATGCTTGCTTGACTTTGGAGAAGTTGTCATGCTTTGAAAGCATTAGCCCTTTTGGCTCTCTTTGTCCAGCATGGTAATTTTTTCATTCTACTGTTTGCTTATTAAAACTTTGACACACAGTTGTACATGACAACAACCTAGAGTTGGTGTAACTCTTCAGATGAATACATGAGAAGCAAAGAGTTGGTATTAGCTTCCCTGAAGCATTATTTCTTTGTCCATTTCCTCATCTATACTGTAGCACTACTTTTGCACCAAAACTACAAAATTTGAAACTGTTATACTAGATCAAAGGTGGGCCAGCCAGGACCTGTTATATTCTGATTTCATGTTCAACCACAACCAGTGGGAAGAAAGGGAAACCCCTCTGCTGAAATGCAGAATTATCTGAAAATTTCTTCTTGTACTTGCAAATGGACCAAAAATAATGAAGCACATGTTATCCCATATTCCTAACTCTCTAACATACTTTGTAAAGGATTGACTTTCGTCTTTTGTTGTATTATTAAATGAATGATTGAATATGTTTTCAATAAGAGTCTAATGATTATTCAGTCATTTGAATATCTTTACTTTTTTTGAGCATTATTTGATGAGTTCTGTGCATTAATTATGCATTTATGACTGAATATTTACTATTTTAAATTTTTTTTCCTAATTTTGCTACCTGCCTTGCTGTTTTTTGCAACAGGAAGAACAGAAGCCCCCAATTTATTTTCACATATACCATTCATTCTTTCATGTACTTCCAATATAATAATATTTATTCATCATCATTTTGAAATAATCAATCACAGTTTTTTAGTTCCTCAGGCTTTTTTTCTAAATCCTTAACCTAGCTTACTGCTTCACTATCTCTGAACTCTTTCTAACCCTGAGGTTTTGTTTGAAGGGAAGTAGTCATTAGTTCCTACAATATTCTGGATGATTTGCACTATATTTTTTTCTCTGCTTTTCATTCTATTCCATGTTTTCCAGATTCTAACCTTTTGTTTACTGCTTAGATACAGCTCCCTAGTGAGCATAATGTTTTTCATTTATTTGTGAATGACTGAGGAGTTGGCCTTTTTCTTGAGGTCATCTTCACAATTTGCTGGACACTTTTTTTTCATGGCTTGTTTTGCATTTAGTAACACTCATTGCATTTCAGGTCATGTGTTCATTCAGTTACTTTGGTAATGAGCAGGACACATATTATTGTTAACATTATTGTTATTTTGTCTTGTCCATTTTGTAGAATTTTTGAGGAATTCAGTATGAGAATGATGTCCCTTTTCCAGAAAATTATGTGAAAGTTCACTGTGAGTTGAGCAGATTAGACTGCTGGAACTCCTGCATCTAAAATGTGTTTATGTGCAAATTGGAGTAGTGCTTTACCATACAGGCAAAACCAATCTGTGCTGGAAACTGTGTCATTACACAATTCATACCATAATTCTCAGTATTTTCAGATATAACTTTTTGTAATCTTTCTAAAGTAGTGGTTTTCTTTAGCACCTGTTTTTATTATGTCATTGTTATTATCCATAGAATCATTAATCAAAACATGCCTAGAATCATTGCTCTTTTGGGAAAAACCAGCAGGATATTGTTAGGATATTTTGAGTTTGTATTTCTGAGAAAGACCTGAAATACACCAATAGTAAAACTGCAGGTCTGTAACCTAATATTACTCTCAGCTGCTGCATTAAGCATTAGAAAAAAGTGATTTATTGGATTTTTAACTTAGATCTCATAGATGTCTTTCCTGCAATAATGAAAGCAGACCATTGTTTACTGTCTAAATCAACCTTGTCAGTGAAAAACTCTCCAATAATTTTTTTAAGTCAAAATAAACAGATGAATTCTTTTGTCTGCAACAATCATGGATGGCTCTTTTCTTTCTTATATTTGCATGTTGAATTTGAATAAGACACAAAGAGATCAAGACTGAAGTACCTTTTTTATTAAAAAAAATATATTTGACTTGCAGTCACTGCTTTAATCAGTAGCTACCTAATAAACTGATAGGACTTTTATATTCTGATTACTTTTTATTTGAAAGTTTCTTTTCAGATGTTTGGAGTTCATGTTTATGTTTATTATTAAACTTTGCCTTATCTGTAAAGTAGTGGAAAACATCAGCAATGACAATATATTTTTAGATATTTTTGTTGCGAGATCAAACTACAGCAATAAACAATAGTGACATAGAACTTTATGGCCTCCCCAAAAAAGAAACAAAGCAAGTTTTTTTTCATATCACCTGAATATTGGTAGTCTTTTAGCAAAGAAATTACTAGGCACTATTGCTCAGATACTCAACTAAATTAGAAGACTTAAATGTATTTTACTGTGGGAGAAAAAAAGTCATAAACTCTTAATATGAGAATTCAGTAGAAAACAGCTAATTTTCATTTCTTAAACCTTGATGTCTAGTCTTTCTTAACTATGGATCCAAATCCCATATACTGAACTTAGCAGTTGTCTTTCTCTTCAGTAACACATGTACTCTCCGATTTGGGGCTTTTTACCACAAAATACTTGGATTATCACTAAGTGGAATAGAATTTACTTTCAGTAAATCACTTTTGAAAACAGAGATGAGTGAAGATCTGCCTAACTCAAACTCAGGAGAGGTGATTGATGCTTGCCATTTAGAAAATGCTCTTATAATATGCTTTACTTTTTGGCCATACCTGAATTG
Source organism: Vireo altiloquus (assembly GCA_013396875.1). Lineage (NCBI taxonomy): Eukaryota > Metazoa > Chordata > Aves > Passeriformes > Vireonidae > Vireo > Vireo altiloquus. The sequence continues at coordinate 506,719 of VZRF01006704.1, forward strand.
ATCAGGCAGTTGGACTAGATGGTCATTGTAGGTCCTTTCAACTTGAAATCCCTTCCCTTCCCTTCCCTTCCCTTCCCTTCCCTTCCCTTCCCTTCCCTTCCCTTCC